>CM033361.1:15619215-16219215 GCA_019395295.1 Osmanthus fragrans | reverse complement strand
TTCCTCCTATTAATTGGAAACAAACAGGGGTAACTAAATATGCAATTTAATTTCTTTTTATAAGAAATATCCAAATTCTAGAATCTTCATCAATCTAAAGCCTATGTTCCTCTTGTTTATAAAGTATTTATAAATACTCAAACAACTTTTCACCTACATTTTTGAGGGATATACAAGTACTGCAATCTTATTCGTCACTCATTTATATTTATATATAATTTAACCATTTATAAATACTTCCCAAACATGCAGTAAAACTCAGGCTAAAGAACAAAAATGGCAGCTGCTGGAGCAAGTGTAGTTGGCTATGACAGAATGAAGGAAGTGAAAGAGTTTGATGACTCTAAAATAGGTGTAAAAGGCCTCTCTGATTCTGGCATCACCACCATTCCAAGATTCTTTGTACACCCACCGGAAACTCTTTCCGATGTTAAATCCTCCTCTGCACAGATCAAAATCCCGGTTATTGATCTTGCCAACGTTGGTTCTGATCATCACCGATCTAAGATCATCGAACAAATCCGAGATGCTGCAAATATGGGGTTTCTTCCAAGTGATCAATCATGGTGTTCAAGCTTCAGTACTGGAAGACACCATAGCTGCAATCAAGGCATTTCACGAGCAGCCAACGGAGATAAAGGCAAAACACTACTTACGCGAAGAGGGACGAGGAGTCATGTATGCAAGTAACAACGACTTGTTCCGCGCTGAGGCCGCGTGCTGGCATGACTCCCTGCAAGTGTGGATGTCGCCAGAGCCACCGCAGGTGGAGGAGATACCTGGGATTTGTAGGAAAGAAGTGGTGGAATGGGACAAGAATGCAAAGAAGGTGGCTGATACAGTTATGGAGTTGCTGTCTTTGGGATTAAGGTTAGAGGCTGGCAAGTTTAGGGATTTGACATTTTCTGATAGTAGGGTTTTTGTAGGGCATATATATCCTTATTGCCCACAGGCAGATCTCACACTGGGTATCACACCACACACTGATCCTGGAATTGTTACAGTTTTGCTGCAGAATCAGATCCAGGGACTGCAAGTTAAACATGAGAATCAATGGGTAGATGTAAAGCCCGTTCCTGGAGGGTTAATTGTCAACATCGGAGATTTTCTTCAGGTAACCCTTAACAAGTTTCAATTTTTCTAATTAAACCATCATAGTGGCTTGTTTTAAAAAAAAAAAAAATATATATATATATATTTATATTTAACTACAACTTAGGAGGGACCGGGCTTATCTCCACCACAATAAGCCTACTAAGAATCAAGAATCACGATGGTGTACTCAAATCATGTTTTGTATTATCATTCGCCTAGTTATATACTTGGTAGGCTCGTGGTAATTGCACGAACGAGCCTCTCATGATCCTAAGCCTTGGAGCTTTCTATGGGAAACAATTGATTCTTTATTTTTAGCACAAGCGCTTAAACAAATTTTAATAGTTTAAAAATTGATTTACACATGTCCACCTCGAAAACCGGTTTGATTGAAGAAAAAGTGACGACTCTCTCACTAGTTTGTCATCCAATATATGTGCAGATAGTATCGAATGGCGAATACAAAAGTGTACAGCATCGGGTTTTGGCTAACTCTTCCATGGAATCTCGCATTTCAATCGTTATATTTTTCAATCTTGTCAAATGGAAAGAATCAGGAAAGTATGGACCTCTACCGGAGTTGTTGACACCGGAAAAACCAGCTCTCTATCGGGATTTTACAGCACAAGAGTTCCTCCAGAACTTCTACAGCAAAGGGTTGGATAGCAAATCTTTCATAGAAAAAATCAAACTTTAAATCGAATATAATCTATTAATTGATGAAGTCAAAAGTGTCGGCTTTTAAAATTTCTCCAAATAAAATAGTGTTTGCGTATCCATGGAGAAGGTGAATAATTTTGACTTTTGTTTGTGATGTTAAGACTAGTATCATGTTCACTCTTATCTTACCTAATGTATTTTTAGTGATCACAATTGGAGTGAATATTTGTTTGATAATCATAAGTGCAAAGTGGACCTAAGAAGTTTATATTATCATCCCGGGAAGACTACTTTATCCGAATATCGATTTAAATAACCCCACCTCTTATTTAAAACAAAAAAAAACAAAATATTGAGCAAATTTTTTTTTTTTTTTATTATTATTTTTTTTTATGGGAAGTAATATTATCTAAGAAAAGTAAAAGTAATTAAATGATCAAATATGATGGTTTTTAAGTGTTGCTACTAACAAATTCATTGTAGTTATCACCTTAATATTGTCTCTCAAGTTCAATTCCTAAAGTTGTACTTAGTCAAATTACTAATTAAATCAATTTACATTGCTCGAATCATATCTAATTGAGTCAACTCATTATATCTCTATGTTAATTTGAATGAGCCTCAACTAAACCATTAAATTACCTAGTAATTCAATTAAAGATCGCAACAATTTTGTTAAATTTATATTTTATATTGACAATTCTGTGACCAAAAGGATCAACTTAAACATTTATAAAGGTTGAGGGACTTAATTGTAAAATTTCATAGTTGGTAGGTTAGAATAGGGTTTGGGGTTCATTATTGGAAGAAAAAGGATTCACGCCGGATTTTCGCTAGCTGCGCGCCAGACTTGTGCACAAGCGGATGAAGCAGTACATTGATCGTTCGACCTTCACCCAACCGTCGCTCGAGTGACGAACCTTTAGCTTGAGCGAAACAGCTCCTCACTCGAGTGACTATGTTATATGGCCAAACTTTCCGATTTTCGAGATTTTACTCGGGCCACATTACCAAAAACGTCCAACATATAAATAGACGCCTCATTATTGTTCGGACCAGAGATTGAACATTGTGCTCATTGAGAGAAAACATTCTACAGATCTTAGATCTAGTTCAATCCAACCTTTTGATATGCGCCTAAATTTGTGAAAACATCAAAAGAACTAAATCAAACACCAAGGTGTAATCTTCGCTTGGTTCTGTCAAAAGTTTGAAGATCAATGAAGATTATTAAAGAACGATGAGTTCTTCTTGAAGATCCACATGAGAAATGTTCGTGAAAAGTCTGGAAGGAGTTCGTGTGCTCATTCCAGGAGGACTACTTTACAAGAAAAGTCAGGTTTGGTGTTGGTGTACACATTCAAAGAAGCTACTTCAAACTTCAAAAATGAGGTCTGAAAGCTTGTGTCGTTAACTTTGCTGGCGGTCTATAAATTTAATACATTTATAGTGAATTTTTTTACTGACAAATCGCCCGAAGTTATTCCCAAGTTGGGTTTCTCTATGAAATTGTGCATTTTTCGAGTGGTATTAGAGACTAAAATCATTTTCTGACCCATATTTTAGTCTAGACGAGTCAATCACTGTCTGTACCGCCTTATTTTGATGGAAGCATTTATGCGTACTGAAAAGTTAGGATGAGAGACTTTCTTGAGTCATTAGATGATCGCATATGAGTTTGTGTGTAGAATGGTTGGTCTGCCCCGTTTACCACCGTGTTTGGAGTTGTTACTCTACTGATATTTCCCTTTGGACCAAAGAAAAGTTAGTTGAGTGCAATTGGAATAGTAAGGGTATTCATGCCTTGTTTATGGCTATGTCTCTTGAGGAGTTTAGGAGAGTGTCGATGTGTGAGAATGCTAAGGAGGTTTGGGACATCTTAGAGACTACCCATGAGGATACTAAAACTGTTAAAAACTCCAAACTGCAAATGTTGACGTCTAGGTTTGAGGAACTAAGAATGAAAGATGATGAGATGTTTGATGAGTTCTATGCTAAATTAAACGATATAGTGAACTCTAGTTTCAATCTAGGTGAAAGGATCACCAATGTTAAAATCATTCGAAAGGTCCTTAGATCCCTACCTGAAAGGTCTAGGCCTAAGGTAATTGCAATTGAAGAAAGCAAGAACCTCGATAGTGTTAAGATAGAAGAACTCGTAGGATCCCTCTAAACGTATGAATTGACCTTAGCACAACCTAAGAACCAAAAGTCCATTGCCTTAAACACCAGTAGGGAATATGATTTTGAGTCTAGTGATAATGAGTCATTGAAGAATGAAGAGTTAGCCTACTTTGTTAAGAAGTTTCAAAAGGCTTTTGGGAATAGACAGATGCAACAGACTAGGAAAAAGAGTCTCCCTAGAAAGCTTCAACGAGAAAAGCGTGATAAGAGTGGTGGCAAGGGGTGTAGTAGTGATATCCAATCTGTTAGATGTCATGGGTGTCAGGGCTTCAGGCATTATAGGAATGAGAGTCCTAATCTTAAGAGGAGTTCATGAAGAGACAAATGTAGAGCCTGAGTAACCTCACTTACTGAGGATGAGTCTAGCTTGAGTGATCAAAGTAAGCAGTCAGATAATGAGAAAGTAGGAAAGTATATAGCCTCCGTGTCTCAGGTTGGGAGTGGATCTGATAAGGCTAGTGAAAAGGCTGAGGTTAATGAATTAAATGAGAGTTGTGATGATAACTCCGAAAAGGAGACTGACATTCGTGTAGCGTATCAAGAGTTGTTTGAAGAGAGTCTCAAAATTAAGAAAGCAAATCATGCCCTGTTAAAGAAACTAGATTTGTTAGAAAGAGAAAGAGAGACTAGTAGGTGATCTTTAAGATTCTAATAAAATCCTAAGTGAGTTGAGGTGGTGTATTAATGAGAAGTTAGAAGGAACTGTTAAGAACTTTACAATTGAACTAGAAAAATCCAATTCTCAACTCGGGGCTTTCTCTTGTGGGACTAAGAAGTTAGATAACATCTTAGGTATGAATAAGCCTGCAGGTGATAGGAGAGGTCTAGGTTATATGAAAAATTTTAATGTTGCTAGTACATCTAAGACCCTCTTCGTTCTTGCCTCCACCAAATCTCATAGTGTTGGAAATCCTGAACCTAAGGGTAAGCATGTCTTAAGACCGAGGTTTCCTAGATCTCGTATGAACACGGTACCTTATAATCATTATCAGCAATCATATGTGTCTAAGCCTAGGTTTTTATCCACCTGTCATCACTGTGGTGCTTTGGGTCACATTAGGTCGAGGTGTCGTGAGTTTGTGCATAGGGAGAGATATCAGGATATTCCTTGCCAAGTTAACTCTGACGAAGGGTACATCAAAAGCTAGAAGGGCTTGGGTTAAGAAAATTGATCTTGATAGTGCTTATGCACCTCACTGGTCCCATCCTTGGGTATCTGCATGCATTGGTGCATTCATTTTACACTTTGCATGCGTTTATTTGTTTCTGTTTGTTTTGTTTTTAGGTAGTGATATGTTTTATTTTTATGCATGTCTGTATTCATTTGTTGCTTCTGACATATGCATGTTTTCTAGTTGTTTTGTGTGATTGAATTTTTTTTTTTTTTTTTTTTTTTTTTTTTTGTGTGTGCTTTTCATTTTTTTAAATGAAAAATCAAAAAACATTGAAAAATTGAAAACAAAAATTATGATTTTATTTTGTGGACTACTGCATCATGTGAGTTATACTTAATTATGCATGTTGAGAACAAATATGCATCCATTAGATGAATAGTCTGAATTCCATCACATGACTTGAATTTTTGTGGAGTACTTAGTATGTTTCGTCATGTATATCTTCTACTGCACACAGTGTGATCATATAAATAGATTCTGACCGCATATGTGAGATTTAGGATGTGTCACTTGTTGATAGGGTGACTCTGAACATGAATTGGCTAATTGTGTTAGACCTTAGTTCATATTCAAACCTCCTATTGGTAAAAATGTAATGCTCATATCTTAATGTTCTTTTTCGAGGCTATTTGACTCGAACAATTAAGTTTGAATGGTATTTCAATATCTGGTGCCTATGGTCATCTGACTTGAGTTAACTAACATAAAGCTCGTTACAGAGGTCATCTTAGTTGCTCAATGAATTAGAATCTGTACTTAAGATGAAAAATTATGAGCTATTGAAAAGAAATATATTTTGAGCTAGTTCAATATTGAAAAATCTAAAAAATTATGTATGCTCAAAGATAGGGAGAGTAAAAATTGACATATTAGCAAACGAACTTCATGTATATATCCTAACGTGCTTAAAAGTTTGACTTTCATAAGTAAGAGGATAAATTTATTGAGAGTGATTTTGCTTGTCTCTTCTCACAAGTTTAAGGTTTGGAGTCTGATTTACTTGAAAATAGTGACACATTACACACGTGAGTCAAATATAAAATTACTCTGTTTAAATTTGATCTGTGTGTGGGGGACATCACTTATATTTTAAAAATTGTCATTTTTTGTGATCAATTACATTTTCTCGTTGACCAACATGTTGGAGTGCGTGCCATAAACGGGTGGTGCTATATTTGAAAGTTTTCAAACAGATGCTAGGATTGTTAATTTTACAAAACAGTGCTTAAAAATGATAATTTCAAAATTCTTGTATTATTTTAGAAATTTGAAGTTTCACTCGACTCTCGCTTAAATATCACTCAAGCGACACTTATAGATTGTTTTCGCTTGAGCTTCGCTACACTTTCACTCGAGCGACACCAGTTTTTATAACGCGACTGGACCCTCATTTTTCTTCATTTTTTCGCGACTTTCCCTCTACCTTCGATCTACAAATCATAAAATCTTCACATCTCACTGTGAAAGTTACGAGATAGCGCTAGACCGTTACTAATTATCCATTTTTAGTTTGACATTATGTGCGGAATTAATCTAACCAAAGTAACAAGTCACTTTAATTAGTTTCTAGATAATTAGGCAAACAAATCTAATTCCTATGTTGAATTACCGCAGTTGTAATAATATGGAAAGTAATAAATAACAATAATATGTTTAGGGATGGCAACAGGTCGGTTCAGCTAAAATCATAACCGCACCACCAAATTTATTGCCATACCATAACCACGAAAGTTGGTTCGATTTGACTCGGTTCGGTTAATAACCACGAAAATAAATTATTTTTTATAAATCCAACCGTCAAATTGAAAAAAAAAAATTATGAATAAAAATCAATAAAAATAAGAATATAATACTAAGTCAATTTAGCAAACAATGTCCCAAATAAAAATGCAAACAATTTAAATAATCTTTCTTTGGCCTTTGAGAAATTAAGATAAACAACCCAAAATAAGAGAATTATAGACAAATTAAAAAACATTAATTTAATACCATACAGGTAATTAACAACCAGTAGACATACCAAAACTGCTAGCAATAAAATTAAAGTACACAATCAAGTAAACATTGTATTAAGTAACAAACATGAGAGGTAGGACTAGAGAACCAAATAGATTAATGAGCTCAACTCCCGCGAGCAGTAAAAGAAAGAAGGAAATATCATAATCAAGAAAATGTGTTTTCATTTGCTAACCAAGAAAATGTACGAGATGATTCAAGGAAGGAGAGCCTCATATAAAATAGACTTGTCAAGACCAATTCAAGAAATATCCCCATCTCAATCACAGAAGACATTTTCAAATTTAAATCATAGTCATCCCACACATACTTCCATTACATAATACAATATATAAGAAAATATAGCCTATTTAAAATATCATTTCAAAACTACAATAATAAAAAAAATAACAGTGAACTAATCAAGATACAAATATCAGAATAAGATCTGAATATCGCACACTATGGACACACACAGCCTATATCTTTCGAATTTAGATCTGATTATAGCGCCAAATCTGGAGCGACGACACGACAGAAGGCGGAGACGGTGTCGTTGATTCCAATTTCGAATTTTCTTCTTCGTCGTTGCCCGTCGTTTTAATATTTCCTATTTTCTGTGTATTTTCAGTGAGTGAGTGTAAGTAGGGTTAAGTTAAGGCAAAAAAATTGGGTTAGTGTGCCGGTCATGTTAACAGGGCGGTAAGGTAATGTTCCATAATTATACAAAGAATTGTTAAAAGAACCCCAATTGTCCAATTAATTTTTTTTTAAACGGGTAATCGGTTCGGTTTGGGGCACCGTCGCTAAATACCATACCCGCGTCACCATGAATCGGGTCATTAAAATCAAAACCATAACCAACTCATTGCACCATCGATTCGATTGTTTTCGCCCCATTCAGTTCGGTTAACCGCGATTTTCGATTTTAACGAATCAAATTGTCATCCCTAAATATGTTCACGGAGAAACCCAACGTGAGAAAATTTTCAGATGCTTTGTCAATCAAAGATCCACTATAAACTGTATTATAAACTTACAGACCACTAGCAAAGTTGACATCACAAGCTTTCTGACCTCCTGTCTGAAATTTGAAGCAGCTCTCCTAGAATGTGCACACGAACACCAATGCTAACTCTTCATTATGAAGCAGTCCTCCTGAAGTGAGCACACAAACTCCACTCTTGACTCTTCACGCAGTTTATCTCCTATAAATTCACTAAGAACTCCTCGTTCTTAAGTTTCTTTCTTGATCTTCGCAGCCAGCCAAGTTGACGACACAATCTTCCTGACAGATCCAAGTGAAGAATAACACCAGTTTATTGATCGGAGGCTTTGATGTTTTCAATCTGAATGGCGCATATAGATGAAGTGATTGAACTGTTGAATGTTTGGCTCTTGAGAGAATAATTGTTTTCTCTTGAATGAATAATGTTCAACACCTCTTTCCCGAATGTGCAGCGCCCCTTTTATATGTTGGACGAATATGAAAACTTTGGCCAATAAAAATCTCGCGAAATCACGAATTAGGTCTGACCGTCAATTGGTCGTTCGAGCGAAGAGCACTGTCGCTCTAACGATGGCCCTGTCGTATGAGCGATGGGTGAGCGAAGGTTGAGCGCTGGATGTTCTACTTCATCCGTTCGAGCATGACTCTTGCGAGCATCTAGTGAAAATACGGCGAGTTTCCTTCGTGTTTCAAACTCGGATCCCGAACCCTACACTATACAACCAACTATGAAACTTTACAATTAAGTCCCTAAACTTTTAAAATGTTCAAGTTTGTCCTTTTGTTCATAGAATAACCAATTACAATAATCTAACACTAACACACTGCATTTCGAATGTTGGGCATCCAATATGGACATCATTAACATCACATTACTCATCAATTTCGACATATTTCAAGGTAAATCATTAAAATCCCTGTTTTTCGACTTTTGTTCAATTATTTTGGGGTTTTCGCTTATAACCTATTATTTGCCTTAATATTTACATGATTTCGAACCTATTATTTGCCTTAATATTTACATGATTTCGTCTTTGGTGAGTGTGCTTATGTGATTGGGTTAGATTTGCATTGGGATGTTTTACATTTTGCTCGAATTTAGTGATTTTCCCACACAATTGTTGGTCTTGTTTCGAGTTTGTTCGTTTACTTTTTTTTTTTTTTACCATGTTTGTGATGAAATTCGAATGGCATTAGGTTTTAGATTGTTGGAGTATAGGTTGGTGATGGTGTTGTGGCTTTTAGTGGCTTCAATTAGTTGTTGAATATGATGTTTTTGTCACGCCCACAATGTGTTCGACAAATTGTTTCAATCACTCATTTGTTCATTTTGTTTCACTCATTTACATACACGAGTGGTTTTCGATGCCATGAACACTTCTATGCATTGATGTTTCAATTAGGGCTTGAATTGCATTGGTTTTAGCTTGGGTGACATGCCACCCACATATAGGGACCATGTCTTAATATTACTGCACTTACGTCTTGCAGTCACTACACCACGTCCATGCACTGCACGTCATTAGATCCATTCATGGCACCTTTGACACTTTTGCATCATTTTATGTGCATTAGTTCGTTCTTACATTGTTTTGCACGTCATGTCCACTTTTACATCTTTTTGCGTGCATGTCTATCTTATGCATCGTTTCACGTATTTTCATGTATTTGGTTCCTTTGCTGCTCTTCGTGGTCTATATTCTCTTTCGTAACATCTCTTAATGTGTTTATACCACAACACAGCAGCCTAGTGGCTCTACCTCTTTTAGTCAAGCTTGATTTATATCTTCTACTGCCCACGAGGTTTTCACTTCCCAGCTATCACATCGCTCTGTCTTAGTGGAGTGTGAGGTTATTCTGTCTGATTTATCTCCCGATATCTCAACTATTTTCACTTTTCAGGGTTGGGATCTCATTCTTACAGGTTTGATTCCTCTGTCTGACCTCCTTGTCTGCGAGTTCTATGCGAACATTCATGAGGTATGTGATCCTACATTTAGGGTTTATCTTAAAGGTCACACTCTTAGGATTAATCCCAATGTTTTAGCCGAGTCTCTTCATATTTCACGGGTTGTCCACCCTATTTATCCATATATTTCGGCTGAGTCTATTCCATATGATACCGTAGTCTATTCCGTCCTGTTTAACACTCCATTTGAAGGGGGTTCCACTGCGGTTCGCACCGGATCACTTCTGACTGATCGATAGGTATTTTTGCTCATTGTGTGCACAATCATATGTCTGGTGACTCATATCTCGACAATACCATCTAATAGGGCTAGATTTTTGTACACCCTGGTACATGGTGACTCTATTGACCTTCCTTCTTTTCTTTGCCAGCATATTCTACGCACATTTCGCATTCCCGATCGTAGGATAGGTCTTCATTTTGCATGTCTTATATATCGTTTAGTCACCGCTCTCGGGGATACATTTCCCAATGGAGCTTCTGGTCGGATTGGTCAACCTATTGGTCATACCACTGTAGCATATAATCAATCATATGTTTCTTCTTCGGCTCTTGCTGGGCCCACTGAGCCTGCTGACCCGGCAGTGCCAGCTGATTCTATAGGTGATCTTCTCATTAGTGATCCTTCCACTTTCCTACTATTGAGCCTGCATCTACTTCTGATATTCCATCTTCTTCATCGGGTCCTGTACATCCGGCATCTGCTTCGGTTGATTCTATAATCACCTTGATGGGTCAAATGTCCGTGATTATCAGCCAGCAGGCACGACTGTTGGCCGAGATGACCCAGACTTGAGCAAAGTTCACCAGTCTGCATGGCGAGGTTGCAGATTGTCAGCGACGCTTACGTTGGATGCGCAAGCACTGAGAGTATGAGAGTGAGGATTCTGATGCCTCTATTGAGGACGATGCTCTGGTTTGGTAGCTTAGAGTTACATTTTATAGTAAGCTCTTATTGTTGTTTAGCTAGAGTTCCAGTAGGCTTTTGATGTAGTTTCATTTTTAGTACTACGCTCTAGTTAATGAAATTGTGATTTTGTTTGTGATAACTTGCGTTATTACTTCTGTGTATGCTTTTATCTCCTTTTATATTTGATGGTTATCCTTTCGACATTTGTGACAAAAAGGGGAAGAAATTTTATAGCAAGGGGGAGATAGCATTATATAGAGTGATATTTTTCTTAAGCATGCTATATGTCTTTTGGGGCCGATGGGGTGAGACATAAATATTGTTACTGTTACTACATTTGCATGCTTATGATATATGTCTGATCGGGGTCGTTGGGGGAGAGACAATACTATTTTTAGACATTTTGCTTTATTGATATATCTACATATTGCTTGTTTTTCGGGGTCGTTGGGGAGAGATATAGATACGTTACCTACTGCTTTAAACATTAAGAGTTTACAGTAAGGGGAAGGTTGTGCATATGCATTTGCATTGCTATCATGCACTGAAGGGAAGCATGTACATTGCATCTGTGTTGCATATTCTGCATTGCTGTTTGAGTTTTGATGTTTTATCTTATTAATGTGGTGGTTAACATTAATATTGCATCTCAAACTAGCATACTTATTCTGATTGATTGTGTTTTTGTGTTTCTAAGTTCTTTATTGTTATAATATATGTATCACGTGCGTTTACACTGGGTATGTGAGTTTTTTATTTCAGGATACAGGTTTGACAAAGTGGAAGCTATACTCAGTTGGACTTGGGTAGTTTTGATAAGATTTTTATAATGTATTTGATTTTGTCACAGAATGCCAAATGAAGGTTTGTTAGATTTATATTTTGTATTGACAATTCTGTTACCAAAAGGACCAACTTGAACATTTATAAAAGTTGAGAAACTTAATTGTAAAATTTCATAATTGGTAGGTTAGAATAGGGTTTGGGGTTCATTATTGGAACAAGAAGGATTCACACCGAATTTTCGCTAGTTGCTCGCCGGACTTGTGCTCCAGCAGATAAAGCAGTACATTGATCGCTAGACTTTCACCCAACCATCGCTCGAGCGAAACAGCTCCATGCTTTAGAAACGGTATTATATGGCCAAACTTAATTTCCGATTTTCTAGATTTTACTTGGGCCACATTACCAAAAACGATCAACTTATAAATAGACGCGCCTCATTATTTTTCGGACCAGAGATTAAACTTTGTGCTCATTGAGAGAAAACATTCTACAGATCTTAAATCTAGTTCAATCCAACTTTTGGATATGCACCTAAATTTGTGAAAACATCAAAAGAACCAAATCAAACACCAATTGCAATTTTCGCTTGGTTCTGTCAAAAGTTTGAAGATCAATAAAGATTATTGAGGAATGAGGAGTTCTTCTTGAAGATCCACAGGAGATAAATGTTCATGAAGAGTTAAGAGTGTAGTTCGTGTGCTCATTCCAAGAGAACTACTTTACAAGAAAAGTCAGGTTTGGTGCCTGTGCACATTCCAGGAGGTCTGCTTCAAACTTTAGACAGGAGGTCAGAAAGCTTGTGTCATTGACTTTGCTGATGGTCTGTAAGTTTATCAATACATTTATAGTGGATTTTTTACTGGTAAAGCGCCCGAAGTTTTTCTCATATTGGGTTTCTCCATGAACAATTCTCGTGTTATTTACTGCTTTATTTATTGTTTTGATAAATTGTGGTATTCAAATATAGGATAATTGACTTGATTGATTAATCGTTTAGACATAATTAACTTGTGATTTGTTGCTTGTTAATTAGATTTTAAATTCCGCATTTACACTTAATCACCCCCTCTAGGTGTAGTTGGGTCAAATTGTGCGTTTTTCAAATTTCACAAGTTTATCTCTATATTTTACCTAATTATAGAATTTTATCACGTGATCTAAATGTAAACTCACCTCTCGGTTTGTTACGATCACGTGATCAATGATGAATGATAAGAATTTACCAAAAAAAAAATTGGTTGAAGCATGTAACATATATGACTCCATTTGAAGCATGAAAGGGCATCAAACCTTCGGTAAGGCATTTTAAAATTTCTGGTTGTATTTATTATGCAGCTTATCCTCATGTTCCTTTTGAAAAAAGATCAAAATTTGATGAGAAGAGTAAAAGTACACTTTTGTTGATAGTGCTAACACAAATGGGTACATATTATATAATGTTGCGACTAGCAAATTAATTGTTAGTAGAGTTGTAATTTTCATGAAGATGTAGTTTATGATTGAAAAGAAAAGAAAAGAAATGCAGGAAAATCCCTATGTAGTTGTTCAATGGCAACAAAATGAGGAGCAAAATCTTCCTCTTTCACCTTCAAATAATTCAAGAAATTAAGGTGATTCATGTGACGATTCAAGAAATCAAAGTGATTAATCTAACGATTCTCCGCCTAGAAGAACAATGAGGTTGAGTGAAATTTATGTGACCTACAATTATTCAATAGTTGAACCAGGAAGTTTCATGGAAGCAAAAAAAGATGAAAAATGGGTTAAATCAATGGAGGCAGAGATGCACATAATTGAGAATAATCAAACTTAGGAGCTTGTTGATCATCTTGAAAACGGAGATTGTTGGAGTCAAATGGATTTTATGCCTAATTATGTTCATCGCAAGTGTTAATTTTTTTCATTTTATCTGTATCCATCAATATAAAAGATATAAGCTTCGAGCATGCATATTACTTTAATTATCTATATATGTATTGTTTGCATTTTCTAAATTTCTCATGATTTTAAGAGATATTTCTTTTTCAATTTGGGGTGTTCATTGTTGAAACATGTTAAAAATTTGGTCGTGATCGCTCATGTGAGGGGCCCAACTCGCAAGAATTTAAATTTATTTGGATAGAACGATTTGAATAGAGGCTCCAAGAGTTCTGGCGCAGCGGAATGAGGTTCTATTGGAAGAAATAGGTTCGTACTTGGGGATCCACGAAAGATAAATGATACCAGGGATTAGAGTGTGAAGAGCACGCAGTCTAGGAGGACCAAGGTGATTACAGGAAAAATGTCCGAGGAAACTAAGAGTTAGTCGGGTCTGGACTATACTGTAAGTTTGCTTTGATTTATAGTGGATTGTTGACTGACAAAATGCCCAAAGTTTTTACCCAGTTGGGATTTCTCTGTGATCATATTTGATGTTCTTTACTGCTTCAATTATTGATTGTGGAATTCAAATCATAGGATAATTGAACTTAATTGAATAATCACCTATAAAAAATTAAAAGTGACTTGTTGCTTTTTAATTGCTTATTTTCACACGTTGAGTCTAAATAAATCGGCTAATCAAAAATTTCAAGTGGTATCAAAGTTTAATTACGATCCTTGACCCAAAATTTGTCTAGATGAGTCAATCACATTCAGATGTAGGATCTGAGGATGATATGAATATTCATGATGTTTATGACCAGCTATATAAGAGTATCAAGTTACATAAGGTTAATAGATCAGTTTTTTAAGATATTGAATAAGCTTGAATTAGAAAAAGAGGAGCTTGTAATTAAAATTGAAAAGTCTATAAAAGGATTGAATGAATTAAGGGTCACAAAGTGTCCTCAAGAATTAAGGTTAAAACTCTTATAAATATAATCTTCAAAAATCAAATGCCCAACTTCAATCATTCTCTAGCGGATCTAAGAAGATTAATAACACGATAGGTCTGAACAAAATAGATGGGACTAGAGGAGATTTAGAAGATAATGAAACAAATTCTCATACCGCTTCGTTTACTAAAAATAAGTATGTACCTGCCTAAGGTACAAAACTGGAAGCCTAAGGTTGCTCCTAGGTTTATCCCCACATGTCACCATTGTGGTAAGTTAAGAAACATAAGACCCAAGTGCCGCGAGCTCTTAAATAGGAACAAGACCAAGAATGTAGGTGCCCGAGGACCGAAATCATATGTACGACATAGGTTTCTCCACCTAATGTTCAAAATTTTTAACCCAGGTTTGCTCCCAAATTTGTTCCCACTTGTCATAATTGTGGTGAGTTAGTTTAATATAGACCTAAGTATCATAAGCCCTTGATTATGAACAACAAACAAGAGCTAAGTACTCATGTTAGATTTTTGACTAATCGAGTCATTTGACTTAGTTAATGACTCAATTGACCCAAATTACATCTTCATCTAAGAAGGTTTGAATAAAAAAGAGTGAACTCGTAGATCAAAGTGATGATTTAAGTCGCACAATTGCTCGCATTGCTCTTCATGGTAAGAACTTTTATTTGCCTCGTTGATTAGGCATTTAAGTGCATGCATTTACTGTATTCATGATATTTACATATTTATGCATGCACTATATTTTTTTGTTTATTGTTTTTATTTTATTTTTTTGTGATAATTTATTGTTTAAAAAATGAAAAAGGAAACTTTTTTACTGGACATGTTATTTTGTTATCATGTACTAGTAAGGTTCATGATTGATAAATTAAATTTTCATTAATTTGTTTAGGTATTGTTTGGAGTACTTGGTATAGGTTGTTATATGTATCTTATGCATTGCACACATTAGATATTGTGAGTAGGTTTTGACCGCATGTTTAAGATTTGAGATGACGGTCATTTGTATGGTGAATTGAGTTTGAATATGAAATGACTTTTAACTAGATTGACATAAGCTCTAGTATATTCCCCATAAAAAATAAAAGATGACTGTGAATCAAAATTTTTGAAATATATGAAAACGTGATATTCATCTTATACTCTTATTTGAAGTCTATTTGATTCGAGCAATTAAGCATGATGGGTTTCTCATAACCTGATGTCCTTTGGTCAACTGACTTGGAGTCATCAGCCAAATCTCGTTACAAGGGTCATCTTAGTCACTTAATGAAGAAGAAATTGTACATAAGATATAAAAGAAAAATGAAAGAATATATATATATATATATATATATATATATATATATATATATATATATATATATATATATATATATATTGAAAAATCAAAATGAGCTATACTGGGTTTGACTTCATAAGTTGAAGGAAGTATTCAATCACTAGTAATTTTTGCATGTCATTTCTCATTGATTTAAGATTTTAAGACTCTTACAAGAGTTTAGTGACCTTTATCCCACATGTGTAGATTATACAATTTACTCAATTTAAGTTTAAAATAAATTATGTGTGAAAACTTTATTTTTTTACGAACTATGCATGTATAATTAAGCAAATAATTGGTCAAAATGAAAATTCATAAAGAATTTTTTTTAAAATAGTTGATCTCAAAATTAGAAATTTTTTATTCTCATATCACATGTTTTCACATAATATTTGCATGATTATATATGTGCATATTTTTTTTAACTCATTCCTTCATGTTTTTTATGATTATTACTTGATTGATAGATGACTTTGGGGGAGTCATTTGAAAACTCATATAACCCTCACATTGTCTAGTCGACTAAAATTGATCGTGATGTATAATCAATTGGAATTCCAGCAGAAAAAAGAGAAAATGGGAAGAAGTAGAAGAAGAAGAAGAAACGGTTATAGAAGAGAGAGAGTGAAGACCGGCGATGGAAAGTGGGCAACAAGCCAACGTGAATAATTTTCGGGATTTTCATAAGTAAGAGTATAACTTTGGCCCATTTCAATAATAAGAAAATAAGTTTCAACTTTCAAAAATAAGATTTTTGTTAATTTTTATTTATAATTTAATTAATTAATTATATATTTAATTAATTAAATATATTAAGGTCACATATGTATATAATTTGGTCACAGATTCACAATTTAGTTAGTCACATATTATTTTCGATCACAAATCAAAATTTTTAAATGTCAAAAATTATTTCACGTCATAATTCAAGAATTTTATAGGTCACAATTTATTCATCGATCACAGATTCACAATTTAATTAGTCACATATTATTTTTCGGTCACAAATCAAAATTTTTAAATGTCACAAATTTTTTTACGGTCACAATTCAAAAATTTTAAAGGTCACAATTTTTTTCTTGATCACATATGAAAAATTTATAAATCACAATTTTTTTAACGATCACAGATCACGAACATTATAAGTCGCAACTTAGGTCACACGTTATTTCTTGGTCACAGTTCATTTTTTTCATTAGTCACATATTATTTGTTGGTAGTCACAGCATAGGTCATAGAATATTTTGCACATGGCTCAGGTCACAGCATAGGTCACAGCACAAGTCACAGCACATGGCTCAGGTCACAGCATTGGTCACAGAGACTATACAGCCCCACTTCACCACCACCACCGTCTTACATGCCCTAAACCTAACTGCCACAGCCGGCAACTCACCACAACCACCATCACTAACGTCGCCAACACAGCCTCACCACCACCAACCCACACCACCACAGACACCATTTCTCTTCTCCAACACCACCGCACCACCACCAACCCGCACTAATATCACAGGCACCACCACCACAATCTCGCCAACACAGCCTCGCCACCACCAACCCACACCACCACAGACACCATTTCTCTTCTCCAACACCACCGCACCACCACCAACCCGCACCAATATCACAGGCACCATAGCCACCCAATCCGCACCACCACCACCACAATCTCACGACGGAGCAGAGGGGAGGGGAGGAGAGGAGTGGAGAGATAGAGGATGGGGCTTGAGCCAATTGAACTGACCTATTGAAATCGCCGACCACCACCTGCAACATCGCCCAACGCCACCACGACCACCTGCAACATCGCCCAACGCCACCACTACCACCTGCAACATCGCTCAACGCCACCACTACCACCAACAACATCGTCCAACGCTACCACTTCCACCAACAACACTTCGCAAATCTGAAATTCTGAAAATCGCCGCCGCCACCACCCCACCATCAACGCCACGACTACAACATCGCACAACAACACCGCCACTGTCGCCCCTTCGCCGACACCACAACTACATCACCAAAACCAACAGCACCACCACCACCACCACCGCACAACCACACAAAGATTGAATCAAATAAAAAAAACTCCCAAAAAATTCGAAGTTACAGGTTCTGGTTCTTCATCATCATCTTCCAATTCATCGCTATGCTTCGCGCTCGCTGGTCGCCGTCCATTCGGTGGGTAACGGAGAAGGCGACGGGGTGGGTAGAGAGAGAGTGCAGAGGAGCCGGTTTTTCACGTGTAGAGAGAGAGAGAGAGAGAGAGAGAGAGAGAGAGAGAGAGGTGGGTGTAGGAATTAAATTGGGAGGTAGGGTTTGTGATGTGTGTATTGTAGTATATATATTTAGTAGAAATATTTATTTTATAAAAAAATTTAATTAAAATAAAATTTCTGATTTTTGAAAGATTAAACTTCCCATCTTATTTTTGAACTCATGATTCTTAAGGTAGGGAAAGCTGTAATTTCCACATAATTTTCATTCATCAAGTACATTGATTACAATGCAAAACCATATAAAAACAAAAACCTACTAGTGAAATGAGCTTGGGGCAGCCCATAATACAAGCCCAAAAACTAATAAAGCATTAATAACATAGTCCCAAATAAAATCAAAGGAAAAAAAAGGGTGATGTCCTCGTCAGATCATGGAGTAGATGTGTAAATGAAAGAATAGAAGTTACACTACATATATCTGCAGGTTGGGATGTGGACAAACTTGTGTTGCCCTCCACAAAAATTTCAACTTCAAAAGAAGTTGGAACTTCATTGGGAAAAATTTAAAGTCTTGCTATTTCAACAGACTTTTTAAGGGCATCTAGAAGGCTTCTCAAGATTCTTGGCTCTCCAGGAGGCGACTGATTTTTCATGGGTCCATTCCTTATGGCCCGAAATACAGGACCAGAACTCTCAGTAGCTGGGAAAACTAAGCAGTCTATGTACACAAGGACCTCAGTCTCTCCATCTCCAATTGTGATAAAGCCAAGTCTAGCTCCACCTGTTGGGGATATTGCAAAACAGTTGCTTAAAAAGAAATTTGGAGAAGCACTTTCTATCTCGAAAAATATTAAATATTGTTTTCGATTTATAAGAAGATTGAAGGGGTCGAGTCATATGAACTGAAGAATCATCACATAATGTCAAATTTAGTTTTTTGCTTAAATAAACTTAACCAGTGTCAAAGATATAATAGAAAAAGAAAATCTTGACAAAAGTATTGTGCAACATGAAAGTAAAACTCTACAAGTGAACAAGTTTTGGTTTGATTTTAGTTCTCTTTCATTTGAGCAACAAATTAATCTGACTGCTACCACTAAACTCATAAACAAGACTCACTCAAACTACTTCATAAGCAAAAAATGGTCGGAAAAAAAGACCTTATTTTATGTTGAAGAAACAGGCATTGTGAATCTAAGGAAGAGCTCTAGTACTATACGCACTACTGACCTTCAAAGGCACCGGCATAGGCAAATTAGCACCTTGGCAAAGACTGTTCGCCCACTGTCAAGTTATATTAGTACACAATCAAGAATTACTACATTTAGGCCTCAAATTCCGGCTGAGAAAGGAAGAAACACAAAATTCTAACATTTAAAACTTACTGAACTGAATTGGGCAATAAAACATTTTATAACGAAACTGAAGAAGGAGTTCTCCATACAAATAAATCATTGATATCAAGATTAAGCAGCCAACGAAGAATATGAATATACATATCAAGCCAGTACTAAACATTTGATATTACAGCATAATTTTGTGCCGGAGTCCATTAGCCCTATTGTTTGTTTCTTCATCTTCCATAAGATGATCTGAATCCCTAGTGTCACCAAGAGGTACCGCAAAAACCATTTGTTTTGGACCAAATGATTCTCTAAAATTGAGCAGGGTGATTTGTTGTACAGGAATCTTATAAGTTGATATATATGTTAAGTTGTGGTATCTAATTATCACCAGAAAAAGAGAAAGAAAGGTCAGAGAAGATAGGAGTGTGATTTTCTCTGGTAAACATTGTTTTTATCATAATGCATTACCGTAGCGACAGGAGATGACTTAGTCTCACGCTGAAGCAAACCTCTATAAATTTTGCGTGTTCTTGAGCATTTATTTTTCTTTCTCTGAACTGATTGCTCTCAGTGAAATTCACTAGGTTTATAATTCTCAGCAATATAACACATTGTGACAATGCTACATTACAGTAGCTAGCTCTTTTCCCTTCATCTTCAAATTCTTTTGCTATCTAGGATTAGGATACAAAGAGTCCTAACAAAGCTTCACTCACGAAAATGAAAGTTCCAGCAATCATTAGTAGATTAAAATGGGAAACTTAAACCAAAGAAACTTATGCAAATTGTAATTTCCAGGGATAAGATCAAACAGCAGACTATGACTATGAGTCAACTTGGTTTAGGTATGACAAAGATCAACACCATTATTTAAATTGCAACATTCTTAGACTCAAACCTTTGATAGATGCTAATTTCTAAGCATATCCAACAATGCCTTTGTTATAATTGATTTCAAATATAAATCGAAATTCAAAGTACCTGAAATAGTAAGGTCTCAAATCTTGAAAGGTCAGTGTTGGCAGGCAGTTTCAAGGTTCCCAAAGACACTCCATCTTCATCACCCATGGGCGAAATACCATCCGATGATGCCTTGAAGACTGGACTTAAATTACGGTTGCCGGAAAATTCACCACCACAACCTAGGAACCGAACTGTCTTGTTGTTGCTAATAAATAGTATCCGTGACTTCGGAAAACAGTCAAGTGATGAAAATTTCACAGGCTTTATGTTAAAAATGTGTCTAACTCCAATGGAAGCCATTGATTCTTAAGTTAAAGAAAGTAACAGTTTTAGTTTCGCAGAGAGTGATGAGAAAATAAATGAGAGAGAGAGAGAGAGAGAAAAAAAGATATGAATAGGATAGATTTGTTGTTTTTCTTGAAGCTCACCACCTCTATTTCCATTTTCCACCACGATCAAGATAAGCCTTTTTGTATATTCAGCTGAGTTTGAGGTTGAGGACGCTTTTGAATTAATTTATTTTGAATTAATTAATTTTTTTATTAATTTTTTTGTTTTGTTTTTGCAGTTAAATTGCAAAATTTGTCCCCAGTCTTCGAAAAGGTTGTGAGATTTTCCTCAACCAATTTTTATCCCCGACCTTTGAGAAATTAATCAACTGTATTTATTCATGCAAGGCAGATTCATTTTTATTCAATTTATTGAAATATCAGTATTAATTGAATTGAATTTGAATTGAGTTTTGTAATGGCTGAAGCTCAAACTTCAACCAAAACTTAGCTAAATTACTCTCTAGAACTTGTATCAGCTGAAGCCAGCTGATTGATAACCAATGCAAAGAAGAAAAATAGAAATTTGTGCAGGGAAAATGATGAAAAAAAGAGAAGACAACATAGAATTCAGATTGAACGAAGAATAAGAACAGAGAAGCAAAGAGAAAATGGGGGGATTCCATTTTGCACCAAAGCTTTCAATATTCATCATCTTCTAAATGCAGAGATGCAACTATATATAGACCCAACAACAACCCTAAAAGTAAAGCGCTTGGGCTAGCCCACTAATAACACAAACCCAATTAAATAAAGTGGAAATTACACATTTCCCTACCTTAAGAATTCAATATTCTAAAATGAGGTGGGAACTTTCATAATTCAAAAATCAGAAGTTTTATTTTAATTTAATATTTTTATAAAATAAATATTTTTCCTAACTAAAATCACACAAACCCTACTACTCTCTCTCTCTACATTTCTCCATAGACAGCGAGCACCGGAGCGCAGCAAGATGGCGGAGCCTATGAGCAACGAGGCACAACGTCGTCTTGCTGCAGATGGAGTAGTGAGATGAGGCAGCGTCGCTGCAGTGGTCTGCCACTCCGCAGTTCGGTGGTGGTGGAATGTTAGTTGAAAACTTGTGGTTTTGTTGGTGGTGGGGATGGTGGAAGTGGTGACTACGGCAGTGAGGTGATGGCGGTGTGGTGTGTTGGTGATTTCTATTAGATTTGTTTGTAGATCTGACGGTGGCGCTTACGCCGTTCTGCCCGAGTTTGCAATTTTTTATTTTTTAGTCGCCTGCTCTACCGTTCGACAGTGGTGGTTCTGGTCGTGTGTGGGAATGGCTGGATCTGGTTGTTAATTTTTGGGAGTTTTCTTGGTTTTTGGTTTTGTTGGGTGTCACAGATCTGGTGACAGCTACGGTGGCTGCCGTGGTGGTGGTGTTGCGGTTGGTGGCAGCATTGAAGTGGCGACCGTGTGAGTTTGGGTGTGTGCAGTTGATGGTGGTGGCGTCGCACGGAGGTAGCTACGGGATTTGTGTTTTTTTCATGGTAGTGCGTGGTGAATGACAGTGGTGTCACGTGGTGGTGGAGGCAGTGAAGGTGGCAGAGGCGATGGGTGGTGGAGGCGGTGAAGGTCACAGTTGTGGTTCTAAATTGGGTTTATCTCATTGGTTGCAGTGCATACAGAAATTTACTTCCTTGGTGGTTCAGTGGTTGTGGTGATTGTGAGGTGGTGGTGTGCGCTGTGTGTTGCAGTGGTGTTGTGGCTGGGATGGTGGTGAGGTGGTTAGGTATGTGTGCGCATTCGGTTGCGGTGGTGGGTTTGAAAATTTTTTGATTGGTTGTGGTGGTGGTGATGTATAGTCTCTGTGACTAGTGCTGTGACCTGAGCCATGTACTGTGACCTATGCTGTGACCTGAGCCATGTGCAAAATATTCTATGACCTATGTTGTGACTATCAACAAAAACCTAAGTCATGTGCAAAAATATTCTATGACCTGTGTCGTGATCATTTGAAATAAACTTGTGACTATCAACAAGAACCTGAGCCATGTGCAAAAATATTATGTGACTTGTGCTGTGGCCATTTGAAAATATTTTGTGACTTTTAAAATTTTTGAATTGTGACCGTAAAAAAATTTGTGATCGAAAAGTAATATGTGACCGATGAACAAATTGTGATCTATAAAATTTTTGAATTATGATGAAAAATAAGTTGTGACGTGATTTGTGATCAATGAATAAATTGTGACCTATGAAATTTCTGAATCGAGATCGTAAAATAATTTGTGACATTCAAAAATTTTGATTTGTGATCGAAAAATAATATGTGACTAATTAAATTGTGAATCTGTGACCGATGAATAAATTGTGACCTATAAAATTTTTGAATTATGACATAAAATAATTTTTGACATTTAAATTTTTTGATTTGTGACCAAAAATAATATGTGACTAGTTAAATTGTGAATCTGTGACCAAATTATATAGATCGGTGACCTTAATATATTTAATTAATTAAATTATAAATAAAAATTAACAAAAATCTTATTTTTGAAAGTTGAAACTTATTTTCTTATTATTGAAATGGGCCAAAGTTATACTCTTACTTATGAAAATTACCCTTAAATAAAATAAAAGTAAATGGTTCAATCCATGACATCTCTTTCCCTTAAATTAACATTGTCTTCAAGGTTCAAAGTTGGGATGTCTTATTTGTATGTTGTTAGTAGTTGCATCATTATTTTCACCACCCTTTGATTAAGTAAGTAGTGCAAGGTGACATATGTCTGGTTGGCATTACTAGCACCACTCTTTTCATCTTTAAGCCAAACTGTTGGTCTTGTTGGAATTGGATTATCAAACTCTATTTTGGTTTTAGAGGTTGAAATCTCCACTATAGTTACTTCATCGGCAACCTCAAATTCTGAATCATTTAATTCCATAGCAACCTTCTTTTTGCTGTCTATAACATCAGTTGTAGATACGTTTTTATTGCTTTCAACCATTTGAAATTTCATTGGCTCAACCCGCTCTACTTCCTCATTTTCAAACTTTTCTCTCTCACCTGTCTCTAGCTCAATCTCTGTCTCTATCTCGAGTTTAGCATCTAATGCCTCTGATTCCTCCCTCACAGTCACTTTTTCCACTCTTGAATCAACCACTGGCATCAATTCTTCTATCTCATTTTCAAGATCATCCAACAAAATTCTTGAACCATCATTATTTTGGAATTCTTCCTCAATAATTTCTGAAAATTTCTTGCAAAGTTCCTCAAAGAATAAACTTCAATCTACCCTAGGATGTTTTGCAATGAATCCATAAAATCACAAATAAACTTTCCCTTCCAAATGCATCTCTGCAACTCCCAATCTAAGTTCATCAGGAGTTTGATGAAGTTGGATATATTTCATGGCTTTCCTTAGCCATTCCCTAGGTCATTCTCCTCCAAAATGTGGAAATTCCATCTCAGATAGCCTATTATTTCCCTTAAGCACGCTTGTGGTATTAACACTATTCTCATTACTATTAGTTCCTGGCATATATATCCCACTCTCAGACCTTAAGTTAATAATAGATCCTTCTATTACTATGTTTTCCTTCTCAGCTTTAAGATCAAAAGACATCTGAGCCATCATGACCACTAATTTCTCATACTTCTAGTTCATATCCAACATTCTTCCTTCACTATTCTCTTGTCTATTAACCATTACCTGAGATGTTTGATTTGTGGAAGTCAATTTGTTCTCTAGTCTACTGGACACCGCTTTGAATGAGGTACCCAAATCAGCAATATTCAAATCCAATTTTTTGCAAATGGTCATCTACCACTTTGGCCTTTGTATACATGGTTAGTGGATGCCCAGTATAATACGTCTGCTCTAATATCATTTGTAATATTTGGAGCTCAACTTCAACCAAAACTTAGCTAAATTACTCTTTAGAACTTGCACCAGCTGAAGCCATCTAATTGATAACCAATTCAAAGAAGAAAAAAAAAATTTGGGTGGGAAAAATGATGGTAAAAAAAGAAGACAACATAAAATTTAGATTGAAAGAAAAATAAAAACAAAGAAGCAAAGAAATATTCATCATCATCTTCCAAATGTAGAGGTACAACTATATATAGATCCAAACAACCCTGAAAAAGAGTTTGGGCTAGCCCACTAACAACATAAGTCCAATTAAATAAAATAAAAATAAATGGTCCAATCCATAGATCAAATCTTCAATTATTGTTTTTCACCTTTTGAACCCCTCTAAATATGAATGATATTTCCTGATATGTAATTTTGTGGTAGCTGCTGCAAATCATTATCACCCACTCCTCGAATTATCACCATTACATATTTTTTGTATCCATGTTCAATTTTTTGTACTTACTAATTAGATCGTGGTACAATTGAGATATTTGCCATTCATTTATGTTTTAATTATATAGTAGTATACAGTATACTCATAATAGTAGAGTGAATTAGTCAAAAGGTTACTGAACTTTACATAAGATTTCCACCAAATCATTGAACTTTAAAAATCCCTTAAGTCATCAATGAACTTTGCAAAAAGTTTCTATGAAGTCACTCAACTTTAAAAATTACCTCATTCATCACTAAATTTTGCAAAAAAATTCCACCGAGTCACTGAATTTTGCAAAATATTTCCTAGGGGATCAATAAATTAGTGACTCCTGAGAAACATTTTGCAAAATTTAGTGATGAATAGTATGATTTTCAAAGTTTAGTGACCTCGTAGAAATCTTTCGCAAAGTTTAGTGATGATTTGGATGATTTTTAAAGTTCAATGACCTGGTGAAAACCTTATATAAAGTTCAGTGACCTTTTGAGTAATTCACTCCATAATAGTATGAGGGCAACATTGTTGTTTCTTAAAATCGAATGATCAAATTATTGTTTCAGAATAGTGAGATGGACAAAATTACTACTTCGTAATAGTTTGAGGACTAAATTGTTGGTTCTTAATAGTTAGATGACCAAATTATTGTAATGTAATAGTTAAGGGACTAAAGTTCTATTTCATAATAGTAGGATGACCAAATTATTGTTTCTAATATTTGGATGATTGCATTTTTTTTGTCTAGTTTTCGGATTTGCTATTTCATAATAGTTGGATGACCAAATTGTTGTTTCTAAAAAGATAAGAGGACTATATTGCCATTAAGTAATACTTAAATATGATTAAATTGTTGTTTCTGAATTACTGTTTTTATAAAAGATAAAAGGAATAATTTGCTGTTTCAACTACCAAATTATTGTTTTCATTTAATTTGACGACAAAATTACTACATACTAAGAGTTGGAGGTCTAAATTTTTATTTCTTCATAAATGGATGACTAAATTTATTTTTCAATAGGTGGAGGACTTAATTGATGTTACCAAAATAGTTAGATGGTAAAATTGTCGTTTCCTTATAGATAAATTTGCTGTTACATAATAGGTGGATGACCAAATTAATATTCAAAATAAGTAAAGGACTGAATTGCTGTACCCTTAATAGTTGGATGACAAATTGTTGCTTGTCAAAAGTTAGAGGATTAATTTTCAATTCATAAATTTATTTTTTAGGATGAAATTGCAGTTCAATTACAGTTGAAATTTGGGTGGAAAACTGATATTTTCCATGAAAAATAAATACAATCAAATACACCTTCAGCTATTTGGGAGACTAAAGTGAACATCAATTAAATCCTTCAGCTACTAGGAAATACAAATTTGGTCATCCAACTAAATATATACCTCAATTTGATCCTTCAATTATTAGGAAATTCTAATATGTTCATCCAACATCAATTTCATCCTTCAAAAAATTAGGACATACTGAGTTGGTCCTCCAACTATGGTTTCAAATTGATTTCATCCTTTGATTATTTGGAAAATCGAATTTGGTCATCCAACTTTTTTACTACAATTTCACCTTTTCACAATTACGAAAATAATATCTGGTCATCCATCTATACTTTAACATCATCTTCACCTTTCAAATTTTAGGAAGTTCAAATTTGGTCATCGAATAACATTAATTTGATCCTAAAATGTCAAATTAATTTAGCTTTTTTCACAAATTAACAAAACAAATAAATAAATTAGAACATCTTAATAATAATACAAAATTATATTCAAACAAATGCTTAAATAAACAAAGGTCACATAAAAAAAAATTGCTAAAATCAAAAAAAAAAAAAAAAAAATAAAATTCAAAAAAATACATAGATAAATTATACTATGGGCGATAAAGTCAGAATATCAATAAGCCTCGTGAGTTTTGCTCAAAGAGGTATACCTCTCACTCATCTAATTGTCTCATCATTCTTGCCCATTAATTATCCGAAACCAATCCATCGAACCAAAAAAACATTAAAAAATAAAAAACTGTAATTCAAAATTCATGTTCCCCAAATTAATCTGAGACATTCAAATGAGTATTTGGAAATTAAATTCCATAATTCAATACACCAACAGATAATCATCCGAAGGCTTAAAAATGAAAAGTAAGAATCCAGAACAAGAGAAATGTCTCGAAGATATCAAAATGGTATTCTCAATTTAAAAAAAAAAAAAAAAAAAAAAAAGGTTATACAAATCCGTGTATATATACAGAACGTATATATGTCGTGGATTCATATATCATATATAATTGATATAGCGAAGCTATGACTCAAAACGCTTCCTTCTATGCTAGCGGCAAGGCGATCTTAAGGGCTGCGCTATTGAAGAACAGCAAATATACATAGAAAAGTGGAAATAATTCCTAAATTGAAGAGAAACCCTAGTTATGGATGAATCTGATTGGTGAACTCTGAATCGATATTTATATTGGAAGGTAGCGATTTTTAGGGCTCCAATGTTTGGGCCATTTTATTAGGGCGCTTAGGTTCAGGCCCATATAAAATAGTATTCAGATCCAACAAGTTAAGCATATGTTTGTCTCCCATTTTAAAGAGTTTTTGAGGAAAAATAATAATTTTTAAAAAGTAGAAAATAATTTAAATTTATGTAAATAATATTTTATTATGAAATGTGTGGTTGAAAATGATTGGTAAGAGAAAAAAAGTGTTTTGAAAAAAATGGAGACAAACAAGGATTAAGTTCGAAAAGTTATAATAATTATATTGGCATCACATTTATCGTACGTTGTCCCATATTTTAGCTGTATTGAAGATTTTCAATTTTTATAATTCTAGTACATATGTCTTTAATTTTTTGATGAATTCTTATCTTCAAAATTCTATCATTAGCTGATAATGATTTTTGTCCTAGAAGTTGGATGAGATGACATAAAAAACTTATTTGCCGATCATTTTTATAAAAATTATAAATGCAGAAGTGTAACAAACTATTTTTTTCTCATTTTAAAGAACATAAACATAATATTTTGAAAGAAATCATCATTAAATATGAGATATACAAATTAATAAAAATATGAAGATAAAAAATTGGAGACTTATTACTAATAAACACAAATTGATGACACTAGGTGCAATTAAAGTATGCTGCCCTAAATAAATTGTATGATGTGAATATAATTATTCATAATGTTATTCTATTAATCATAAATTGTAATTGTGGTCTCATGATAGAAAAATGTGAGCCTTACTCTTATACGGTCTAACATAGCGTCTTTAATTTTGAATTTTTGAGATAATTGTAAGGTTTGTGTTTGGAAATGGTCATAGGAAGTCGAGTAAAACAATTAGTAGGAAGTCAAGCCATATTTTTGTATTGTAAGTTTGTTGTATGGTGAAAGTTGACTTTGTGTGAAATATAGACATTGAAGTCCAGACAATGGTTTAACTTGAAAAATATTCTATCGATTAGTGGTGAACGTAAATATTTTGAGTTATGGAACACAATTAAACTTACAAAAAAGTTGTGAAAAAACATAAAAGCATTTGATATCTTAATAGAATTATTCTTTTATGTGTTTTCATATTTTGATAACGTTTTATAATTACATCATTTTCAATATTGTCAAATATATTATTCTTAATATATGCAATCGAAATACCATTTAAGTTGATCATCAAGTTCTAATATATTTGCTATGTCAAAATCTATCAGCTAATACTCATATATTGTTTGTTCTTATTAAAAGCAGCAAATGAATTATTTGGACACAATCCAAAAACCCTTCCAAACTCATTCCAAATCCATTCAACACAATTCGATTTACAAAACTTACTATTTGCCTCTCGATTTTCAAAGGCAAAATAACTTAATGTTAGAGTATGGTGACCACAATTTTGTTTGATTAGGCTCGAAAAGCTTGCAATGCGACATATATCGTGAAACTAAAATTATGAAAAAAAAAATTAAAAAAAATTAGGGATCTATGATGGTAATGGAGGGAATGCGTCGATACGGTGGTACAATACCATTATTTTTTTCCAATCTTGAATTTTTCACGTACGTCTGTTTGTTCTTGTTATTATTACTATTGTCTATTCTCATTTTTATCTAACACTCAAGTTATTGTGTTTGGAGGTTCGACAAGTGGAAGTGACACCATGGCAGAAGAGCCACGTGGTAGGAAAATGACAATCACTTTGCAACAGTGTTAGACAAATTGATAGCAAAAAAGGCAAATTTAGGTTTTAATTAGTTGCAAATTTCATTGAAAAATGAACATTTGTAGTCGATGTAATAATTTGTGGAGAAATTATAGATAAATTTTGAAAAATTAGAAGGGTTAAGGTTTTGATAAAAATGAACGAGGGAGAGAGTCGAAAAACGGCTCAAATATGTTGTAATTTTGTAAAAAGAAAAAAATTGTCCGAACATTTTTTTTCCCCATGACCCTGCTACTTCTGATGTGTCTTCTTGTCCAACTCAACCTTGTTAAGACATGGGTAATAGTTGGAGTATTGGATTTATCGACTCTGTCAACCTTGTTAAGACATGAGGTTTGTTCAAATTAGTTGGTAACTATCACAAAGGTCGAATCGAGTTGAAATATAATAATACTAAAATAGAAATGTCTCGTCTTTTTCTGTAGTGGAACCCATAACAAAAGGATAAAAAAAGCAAGTGGTATTGTGCTAAAATTGTTAGGTTATCCAACCCAGACTCCAGAAGTCCGTCGCCACGTTACCCCAAATTCTAGAATTTACTTTAGCATGCCTATTTATTCCACTTCCATGTATTTTTGTAGCGTAAGGTTGAGCTGCTTCCCCATTACGATGCATCTAGTTCTTGATTTATTTATTTATTTTATATATTTTTTTTTTGTGTTCTGGTCTCCTATCTAAACTTGAATCCATTATATTGAATTTGATATTTTAGTTGCAAAATTTTTTTATTTTATATCTTGTGAATTTCTTGGAGGTGCACAGTGATGAGCCTTCTCTTTTGCTCTAAATTTGGTCGGTTTTGCATTATTTTTTCTCTTGATTCTTGAAACTAATTGATTATGATTGAGCAGATGATGATGGATCAAGTGATGATTGATGGAAAAATCTTAGGACACATCGAAACACAACTTGTTAAGGTTGTAGATGTGAATCTCTCCCTCTGCTGATGATCATCATCATATTTCCCTTTTTGGTTTTATTTCGCCATCGTCATCGTCTTCACCTCCACCTTCACCTTCACCTTCACCTTCTTCTTCTTCTTCTTTAAATTCTCACTCCTTTATCCTTTTTCTTCCATTATTGATGAACTTGGACATGAATTTTCAATACCGATTACCAATGTTACTGGAGTCATTATATTGGTCAGACTATAATCATATTTTGGGACATGGAATTGTGTGATTTTTGTTAAATTATCAATGATACGTGGGTAATTATGTTGATCAAACTTTCAAAAACAAGTAATTTAGTGTAACTCTTAAATTATTGTCCAGATAATAACTAACTTATAAGAGTAAAAACTAACTTACAAGAGTAAAAAGTCATAAATATGTCAAGAAATAGAAAACTGGTTATGAATAAATTGACAAACATGCTCTTATTACTGAGAATCTTTAACTTCTTTTATAAAAACATGATTTATATTATTTCCAGTAGGTTAAATTTAAATTAACAAATACTTAATTTAAAATAAAAATATAAAGAGATGGCATTAAAATATCAAATTTTGACAATACAATATTAGGCAATTTAACATATTTAACAATTGCCATTGGGTGTTACTGCCCTCTCAAAGTTGAGAAAGGGTCTGCGAGATGCTCTTCGTGACGGGCCAAAATATATCCATGGTCCGGAGTCGACATGCAGGAATATGTAACGAAGATGTTGTAAGGGTGATATGTTGGATAATTGGTTCATGAATTATATTCTATTAACAAAAATACGTGTATGCAAATACATAAAAGATTAATAACTAATTGCAATCATATGCGTGCATAATAATGAGCAAATCACGACTTATTCAAGCATAGATAATGAAGAAATTTGAAGGAGATAAAATAAAGTGATGTATGCAAATGCAAAACCACTTGAGACGGATTTTGCCCCTGTACAGGAGCTAACATGATCAAATTGATGTTCGTCTTCCAAGATAAAACGTTGCTTCTCAAATTAATATAGCATAATATTAATTAACGCTTGACAACACTCTTCTAGAACGGAAGATATCTAAATACTAAATATCAAACACAAAATTCGAAAATTATTCGAAAATTATTTTAATTGAAATTGGAGAGAGAAATCAATTATAGGGAATTGATTTGGAGTAGGAAAAAATGGAACAAAATGTCTCTATTTTTATATTTTCAAGTGGCTTTTTGAATTGTTGCATCTTTTAACATAGACCATACACTTTCACATTAAATGGTGCAGCATACACCCTATCAAATGGTCGTGCATTTCATCATGCACATTTTAAATAGGGTTTTGCCGGGGAAATAGGGACTCTCATTGACCCTGTTTCTTTGGCATTTTCCTTTTAAATAATTATGCCCATTCTAAGTAACATGAGTCTGTGAATGCATCTTTTGTAATTGAAGTGGCACCTATGAGAGACATATTCTAATTCACTATAAATAATACTAATTATTCCAACAATTTCCCACATGAATGGAGTAAGTCGACTTAAAACAAGGAAGAGTACAACTAAAATTTAATGCATCGAGGTCGATAGCTTTCACTTTGAACATTCCCTAGTAAGAATTTATCGGATTCACTTGACTAATCAGCGAACGTAACATTTTGAACTGTCGACCGTTGTCGTAAGTTTAGAAATAGATCGAGCATATTATATGTCATATTAAACTTTGGTTCTCTATTGTGTTCATTAATTTACCCTGAACCTTCTTGATTCTACAGGTGCGCTAGAAAATTCATCTAAGTAAAAATTCTCATAGAACCGGCCAATTAGGCAGCACTTATTTGAATCATACAAATAGGTTGGAGTTGAAATTCTAAAGTGCTTCACATTGAGTTAATCATAACTAGTTTTCCTATTGAACTTAGTCCGTGGGATCTCCGGTCGCCATGTTAAGTTTTCATTAAGCTGACTTATTAGTTTAGGTTGTACATCCATTTTCTTCGATGCACAATTTATTCTCTCTAAATAACCATTTATAAACGGATTCGATAGATTATTCTCAAATAAAACAATCAGTATTGTTCCATTTGAGATTAATTGTCAAATGGTATTATATCACAACTTATATTTCGAGACTTACCATCGTACACGACATTTTGTGCCATTCCATTTGTAGCTAGCTATTTTGATCAAATGATATAATAGGCACAAGTGTCACCAATTAGAAAATCCTTCCAAAATCCTTGAAACCATAATGCTTCCTTCTAACTTTATTGAAAGCTCTAATTTCTTTCAATTTCCAAGTTGTATTGAGAATTTCCACGAAGTAACTACTCTCAATAATTAAATATATTACTAGTAAATTTTAAATCCTTGCATTGAATACCAAGTTTTCAACATTATGCACATCTTAATTTTAACAAAGTATTCGCTACAATATAGTTTATTATTTAAAATGTTCTCGAATATCTCAGTTTTCTAATTTGAAGAAAACAATGCCATCCCCCACAATCCTGGAGTGCAATGAACTTAAATTAAAAATGTTAAACAAACAATTATTTGATAGCCCAAAAATAACTAACCAAGAGGGAGGTGAATTTGTTTTTAAAACTTTTTCGAAAAATAAACTTAAACCAAGGAAACAAAGGATATGTTGATCAATTAATAATCATAAGCAAATAAAAGCTAGTAGATCAATCAAATAACAAATATAAATAAGATAACGATAAGTAAAAGGGTAAAGAGGATGCAAACAATATAATTGTGGAGGTTTGTTCCAAAACAATTATCTACGTCCTCCATTACTATGTTCTTCGACACGAGCAATGTCTTTTCACTATATTGATTGACTTGTAGTGTAATTTAACCCTTTACAACGCTTTTGTCGACTTACAAATAAGGAACATCGATCTTTATACAATATTGAGTTTTACGGAACCTCAATATAACCCAGGCTATTGAGCTTTACGAGACTTAATATGGCCTACACGGTGACTTATAACGAGGAGCATCGATCCTTATACTATTGAGTTTTTATGGGACATCAATACGATCCACAAGTGTAGAGAAATGATTTTACAAAGAAATTTCTTTCTTAACAAACGATATAAATGAATTAAGTACTAAGAGATACTAACACATCAATAAATAGCAATAAATGATAGCTCAAATGTTAGATGAAAATTTTTGATGAATATGATAATTAAATATTTGATTCAATCAATCAAAAAATTTCAATGAGAAAACGAAGAAGAAATAAATGCAATGTATGTTCAAAAATCATCTCAAAATATATCTATTTTTTTAATGAAAGACTGTAATAAATTAAGCACCAAGAATGAAATGAGAAATTTTGATAAATATTATGTGTTTACAAGTTTGATTCAATAAATCAAAGTTTTTAATATGACGACATAGAAGAAATATATACGATATAAGTTTAAAGATCTTCTTCGAAATATATCACTTTTTATGAATAATAGAAATAAGTTAATTACAAATAGAGAGATGAAAAACTTTGATGATGATGGTGAAGGAGTTTGAATCAATCAAAGTTTTTTGATATGAAGAAATAAATGAAATGAATGTAAAAGAAATTAAAGCTAAAAGAATTTTCAACACAAAAATATCTCACTTTAATGCTCTTGAAAGTCTTGTGAAGAATGGAAAGAGTGAGCATATTTATAGAATTCAAAATGTCAAAAAAATCTGCAAGTCCAGATGACATGTACGGTCAACCGCTTCTTGTGCGGATGACCAATATAGTCCTTTATATAGTAAAAATAGAGGTCAGAACGATCAAATTTTGGACTTTTGAAAATTTTCGGTTGACCACTTGACAGTTTCAGTCTTTTTATGTTTTGGCCCCATTTGATCCGATTTGAAGGTTTTGAAAGACATGAATTTTTGGAAAGTATTCGGAATACAAAAGATATTTCAAGTTCAAGTATCATTTTAAAAGTCTTTTTTATATTTGATCAAAACGTTGCATTAGAATGACTTTTAGTGCACAAAAATTATTTTTAATGTATAGAAGGATTTTGAGTTTAAGCATTCATTACCAAATATCAAAGTGTTAGTGCCTTTACATTTTATCAAAGAAATAGTCTTTGATCTTGTTCCAAAGTTTGGCTCTTAAATTCTTGAATGTATGATTTCGATCTTGACCTCATCTATGAGTCCGATTTATGATGATAGCTTTTAATCTTTTGACGATTATCGATCAATTTTCTCGTGCTTTGAAAAATTATAATCACTTAATGAATTTGTTTGTTATAGTCAAAACTTTAAGATTATAATCAACCATCGTTCAACAATTTCTCCCTTTTTGATTATGACAAACAAGATGATTTAAAATGTAATACTGAACAATTGATAATTAATTTAAATCTTAAATTTGTATGTAATCCATATATTCCACATATCCTTTACAAACCAATAGCCATTTATTCAAAGCATATCAATCTCATTTTCAAAGCAATTATCATAACATTTTTCCCATTTTCCATGCTTTTCAAATCTATCTTACTCAATTTTCTCCTTTTATCATAAGCTAAAAGTTAGCACATAAGAGAATAAGATTATGTCATATAAGATCAAAACTTTAAATCGATCATAGAAAATAATAATATTCCCCCTCAATTAAATACAAATATCCAAATGTATGGGGGTCTAAACAAGAAGATAATCATCACATTTATATCAAAATACTAATCAACGCATGAGTGATGAAATGTCAAAAGCATAATCATTTGGGTAAGATTTATAAAAAAATTCACCATTGATGCATATAGAATCAATCATATGAGAGCATTTAGTATGAATTCAATTTAGTCACATGCTTCACATTCATCGATAATTCTCAAACCTCTTTGAACATATGATAATTTATCAAGTGTTAAAGGTTTTAGTGAGAATGTCTGCTAATTGATTTTTTGTATTCACACATTCTAATACAATATCCCCTTTTTGGGTGCCTTTAGGATACCATAGACGTAATGTCTTAGGGACACTGAGATAGATTAAAAATTCGTTTTACATTATTAAGGTGTGAATCCTGAGTATTGGGTTGAAATCTAGCACATAATCACACATTAAACATAATGTCGAGTCTACTTGTGATTAAGTAAAGAAGAAATACGATCATATTTTGATATTTTGTTATATCTGTGGAAGTACATTGATCATTTTTGTCTAATTTGATTGATGAGCTTATTGGAGTGTTCATTTATTTCAACTCTTTCATTTCAAACTTATTGAGCATATCAATGATGCATTTTGTTTGACTCCATTCTTTAGGTTTCAATGATCAATTTATACTTTGAAAGATTCTTCTTCATCTTGTTGCACATTTGCTTCTTCATGTTGATTTTCACATCTTTAGAATCTTCTTTGTTTTGATTTTGAATGTTCATTTGCTCAAAAGGAAATATTCATACCTACATCATTAACAATACATTTCTCTTGATCAAGAGGATTAATTTGATCAAAAGTTACGTGGATGGATTTTTAAATGACTAAAGTTCTTTGGTTAAAAAGAAAAATCTATAAACTTTGCACTAAACCAGAAATAGCTTTTTGCAACGTGCAAAAATGTTGACAAAGAGATTTTGCAACGTTCGAGAGCATGTTGCTGTAGAGTTCCAAAACATTGCGAAAAACACATACGACAACGTTCGCGAAAAAGGGCTATGACAACGTTTTTCGAACATTGCGAAAAAAGACTACGGCAACGCTCGCTAAACGTTGCGAAAAATGGCTACATGCACTCTTTTTTACAGATTTTTCGCAACGTTCAACGCATGTTGCGATAGCTCTTTTTCGCAGATTTTTCACAACGTTCGCCGAACGTTGCAATTGGCCTTTTTATTTCAATTACATTTTTGTTTCATTAATTATTTCCTGAAACAACAATTGTCCAAATGCAATGGCAACCAAGTGCGAAAGTGAAATTATGCTAATATATTCCAATTGGCAAAAATTTCAAAATATATTCAACACATTTTCTCATCCCATAAAGAGCATATCTCCAACAATATTGAGATTTTTTTTTACTTTCTACTATATAACCTCAATGTCGATCAAAATACGCAGCAATGTGAAACAAAATACTTCTCTAACAAAAAACTAAGTCGTACTTGTATGCTTCAAAGTTACAATAACAGTTACATAGAAGAAGAGCTTAGAAGAGTCTACTTTCTGTGTCATATTAGAGACTGACATGTCTAGAATGCAAAAGGTGACTTGAACATCAAGCTCTTCATTGGAACGAGAATCAGAGTCTTCCCATCTACAACTATTTCAAAATTCTTGAGATATACTGATGTCATTGTCTTTTTCCTTGGTTTTACTGTAAGAACAACAATTCCCTTCTCGGATGAACCCAACCCAATATCTATTGAATCAATATTTGGGACGATAGTCACATCCATAGTGGGCACAGACTTTGGATCCAAATCTGCTCCAATGCAGAAAACAAAACAATATCATACATAGAAGGCAAATAAAGAAAAACACGATTCTAAATTGAGAAGAAAAAAAGGTTTAAATCACTAGAAACATATCCCTTGTTTATGGAGATGGCAGAAAACTACTATGCAACGAGAATCTTTCTCATCTTTAGCATATGCATAGGTATAATGTCTGTACATGTAATGTAACCTGGAGAAAAAGATCACTGAATAGAAATTCAATTGTATAGTTTCATTCTTTCTACATGGTGCATATATACAAGGAAAATTGAGAGCCGAAGTCCCAAACCCTTGTGCAATAGAGCATTCAAATCCCAATCCCTTCACCTTTTCAGCATTTTAGGTCCCCAGCTGATGGAAATCATCCAGATGAAAAGTCATGTCACATGCATGATAAGTACGTTTTACGCACTTATTTATGCCACAAAATATGAATAATTGTGAATGGGTATGTTGAAATATGACTTAATTTGATATAAATTGTGTTTGCAGGACAACATAGATGGATATAATGAGAAGTATGTGAAAACGAGCGAAAAAGGACCAAAACAAAAGAAAACGAAAGCTCGGGGATCCAAATGAACAACATGAAAATAATCCGTAGATGTGACGTGATAAGTGTGTTTTTACACACTTATTTGATATTTTTCCTAATTTATTATTGATAAAATTGAGTTAATTTTTATGCATAATTGTGTAATTTGTACTTTTATAGGCTAAAACCTTGAATGGAAGTGAAACGATCGAAAAGAGAAGAAAAATGACTTAAATTGAACAAATTCGTGATGTTGGGGACTAAAGTGCACAAGTGTTAAAGATTAAGGACTTGAAGTGCAATTTATCAAGGGCTTAAATGAAATAAAAGTCAAATTCGGAGGATCAAAATTGCACCTGATTAAAGATGAGGACTAAGTTGCAATAAATTTTTGCATTGAGCCATGCAATCGCATGGATTATAACCACGCGACGTCAAATTCATTTAATGACTCCTCTATGCAACCGCATGGGTTATAACCACTCGATCGCATAGAGCAAAAATTTTGTGGCAGTTTAAATTCCAGCCAAATTTGATTTTGATCCAATTTTCAATATTTCTTTATTGTTAATTGGTAGATATTTTGGGATATTTTGTTTGTGTCCTAAAATATCTAGTATTTCTATTATTTTATATACTTCCTATATATATGAGATATATCTCTCATTTCATTTACTCTCTTCCTCCTTTGCTAGAATTTAGTTTTTTTCTCTCTTTCCTTTTCTTTATTTTTGCTTTGGTTACTTAGCTTATTTTGGGAAGCAATTTCAATAGAACAAGGAGATTGTTATCAAAGGAAACTTGGAGAAACTAGTGGAGGGTTCAAATCCAAGCTAAAAAGGGGTGTATCTAAACTTTTGTAGCCCTTCATTATTTTCCAAGTGTTGTAATGTTTTGTATACTTATTCTCCTTGTTTATCATATTTATATAATGAGCTAAGTTAGTTTATGTTGGAATTTATGTATTAACTTAATCCATGTTTCATTAATATTTTGTTTTGTATGGTTGATGCTTGTTTTATCATGTTCTTGATGTATTGATTATTATGTTTTCATTGACTATCATTTATGTGGCCAATAGATGTTGTGGTTAAGTGGTTAGAGCAATTATTGAAGAAATACTTACAATAACTAGACAAAGATAATCAATACCCTAAGTTGTGTAATATGCTAAGTGTGGTGTATAGAAATATACATCTCCCTTAGGTGACCCTTTGAGCAATCTCTCAACAATTTAATGCGGCCGGTTAAGTCTTACTCGGCATAGAAATATCATGGAGGGGCTTGATTGATTAGTGTTAATTTCACTCAGGAGAGGTTGTTAACTAAAATTGGAGAATTGGGTCTAATCGGGTATTTTGGTAAAATTGCATCTTTATTTCATCGGTTTTGATATTAATGAAACGACGGTTAAGTGAAAGCATAAATTTCAACATTTTCCAAATCAAAACCCTTTTCGTTATTTACATTGTCTTTTTGAATTAAAAATCAAATTTTGTCTTTTTCTCGTTTTTAAAATTCAAACTTTTAAATGTGTGTGTATTTTTGGTTAATTTGAAGCAACTACACTCGTAATTTAGATCAACGCTCTCTGAGGGATCGACTTGGACTTGAAATGTCCATTATACTACTTCATTGTGACCCGTGCACTTGCGGCGTGCCATTTAGTTCCGATCAAGACGGATGATGGAATGAAGATTCAAGAGTACTAGGAGTCAATTGGTTGAAAGAAGACATCAAAGGGATGAAATATCGTCAAAGTATGATCACACATCAATTTCTAATCGAAAAGTTATGCACCGATTTTTAGCCTCATATTGAGACCCATATTTTACATGGTAACAGATCGAATTGGAATATGATATCTGAATCAAAGTTGTAGCTCTTTGGGTTATCTTTTCAGCACACTTTGAATCACCTCAATCGGACATCGGATAATAAAGTTATGGCCAAAATACCGAACTCTATCTGGCGGAAAAAATATTGAACTATGCGGTCGAATGGTGTTATTTTCATGCAGTCGCATGGAAGATACCGAGAACACCAGAGATCAATTTCAGTTAACCATGCGATCGCATGGTACAATCCCGACGTGAAAATTCTGATTTTCTTATTTGATTTAACCTTTTATGGAAACCAATTTTTGACATCTTTTTAACCCTAAACTCTACCAGAAAAAGGGGGATACGCACTTTTAGAGATTATTTTGACATTGGAGAGCAAGAATACAAGGAATAACGTGAAAATTCATCAAACACTTTAAGGAATTAATTGAATATCTACTCGGGTGATGACGTTTCTTCATTTATCCTTTTATTTTTCTTTGTTTAGCATGTTAAGCTAGTTTTTCTTGTACTAAGAGATCGATGAACCTTGTAACATGATATTTTAATCTTTAGTTTTATATTTTTGACGTTAAAACACATTTTTGAATGATTGAATGATTTATACGTATTTCTTCCATATAATTATTGTGCGCGCATTAATTATATGAATGTGGTTATCTATTTTATGTATTCGAAAGAAGAGAAATAGATTCGACGTAGTATAAATTGTCATAGGGTCCGATAGGAGATAGAAATATACCGCTATGCTCTATGTGAATCTTTAAGTGTCCATAAAAGCTAATGCATTCTTTTATGTTTGTATTCGTCATAGAAATATAGTCGGATGACATGATAGAATATGTTTACATTACTCGAAAGAGATTGTTAAATTCAATAGGAATGTTGATTTTTCAATATTTAATCGTGTTGTCAAATTGTAAAACTAGGATTTAAATGGATTGTTGCATGGGGATTCGTGATCTTAGTGCATTTTTCTCTTATCAATTTAATCAATTTGCATTCGACTTTCATATTGCATTCTAGTATAATTTGCATTTAGTTTAGCCAAATCATCCATAGTAGTTTTCGTAGTCTAGTTCGGTTAGAATTTAGTATCAAACTCATCTAATTTCTGTTAAGTTCGAGATAATTAGCATTAAACTACTCAATCTCTGTGGGATCGACAATCTGGACTCTAAAAGTCCACTTATTACTTGTAACGAACCGTACACTTGCAGTGATTTTAAATCGAATGTATTTTTGTGAACAATGCACATGACACTTATTTAGGGAAATTGGCACACAATTATAAATCTAATATAACAATAATAAAAGCAGAAGGAAAGGAAAAATAAAAAACCCCCCACAACCCCAGACATGCCCCTAGCTACCCCTTAACCACACACCCCCACCTTCTGTTACCGCTGGACTTCACCAACTCCTACTACCTCCAACCACCCAATTCTCAAATCAGTTTTTGCTCAAATCACTATTTCTTCTTGAATTCTGAAGAGCTTTTAGTCTCCCATTACTCCTATGTTTTAAGTAGTTATTAAGTATATAAAATCAAGTCACAGGGTGAAGTAGGATTTATTGCATCTTAGGAGCTTCATATCCATTCTAGTTTTGATAATTTACAACAAAATGCCATAATAAAAATATTCCGAAATAAGGAGAGACTGGAGTCAGATTTCTGAATGTGATGATGGCTCTCAAGTTTGTCGAAGATTTGAAGTTGTCCAGAATCGACACTGATGAAGCATAATTGTAACTTTACTAATCAAACACAACTTCACTTTTTGAAAATGCACATATTGATAGGGTAATTGGAAAAATAATCTCCCTAACCTTTCATTTTGGCGCAATACCCCCAGCTCAACCAAAGTTTATATGAAGTTTTGGTTTTCTTTCGATTTACCAAGACTCTATTCATAATATAGCAATTGGTGTTAACGACATCGCCCAAAAATATTTTGGTAAACTATTTTCATTTGGCATAATCCAAGCCATTTTTTACAATGCGTGATTCTTCCTTTTACTACACCATTTTGTTGAGTTTTAGGAGCCGAGAAATTAAGCTCATAACCATAAGTTTTGCAAAAGCATCAAAAGCAATATTGTCAAGATTCTCTACTCTTTTTACAAAAGTGTTTAAATGCATTTAAAGTTTTATCCTTTGGATTAAAAAATATGACTTAAGTAAATTTAGAAAAGTCATCAACAATGATGAAAGAATAATGCTTACCACATAAATTTGCGGTTCTGGATGTTCCAAAAAGACCCATTATGGAGAAGTTGTAAAAATCTTGTAGTTGAAGAATATTGCTTTCATTGAAAAAGTTCTTCACTTGTTTTCATAGAGAAATGCATCACAAAATTTATTTTTCTCAAATTTCAAATTTGGCAAACAATTAACAAAGCAATTGTTTTTAAAAAATATTTGAAAGTGGGTCCATGCAAACATGGTCTAATCTTCTATGTCACAGTCAATTATCATATTTTAATCTTGATAAACATTTTTTTTCATTTAAAGTCAATATTTATGACATAAACATCATTTCTTCGGCTTCGTATAAGCATCACCTCCTTTGATGTATCATCTTCAATAAGGCATTTAGAAAAATCAATTTGATATGATAACATTTATCATATAATTGACTAATGTTAAGCAAGTCACGTTTGAAGTTATCAGTTAATAAAACATTTTCAATAGAGGGAGACGAAATATTACCAATGTTTCCAATGTCAAAGATTTTTTCCTTTGGCATATTCTTCAAATGTAACATGACCTTCATCATTCTTTTTAAAGCTTGATAACAAAGTTTGATTTTCTGTCACGTGTTTTGAGCATTCACTATTCAAGAATAATTTGATCAGTATCTTCTTTGGTACCTACAACAAAAATTTAATTTTTGTTCTTTGGTACCCATAAAATTTTGGGTCCTCGTAGAGGCTTTAACGGAGAAATTTTTAAAAGACTTTTGTTTCAAAAATGATTTGTATCCAATTCCTCCTTTATCAAGAGCACATTTTTGTTCACCAAACATTAAATCAAAAATTTTCTTGCCTTGAGTGAATTGGTGAACAATTTGAGTTAAATCTAAAATATTTTCTTGTATAGAGGAATTCTCCTTAATTAAAGAATCATAATTGACTTTTTTCTTTTTTTCAAAATCATTTGAATTTTCAAAGTTTCTTCGCCTCATTTTCCAATATATATATAAAATAGAATGATTTAGAACAAAATTTTCAAATTCTTCATTAAGTTCATCATATGAGGTAGATAATTCATCACATAAAGAATTGTCATTTGTGTTTACCTCATTTTCAATGGTCATAGAGCACATGTCGACAACTTTCTCTTGATTTTCATTTTCATCATGATCTTCATCATCACTCTCATCCCATGTCGCTTGGAGAGCCTTCTTTTTTATAAATCTTTTCTTGTTTGGACACTCAATTTTCTTGTGACCGAGTTTGTCACAATCATGTAAACAATTTTATTACTTTTCTCTTCGCCTTTTTCTTCTTTCTTTTGAAATCGCCAATCGTTGAAAAGACTTCTCCAATTTTTGCTTGAAGTGCTTTCATCCATTACCAATTTTAAAGCAATGTTTTTCGTTGTTTTCTCATTTGTCTCATTGCGATTTAACTCATATGTCATCAATGTTCGATTTGTAGAACTCCCCTCAATGTTTTGAAGAATGTGGTTAGCCATTACTCAATATTGTGAAATCTTTAAAAATGAGCACTTGCTCTGATACCAATTGATAGCCCAAGAATAACTAACAATGGGGGTGAATTGGTTTTTAAAATTTTTTCGAAAAATAAACTTAAAACAAGGAAGCAAATGATATGTTGATCAATTAATAATCATAAGCAAATAAAAGCAAGTAGATCAATCAAATTCAAACATAAATAAGATAACGATAAGTAAAAGGGTAGAGATGATGCAAACGATATAATTGTAGAGGTTAGATCCAAAATAATGATCTACGTCCTCCGTTATCAAGCTCGCGGGCAACCCTTTACAACGCTTTCGGCGACTTACAAACAATGAGCACCGATTCTTAAACAATATTGAGTTTTATGAGACCTTAATATGACTCACACGGTAACTTACACAAAGGAACATCAATCCTTATACTATTAATCTTTTATGGGACCTCAATACGACCTACAAGTTTAGAGAAATGCTTTTACAATGAAATTTTTTTCTTAATAAATTATACAAATGAATTAAGTACTAAGATAGACTAACACTTCAATGAATAGCAATAAATGATAACTCAAGTGTTAGATGAAAACAAAATTGATGAATATGATAATTAAAGATTTGATTCAATCAATCAAAGTTTTTAAATGAGAAAATGAAAAAGAAATAAATGCAATGTAGGTTCAAAAATCTTATCAAAATATCTCTCTTTTTAATGAACGATTGTAATAAATTAAGCACCAAGAGAGGAATAAGAAATTTTGATGAATATTATGAGTTTACAAGTTTGATTCAATAAATCAAAGTTTTCAACATGACGAAGTAGAATAAATATATACATTATAAGTTCAAAGATCTTATTCGAAATATATTTCTCTTTTATGAATAATAAAAATAAGTTAAGTACAAAAAAGAGATATGAAAAGCTTTGATGATGATTGTTAAGGAGTTTGAATTAATCAAACTTTTTTTAATATAAACAAATAAATGAAATGAATGCAAATAAAGGCTCAAAAAATTCTCAAAAAAAATATAGCTTACTTTGATACTCTTGAAAGTCTTGTGAAGAATGAAAAAAGTGAGGATATTTAAAAAGTTCTAAACGCCAAAAAAAATCTGTAAGTTCGGATGACATGTACGGTCGACCGACTCTTATCTGAATGACCAATATAGTCAAAATCAGAGGTCAAAACGGTCAAATTTTTTACCGTTAAAAATTTTCTGTCAACCACCACTTTTGGCCGGTTGACCGCCTCGTCCGCATGTTGACTGCCCAACAATTTCAGTCTTTTTACATTTTAGTCCCCATTTAATCCAATTTGAAGGTTTTGAAAGTCACGATTTTTTGAAAGGTATTTTTAACTTACTTTTCACGATAAAAGATATTTTTCAAGCTCAAATATCATTTTAAAAGTCATTTTTATATCTAATCAAAACATTTCATTAGAATGACTTTTAGTGCACAAAAATTGTTTTTAATGCATAGAAGGATTTTGAGTTTAAGCATTCATTCTCAAATAACAGAGTATAGTACATTTACATTTTATCTAAAAAAATCAAGTTTTTGACCTTGTTTCGAAGTTTGGCACCATTGACCAATTTTTGTCGTATACTTTGAGAAACTATAATTACTTGAATTCAAGTTGTTAGTAAACAAGATTAATTTGTTTGTTATAATCAAAACTTTAAGATTATAATCAATCATAGGTCAACACCATCATACCCTCATAATTCTGTATAGGACTCAGCTTAGAAACATTAATATTAATCCATTCATTTCAAGTTCGATCATATCGTCATTATGTCTATCATATAAACAATTTATCCCACATCTAGTCAACATACAAAACGACTAGGAATGTCAATGTCTCATGAAAGCTCATGCTCTATCTGAGACTACCAATTCACAAATAAAAATGAAAACCATTTTTTCTCATTTTAAAGAAATTGCAGTCTTATCGTCGATCCAACTTTAATTGGGCCATTTAGGTTCCATCACATACGTATACTCATGAAAAACCATACATTTTCATTTTTATTATGCCAACAAACATGGAGCACACTGCCTGCCTCATAAATGTTCATTTTTTATTTCCCATTTTGATCTTTGCCTAGCAATATATATGGTGGCTTGAGGGAAATATTCCTTACAAATACTTCTGATCATAGTCAGACACCTTGCCCATGGATATTTGAAAAACAAACTACGATACGGACTTCATTGCTATGAATAGCTCTTCATTGTCAACTAATTAGACAGTGTCTCAAATTGATCATAAAAATATTAAAGTTGACAGAATGGAGATCAAATTCAATAAGCTGGTATGCATTAAACTGCCGCATTCAAATGATCCGAAAATGGAGGGTAATAGATTTAGGTATCTATTTAACGTATACGGATAGCACGTGAACATACTGCATTTTCTAATTTTATTCAGAAAATAAAACCATAAAATGCAGAAGGATATCCGTCTTAAGATTGTTGGATGATTGGTGCATGAATTATATTCTATTAACAAAAACACGTGCTTGCAAATACGAATAGATTAATGACTTACAGTAACCATGGTGAATGCATAATAATGAGCAAATCACGACATATTTAAACATAGAAAATGTAGAAGTTCAAATAAGATAAAATGAAGCGAGGTATCCAAATGCAAATCTCCTTCAAACGAATTTTGCCCCTACAAAGGTGCTAACATGATCAAATAGACGTCTGTCTCTCAAGATACAACACTTTTTCTGAAAGTAATATAACACAATATTAATTTTGCTGGACAAACAAATGTTTGATCGTACTATTCTAGAACAGAAGATATCGAAATACTAAATATTGAACATGAAACTCAAAAATAATTTGGAAATTATTTTTACTGAAATTGTAGAAAAAAGGAATTAGAAATGAATTATAGGTAATTGACTTGAAGTAGGAAAAAATAGAACTAAAAGTCTCCATTTATGGATTTTCAAGTGATTTTTTGAATGATTGCATATTTTAACATAGACCACACCATTTCACATTAAATGGTGTAGCATACACCCTATCAAATGGTCATGCATTTTCATCATGCACCATTTAAATAGTCACAACCATTCTTAGCAACATGACTCTTTGTATGCGTCTTTTGCAATTGAAGACACACCTATTGGAGACATATTCCTATTCACTATAAATAATACCAATTATTCCAACATGATGTGCATTCTTTGAGGCATGCGGAATTGCTTCAACAGCAGTCGTACTTGCAGCAGGCTGCTTCATAAGAGCTCCCTGTAAACTTCACATATTTTAACAGGGATTAGAGATTATCCGGTCGAATTTGTTGAGCTCAATGGATTTAATCTTGCGCCATCTTCCTAGTTAAATGTTTCAGCTGCAGAAGAGGTGCAGTTAAAACACAAAATTGACTCGGGCAGCGTACAACATCTATTGATTCTATGATTCAATGGTAAGCTTGTGCATCAAGAAAGCACTATTAGAGGTCTAAACCTGTTTTTGATGGGGTTTTATAATATCCATGGATGCTGGAAGGTGGAGTTTACTTTGGCAACAATACATATAGCAGGGCTGAAATCAGTTTGGAAGATTGAATTGCTGAAAATACAGCTATTACAAAGTGACAGGCTTTCAATATGAATGCTTAGTATTCTACCCCTTGTGGACGATGGGATTTTGTAACTTATTATAGAGTTATGCTATTATTTAGAAATTAGTTGAATCATCTAGAGGGAACCTCTGTATGCATATTTGCCTATTTTTGTTTCCCAGGTGTAAGAGCATAACAAATACTGTCTAGTTATAACAAAAAATAAAGATTTTTGTCTATTACTAGTTCCTTTTAGGCTTTTAGCTATAGTGATGACAACGGGATGGGTTTTAGACAGGGGCACTCCGTCCCCACCCTGTCCCGTCTCACTCCAACCTCGCTCTACACCACCTTAGACGACGCGGGACGGGGCAGGGACAGGAAAGAATTTGTCCTGTTTAATTTTATTTTTTTATTTACATTTTCAAATTTTCAAGTTATATTATTATTCAAGTTCAACCCTCAACTCAAAACCTAAAAGTCATTTTATATATTTAAAATATATATATATATATATATATATATTTTTTTTTTTTATCAAGTTATTATAAACTTACTTTAATTAATTAATATAAATCTTTCAAAAGCAAATAATATTTATTTAACTATCATGATTATGAACTTCATATTATATATTTTAATTATAATAAAAAGATTGAATAATCGAATTTATAAATTATATAAAACAATTGTTAGTTATGTAAAATTTTAAATTGACAATTGTATAATATAATTGTTGGATTAAAAACATATTATAAATTATAAATACGTTCACAATATCTTAAAACAAACTATTTATCAAAATTCTATTTTTAATTTTTTTTTCACGGGACAGGTTTAGTAGCCCCGCCCCGGAGCAACCCCAACGCCCCGCCTCACCAACCCATCAGGGCGGAGGCCCGTCGAAACGAATTAAATTACCATCCCTATTGGGCTACCAGCATTGTTCTCTTATAACATTGGGATTGAGCAGTAGTGCATCCTGGATCTCGAGTAAACACGGACAAAAATCAAATATATCTATTACTTTGCTAAAATTGAACATATACATTTCTATTTTCTATTAGATTTGATGTTAATATCCATCAAATGTCATAGCGGTCAAGGTTTCCATATTTCTCGAGGAGAGCACATGTTTGAATCTTTCTCATTGCACTAGTTTTAATAAGTATGCATTAAAATGGTGAAAAGTATTGAACTAGAGTAATTGAATAAAGGATTGCACTCATAGAGAGTTGAACTCAAGACCTCGTCTCACTAACTAAATGGATGCTCTAACCCATTAAACTAAAAGAATTGCTTGAAAACAAATGAAATTACAGATATATATCATATATATATATATATATATATATATACACACACATTGATCCCAAAAAAAAAAATTTAATACTGGCGAATCCAGCCAGGGCAGTCATAGGGTGCTAGATCCACCGATGGCAACAAGTGTTAAACTACGGGATTTCTACAATAACAATGTACCAACAATCCTGCAATCTTAGGAGGTTAAAAACTTGGAATAGGATGCCTTCGACCTCAACTTTTGGAGTTCTGAGCAAGGATTGCATAAATCAATGAAGTCATAGTCCGCGTCTAGGGTGGGAAACTCACACCAATAACCAATATTTGGATTAAGCGTGGGATATTTCATTAATCATTGAAGCTAAGCTGTTGCTTTGAGCTTCACAGATCCCCATTCTAGTCCTAGCTCTGGAACAACGAACATGATATAGATGAAAACCAGTACCTGGCAAAAGCCATCAAGACTAGTGTACCCAACAAAGAAAGTTGTTTCAGATGTGCTGTACAAAGACGCAAAAGAGTAGCCATCCTCTCAAAGAGCTTTTTGTGGCAGGTGGCACAAGAAACAAGAACTGAACAAGAGAAGGAAAATAAAGCTTTGAAAAAACACCTCATGGTTTTCACAAGAATGTTTCTTCGCATTATTCATGGCATTTTTACTTGGATTATATAGTACAGAATAATATTAAGTAAGAAAAGGAAAAAAAAAATTCTGTTGTCCGACCATATTGCTACCAAAAATGCATTTAGAGACTCATTTCCAAAACATACAAGCTAACAAAAATTGTAGCATAATTCATAATCCAACAATAGGTCAACCACTCCATAGATCATCCATGGACTTGTGCAGTCACAGCAGTTACAACTTACAAGTCAATAGGATAACAATTTAGTCTTTGACTGTTGCCCGAAGAATCTTCACGTCATGTATGGGCCTGAATTCAACAGAGCACAGAGGAACAGTTTATACCAAACTTTGAGATGTCGCACGAAAGGGTGTATAAAAAGGTATCTTTAACAAAACATCAAGAAATTAGCCTTACTACTGAACACAAATCATATAATACCTTATCGCTGATATACTAACATCTTTACGGGGTACAATTGTAAAGGCCAAGTCTAAGAATTTGGAGAAACATGTTCAAATGGGAAGAGAATGAAAAAGTTGGTTCATAAATATGAATCCTTGGTTATTATTATTTGTTAGATTATGGTAAGAGCTAAAGCCAACTCTGCAGGTGCAGCCCAAACAGGTCCACAACTATTTTTATGACTGTTCTTTTAAATAAAAAATGCAAGTGGAAGTTTCTTTTTCAAATTTGGTTCCTATTTGTTCTATGTAGTTTGTTCGAAAATCAGATCGGGGAATGGGAATACCTATCGGTGTTGTCAGTTTGAACACTGCCAAGTCTCTTGATAATTTCCATTCCTCGACATACTCTCCCAAATATTGTATGCTTGCCTGCAGAAACATATTCTTGTCAGTTCATTCATAAGTTGCATCATTTATGTCTGCAAGGATGAATGCCCTTAAGCCAAATGACACCTTTTTGATACACGTAGTGTGGAGGTTGTATAGAATATGGTTCTATCAAATGCAGTAAGCCACTTTAATTTATAGTCCAAATGTAGAAAATATTCCTAACATGTCCATCAAAATAGCGAGGCAGATATAGGTCCACTAAGATCTGACAGTCAAATTAATGGAATAAATCCAGGCCGATATTATGGAAAAGATTGAACAGGGTGCAACCATACAAATTTTGAAAGTCTAATGTATTTTACACATTTTAATTACTTTTTCTACTTATCTAGATTTTAGCACATGTATTCCAACCATAAACCATATAAACAAATATCATGCTGTAGCATTACGCCCAAAATTCGAATATAAATTAGCAAATCAAGATAGAGCATGTAAGGAAAACAAATGCATGTTGTAACGAAGGTACATGATTTTCAGATTATTAGGAACCAAAAAAATGGCAAAATATCTATATACTTGCCAAAGTATTACTGAGTTTTTCCTTCTAAAACCAAGAGTGGAGCAAGAAATACACTAAAACTTCTGCTGCCATCTTTTGATCGAAGAAACCAACAAATAAACTGTGTCAATATGTCAGAATGCCTACTGAAATTTTTGTCAGTGAATCATTGATAATGTATAACAAGAGAAAAGTCTGCTCATATAAAGAGAGAGGAAATAGAAAGTTCTTTGTAAAATGTGGGAAAATGTATATGGATGGCAATGTGTTTAGCGGACTGGAGGACCTAGATAAGGTAGTACAACAAGAACTTTATAAACAACACAGATGATGATCAAGTGCCAAATGTCAACAGTCAAGTTTAAATGGCAAAACATAATCCAATAAAAACTCCATAATAATCCAGAGACTAAGAAGTATGAACTCTCAAACAGGATTCTGTTAGACAATCAAGTTCAATATGCAATTCCCATTTCCCAGCACCGTGATAACCATTTCCAACAGTTGTCAAAATGATCCATTAAAAACATAAACTAGAGTCATTGAAATTAAGCCCCTATTAGATGGTCATTATAAATAGAAATAGGGGGAAAATGATGTTTTGAATAGTGATTTTTTGGAGAATGTGTAGTTAAAAAATTGGAAAAAGTTTTGGGTTTACGTGCAAAATATTTTATTTTGTGAATGTTTGGTTAAAAATGAGTATGAGAAATAAAGAATATTAATTTAAAGAGATCGAACAGGGGCTAAATATCATATAATGCATTCTCCTCAGCCTTGCAACTGAGAGTAACATGTTTGACACACTATAATCAAGTTCTAGTGAAATAATATAATTACCATCCAGTGACTGTGCTGGTGCCAATGTAATAAAGAACTGACTTCCATTTGTATTTGGACCGGCATTTGCCATGGATATAATACCAGCTCCAGTATGCTTCAACTTTGAGGTTAGCTCATCCTCAAAGTGTTTCCTGCAACAATGAAAATTAAACAAAGAAGGAAAAAACAATTGAACGTCAAAAACTGAAATAAAATTTTTCAATTTATAATCACAAAAAAAGTCTCATTAAAAACACTAAACAATTGCACAGACTATAGTAACACAAGTATGTGTCTTAGTCAAGATTAAACATAAGAAAAGCCAAAAAAATCAATCCATAATATATTTTGCAGGAAAAACATTTTGTATCAGTTTATAAACATATTAATAGAGACAATTGCAGAGACATTGTAAGAGAAACTATTATAGATACCACTCTTTTCTCGAAAATTTGGGCCAAACTCTAGGTTTTTAAGGAATTTTTACAATTTTTTAGGAATTTTTTTTTTCACAAGTAATGCCTAGACTGACATTATTAATAAAAAAAAAAAAATTAGAAACCCCAAGCTTCATTCTGCGGAGCACCCAAAGCCATTCAACAATTTGACATTTTACTATCTTTTTCTCTATAAGAGTAATTTAAGCATTAACCCTATAACACTACTACAAAAATTGAGAAGTATTTGGAACCAAAAGAAAACATTATTTATTCGAAAATAACCAAGTGCAAGGCATACTCTAAAATTAGTAACTACATTTACAAAGCAAAAACAAGGGAAAAAATAAAAATAAAAACTATACCCATAAATTGATTCGCCACCCCTTCCAGTCCCCGTTGGATCCCCGCCTTGCACTATAAAATCCTGTAGTCCAATATCGCATAAAAATTATCAGTTCAATAATAGAAATGTTTATACATATACATACGAATAGCGAAACATACAAAGAGACCTTAATGATTCTGTGGAATTTGACGTTATCGTAATAGCCTCTGCGAGCCAACTCTATGAAGTTCCTGCAAGTCTTGGGTGCGTGGTCGTAGTACATCTGCCATATTTTCAACAATTTTTGTATAATTAAACAGGGAAAAAAAATTGAACAATAAAGCACGATAAATGTCTTAATACACATGAATTTGTGTGAAAAGAGTACTGACCTCTACTGTAAAGGAGCCCATGGAGGTCTGGAGAGTGACTTCCGGTGGGCCGTCGTCTTCACCTGCCAACGCATCTCTTCTCTCTCTCAGTGCCATTGCGTGAGAGCTGAGTGTGCCTCAAAGGAGCATCTAATAAAGGGTCTGTTTGGGCAACCTTTTAAAGCAGGACATAAATTAAAATTTTGATTTTAATCTAAATTAAAATCTATAACTAATTTAAATCAAATATTTTATGGAAGTCACATTTTTTTAACCATACATTTTGTAAACTTTTATCAAAATCTATGTAAAAATCTTATTTTAATACCACCAAATGGGGGTTAAGTCTATTCCTTGGAAAAATAGATTTTGTAATTGTAATTTTTTTGAAGAATATATTATAGAAAAGAAAAAGAAAAGTTTTAATTTAAGTATGAAATTGTTTTATTTGAAAAATCTGCGATTGAAAAAAAAATAAACTGGGATCAAACATGGACAAAATCGACCTAAATTAATGTACGGGTAAAACCCAAAAATTTACCCCCGCCCCCGGCGTTCTTTAACCTTTACACCTTTACGTCAACATATTTCTTACTATATTGGGTGCCAACTTTTCATTTTATAGCTGTTGAGTCTTTGTGCCAGTTTAATATGACTTTTGAAACGTCAAAATGAACTTTTGATATTTAAAAGCTACTTTTAAACTCGTTTATTAATTTTATAAAAATGCTTGTTTCAAAACTAATTTATAAATTAGTTTTCAAACAATTATTAAAATAAACTTCTCAAAGATCTATTCTATAAGAAACAAACGATCTACCAAGCGAACCCTTTACCTGTCTCCCATCTTGCTCTAGAAGAGAAGACAAGGATGGAATAGGGTAGAGGAATAAACCCTACGACCATCAAAGAGATTTCACGGCCCTAACAATAGCCTAACTAGAATTCTATTGTGACATTTTTATTATTTTCAAACTACAAACAACTAATATATTCATCAAGATTAGAACAAAACTAATTCTATTGACCATTTTTAATAAATAAATAAAAAAAAGATGATCTAGGGTCTGTTTGACCTAGCTTTTAAGAAGTTAAAATGATCTTTTGAGATTCAAAATTTTCTTTTGAATACGTTTGATTAATTTCATAAAAAAAAAAAAAAAAAAAAAAAAAAAAAAATTAATTAGAAGAACTTTTAAGAAAAGTTGGTCAAAAGTAACTTTCTCCAAAATTCTTTCGAAAGTAAAAACTCTTTTAGAAATAACAATTTGGAAGAAATTACTTACACTGTAGCATGATTTAAAGATACTCATTTTCGCAAACACCTTATATGCATACTCATTTTCGTAAACACCTTATATGCATCAACTGAATTGTTTTAAAGAAATATGAATTGAATACAAGATTAAAATAAAGTTTAAATTCGTATATTTAAATTTTCAAACATGTATTCATCTAGTTAATTGCTCCAATAAGATACTGTAACTTTTTTATGACTTTTTCACATTCACGTTTTGGTAAACACCTTGGATGCAAAAATTTAATTGATTCAAAGTTAATCTTTCATATGTATTAATGTAAAAAATGTATATGTATAAACTGATTGCTCTATAGAGATATTATGATTTTTTTTTAGATAGAGTGACACTTTTCACATTCCCCTTTTTGCAAACATATTGCATGCATCAATTGAATTGATTCAAAGTTTTTCTTTCTCACATGTATTAACCTAATCTATTTCATCTCAAGATCAACACTGTTATTTTCGAAAAAAAAAAAAAAAATACTAGTCGTAATAGCATAACCATCAATAAAGAAACTTAATAAATGTCAATTATTTACATTATAAGGTTCTAACTAAATCTAATCACAAAATTCCAAAAAAAAAAAAAAAAGTGGCATAGACAATGCTCTAAGATGATTAGAATTTGTAAGTAGGAGTTTACTAAACTCAAAATTGATATTTACCCCTGTTGCTTTCATAATCAATGCAAAATGATAGAATTAGGAAACTAAGTAAAAAAAAATCTAAAGCATAAAAAGCTTGTAATTTTTGTTTGGGTACTTCTAGATTTGGGGAAGAGAACTTTGAAGAATGGTAATTGAAGCAACCTTGATCTTGTTTGTGCTTGATTTGTGGAAGATTTCGTTTCAATTTTCCTTTGATTTTTTGAGCTTTGAGCGCTGATTTTAACAAACTGTCGTGCATTAGGTTTGAGCATAAAATATACGTTCAATTTTAACTATTTGTCATTTAATCCAAGTTTATCATTTTTTTTTCACAACTTTCTCAAAAATATAGGGTATTTGTGTAAGTACCCTTTTTAAATGAATATGTATATCCCTAATTTTCAATTTGAGCCCTTAAATGTTTGTAATTGCATATTTAACCATATTTTTCTATGGTAGGCCCTTAGACCTAATAGCATTAGGAAAATGATGTTTGTACCGATTCATTTGCACAGGATCGGTACAGATGTGAGGGGGGGGGTAAGGTGTTGAATAAAATAATAACCTCTCACCCCACCTCACATTTGTACTGATTCTGTGCAAATGGGTCGGTACAAAGCATGGCTCATAGCATTATTTGGATACTATTTCAAAAGTTGAGAAATTTATGTGCTATATAGCGCAATGTGTCAGTGTGGATCAGAATTATTATTATTATTATTTTAAAGAGAGATATTTTCGTTGCTAACTTTCTATTTCTGTCATTTTATATTACAAATTTTCATTATTATATGTTGACGAATTTTTGCAGAGACAAGTGAAAGCGGAATATATAAGTCCAAGAAAAAAATTATTCGTGGTGACCTCGTCAATCGTCAGATTCGGTTCTTAGTATATCAAGCTAGGTTGAGCTCCTTTAGGTCGTCTCAAGGGGTGGACGTGGGTTGAATTGGATCGATTTTTTTTTCAATTCAAACTCAATCTAATATGGTCGATTTGATCGAAAATCAATCCAACACAACCTAATTATTGATTCAAACCCAACCCAACCAAAACGATTGGGTTGGTCGGTTTGGACTTCGACCAAATTAAAGTTGGATCCGATTTATTTGTTAAATTTCGATAATTTTTTAAAGTTTGAAATTACTTGAAAACCTCTATTTTTTAAACACACATATATGAATTCTTTCTAAAAATAATGTATAAATAAGTTTAAAATTTATGAAGTTTTTTTTTTTTTTTTTTTTACAATTTTTTGGAATTCATTCATTTCATCACCATGTCTTTAATTTTTACTTTATCGTCAAATAACATTGTATTTGTACATAGTGTTCATGTGAATCGATCTATGTGAAGAAAATAAGTCATTCTCTTATCTTTATTATTATGTCTATTTTATTTTATTTTTAATTTTAGATATTAATTTTTTAATTCATCGGATTGGGTTGGGTTTTAATTCATAATCTAAAATTCAACCCAACCTTAAATTCAATTTTTCAACTCAACCTAACCCAATTGAACTTAAAAAATCAATGCAAATCGATTGATTTGGTTTGGATTTGTCGGGTTGAGCAGTTTGAATTAGATTTTGACCAGCCCTACTTGAGATATTTCCATTTCACATACATTTAAGATTCTAATGTCAACACGGAACAAAAACGAAAACATTGGAGTTTGCTTTCATATAAAAATGCGGTATACAATTTCCATTTTTCCTTCTCTAACCAGAGAGAATTGACACGAAGCAACAGAATAAAAGAAGACACGAACAATAAAGGGTAAATTAAAATCAAACAAACAGTACATACACGATCACATGACTCACGATTAATTTAATTTTTCGACAATCTTAATGTTTCGAAGAGCGAAAGCAGACAGAAAAATGATGAAAATGAGGAGAACGACGGTGACGAACGCCCCCACCACAGCCTCACTAGTCCTTTGGCAGAAATCAGTGAACTGCTGACATATTGCCAGCCAATTTGCATCTGAATTCCCATTGTGAGCCAAGTACACTATTGCAGCAGATGATCCGGCTGCAGCAGTTGTCAATGTGACAATCACCTGAAGATGATATTTAAAAGTCAATCTTTTAGAAAGACCGTACATTTATTTATTTAAATTATGTCTTCGATCCTTTCTTGGTTAGGAAGCTTACAGTGTCTAGGATAATCAGGAGGAGCCTTGGTCCGACTGCAAGAGGGCGAGCGATACACACTATTGAGAAGGGTATGGAAAGGACAAGGTATCCTGAAACTATTGCCATTGCCACGACAAAGAATCTGCACCATATTCGATGCATCATAATAAGATTCTTGTATGAATAATGTTATCCAGTAGTTATGTGACATTATATGAGATGTTCAATTAAACATGAAATTATGTAATTCATTTAATGATACATATTGTCACCTAAACTGGTGTCACCTAAACTGGTGTTGTAACACCAGTTGTGCTAAAATTCATAACTCTATTAGCATACATAATCGTTAGTTTATGTTCTTAAGAAATTGGGCCTAACTCAATCCATACAAAATCGGCTTGTAAGGTGAGATTTGCCCACACTATATAAATTGGTTCCAGGTTCTTATCACAGGCAATGTGGGATTTAACACACTCCCTCATACACAGCGTGGACTTTTGCCATATGACTGTGGAAATCGATATTGGGGGCCCAACATCGCAACTAGGCCTGGTTCTGATACCATTTTAAGAAATTGGGCCTAACTCAACCCATACAAAATCGGCTTGTAAGGTGAGGTTTGCCAACATTATATAAATTGGTTCCAGGTTCTTATCACAGGCGATGTGGAATTTAACATATGTGGTGGTGAACCTCTTGATTCATTGTTCAATGTGTTAAAATGTTTAATGCATTAAAATTGCATTGGACAATAAAAAAAGCTGCTTTCTACCTACCCTGGTGATGATCTCCATTAATGATGAATGTGATTATAATTTTTATATGATTTTCATTAAATCGCTTGTTTAATATAGAAAGAATACTTACGAGAAAGTTGGGAGATCGTCATAACTGGCTTGGAACTGGAAGAACTGAGTAAAGAAAGGAAGGGTTTGTTCACTGGTGCCCATGATGACTGTCGCACCCAAAGCTGAAGACATGGCGCTTATTCTCAGTATAAGGTCGAATATAGAAATGCCCCTCTTGTACCCTCCTCTCGCGCGCTCGGCCATCACTGGTGGTAGCGCCCCCAAAAGCGGCGCTTTCCCTTTCCTTTCTTTGCTCGTCTCTGCAATCTCAATCACGGTTGACTCGCTTTTCTCCATGTTTAAGTTAAAGAGTGAGAAAAAGATAAGTCGAGTTAGTATTTGTGAAAAAGAGGGTTCAGAGCTTGTGATGAGAATGAGAAGAAGAGCAGAAGGATATTTATATTTGTAGAGGGATGCGAAGAAGTTGGTTTTAAAGAATGAATTTCTTTTTGTTGTACAAAATAGAATCCCAGCTCATTGTTCTGTTAATGGAGTAAGAAGAGTTAGTTGCCAACTTTTCATATATGACTAATAAAGTTTTTCATCACTTTTTGAATAGGCGTGATACGATGTTGGTGAAGATACGTGTGTGTGTGTGTGTGTTTTATTTTATTTTTTTTTTTTTTTTCCGAGGAGAATAAAGTATGGCAAATTTTTTTGCCAAGAAACAATAACTATCAATTAAGATTATTTTTAATTTCAAAAGAAATCATACTAGATGTTGTTTGGGCCGGATTAAAATCTAATTTTAATTTAAGTTAAAATCAAACAATCAATATTAACCACATATTTCATGGGTCCCACAATTTTTCAACCACACATTTCAAAAATTTCTATCACAATTTACTAAAAATCTAATTTTAATCCCCACCAAACACTCCCCGTTTAATTTTCATTTTTTGTCGAATGAGAATGAAAAATATAATCGTTATAGGTCACACACAAAAGATGAAAAGTCAAAAATAGCTGGATGCGTGTGTGAGTGTGAGTGTGTGTGTGTGTGTGTGTGTGAAATTCTTTATGATTGTACAAAATTTTAATATCGTGAAATATCTCTATTTTTGGCAGCGCGTGATTTTTCTCAAAAATTGGAGTTTCCCATATAAATTTTTGTGTTATTTTTCTTCATATATTTATATTTTCTGGTTTCTAAATGATTCTTGAACAAGAACCTTACTAGATATAGGGAATTGAACTCAATTCTCAACAATATGTAAACTAGAATTTAGTTATACTCTTAACCATCATAGTGATATAATTAAATTTTTATTCTTAAAAAATATATCTTAGTTAGAGAAATAGATATTATCAATTAACTATGAAATAAGCTACGTTCACTTAATTTTAATTTAACATGCTGATTTGGTTTAAATATATTGAATCTCAACTGCTCAAACTTCATATTGTACAGAGTCCATTTATATAAAATGCAAGCTGAACAAAGCAAGTTTGTGGCCCAACTCAGTTCAGTTGACATACTTTTACCATGAATAAGTTACACACCAACTTCAACTTAGATTTTTCTTTTTAATTATTGTAACTACACATAAGTTTCTGTTTCATGAATTAAGTTCCTGTTTGGTACTCATTTTTTTTAAAATGTATTTTTCTCTATCTTCTTTTCAACTACACATTTTTCAATAAAATAATATTACACACAAACCTAATTTTTTTTTTAAATTTTTAACCACACAATTTCCATCAATCAACTATTCAAAAATGTATTTTCTCCCCAAAAATGGCTACCAAACAGGGACTAAAATATATACTTTTTTTCTAATTTTATGCATATTTTTTAATTTCACAAAAAAATTATATATGTTGGATATTGATGAGAAATTATAGCTCTAACGAGGTAGTGAGGATTCGAATTCCTTTGGGGGTAGGGTACTATAAAAGAAAGTTGATCATGGATTATCAATAAGCCTAAAGTGGATTCTTCCTAAGTCGATGCCCGAACTTAATTTTTCATAAGTCAAATCTGTTGAATATTAACTCTTAATATTGAAAAATCTCTATAATACAAAGCTCAAGATTTTGTAATGGAGTTTTATTGAGGTGGTACAGGTGGTCAGATGTCATCTTCTATTTATTATTCTGCAACTTTATTAGGAAAAAAAAAAGGATTTATTATATTCTGCTTCAATATTTAATTGCATGATTATTAATCAATAACAACCCTAATCCACCGTTGCTTATTATAATACACTTTTTTTGCTCTTTTTCGAAAGGGTAAAGTCGCTCTTTTAACCTAAAGTCGTGCTTTTAATATGAAAGACATGCTAATTTATATGTTTCTTTTTTACACAATCCTGTGTTATAAATATGAATTTTACAACTTTAAAAACGTGATTATTACATAAGAAAATTCATATGCCACGTAAAAAAAAAAAAGGTTATGTAATTGTGACGAAATCTTTACCGGTGATTAAAGTGGAAAAAATTGAGCCGACTAAAATAAAAAGTCAACCAAAGTTGGATGACCATTCGTTTTTACCCTTTTCAAATGCATCTGTTAAAAAAAAATATATATATTCAATTCTCTCTCTTATACTTTGTGCATTTTGTATTACAATCCATTTAGAATTCATAATTTTTCTTTTCAATATAAAGATTTAGCTATTTGAAGTTCTTTTCTAACTTGAACGCTTGTAATAATAGGTTCACAAATCAAGTGATCACAAATTGCATTAAAATCCTCAAATCGAAGTGACCATTATTTGCATAGAAGTCTCAAATACAGTAATTCTCACTAAGCTTTAATTTGAACCAATTAAAATAAGAATAAATTTCTATGTTTTGAGAGGACTCATTTTGCAAATACAATTCTAACTTGGGACTCCATTCCTTCCCGTCTTGCAGGGAATTCTCGGGAGGTATGATAGCACGGACATTAAAATATCTCTATTAAAATACAATTTAAACAATTAAATATGATTTTTTTTTTTTTAAAAAAAAAAAAAAAAATTGGACAAGTTCAAATGGAGACCACGTCCCTCGCCCGTTTGTTTCCCTAGTGGGGCAGGACAGGTCAAGGTGGTCTTGGGTCGCATCATTTTGTATTACGAACCTACTTTTTATTTTTTAATTATTTAGTTTAATTTTATTTCATAATTGTAATATGTTTAGTCTTTTACTATTTGTAAAGGAGTCAAATTAGTTAAAGGAGTATATTTAGTTGTAGATACAGGATTGGAGGTCAGTTAGGACGGTCATTGACCGTCAACAATCAACAATCATAATAGCGAGCTCGTTTATTAATAATGAATTAATTAATTAATATTAAAAGTTCTTCAATCTATATGTAAATGTACTAAAACATACAATCATATACATATAAAAATATAATAATACAACCCATAATAATAATAAAATATATACATGATATAACATTATTCCGTAACCGTAAGCTGCGACAACTACATTCTCCGGGGTCTCATAGTTTGAAAGCGTTACAAGATTGTCTTATTCTCAATTTTTCCCAAAAAAAAAATTCTCTTTCTCCATCTACACCACCAAACTGTCATTCAGTCAGTCATCTCCCATTTGTTTGTTGAAGTCACTTTTGATTATATTCATAGCAGATAATACTATTTTAACACTTGCAATTGTCACAAGTAATATCAAAATCAATGTGATCAACCTATAAATCAATGAAAAATAACAAGAACTTCTTATTTCAACCAACTTCTAAGCTACACATAATATGCTATTAAGGTTAAAGAAAACTTCATCCCTTCTCACAAGCATAAAAAAATTTGTCAAATTGAGGTCTGAGTAATAAGAGCTCTTCAATGTTGAATTATAAAGGATAGAATTGAGAAAGACGTAACAACTAAGTCCTATCGGAAAATGCAAATGAGACTCTTGGACTTAAGCATGAAATGCAAGTACGGAATTCAATAGTTGTCTCCGGAAAATGATTATTCAACTCTCATAAGATTGAATCTATCACATGACAATAAAAATCAACATAAAATCGATGATAATAAGCCACTTGCTAAGCTGTACGCCTAAATCAGCCTCTCAATACTTCAATATCCTTTATATTGGACACTAAAATATGCTACCAACACAAAACTCAATCACCTTACTCAACAACTTATCTGAACCAATATTGTCCCTCATGTTCTGCAATGCATACTTACAAAAATCCAATAACCTTGTAGCATTCTTAATATCCTGATTCTTTTTTTTTTTAAGGCTTGTGATAGATCATTTGTAATTGCAAGAATTTCAAACATAAAGTGAAGAGTAAACATAAACTCAAAATCTTGCATAGTGCTCATTTGTCTTGTGGCAATTAATCTCTGATCTAAATTTATGTCATCTTTTAATATATCCTCAAAAACATATATGGTAGCATTAAACATATTAATATTACGAGTAATTATCAATAAATGTGAGCCCCATCTAGTATCACTTGGGTGTGCCAAACTCATTTCTTGAAATTTAATATTGTCACCCAAAGTTCCTCAATATTAAGCTTCTCCAGAACATCAAAATGATAACTTTCTCGCAAGAGCATCTACATGCTTACATGATGCACCAACCAAATTCACAATAATAGTAAGCATGTTAAATCAATCGCGAAGCATATAATTCCTACATGATGATTCTTTGTTTTCAATTTTGGTTGATGAGGTTTTTGATAATTCCATAAGGAAACAAATGACAGTTATTTTGAAGTTTGTCGACAAAAGTGCGCAAGTGAGTGAGCTTTTTTTGGGCATTTCTCATGTCACTAATACTTTTGTTCAATCACTGAAAGATGTCATTGACATATGGGTTAAACATATCTAGTCTAAGAGGTCAAGGTTATGATGGAGCAAGCAATATCTCATGTGAGTTCAATGGACTGAAAGCTTTGATTTTAAGGGAGAACTTATATACTATGTATGTTCATTGCTTTGCTGACCAACTTCAGTTGGCTCTCATCCATAATAGCCCTTGTTGTCTCTATATCACAACAGTTAATCAAATCTTTTTGGATGTTTGGTGAAGTCATTTGGTTATTTCTAGGGACATTATTAAATACTACTTCCTTAACTTCCTCACAAGGAATTGCATACTAGTCTATTAGCTCAATTATATTTTCTCTATTAAAGGATTGTTTCACTCATCATGACCATGGAAAGACAATCCTTGCATCAAGAAAAATCTAGTACAATCTAGCACTGCAGTCAACCTCGTTCTATAACTTTTTTGTTGGCTCCTACTTTGGTTAGAAAAAACATAGGAGATACTATGTTTTTTATTCATCATGTTGGTACACTTAAACGAAAGCTTGATTGTGAGCACTATCAAAGAGAATGATATGATCTTTCAAAGTTTTTTTGTGCTTCTAGTCCCTAAAACTAATCTTAATGAATCCATGTTCACCCCCTTGACATTCACTATCGAATTTGAACAAGTAGTAATACAAAGAATAAGTCCCATCATTTTTTATACTATACTCTAACCAATAAAATTCAGAAAATCATTTTTTTCCTAAAACACCTGTTATCATTTTTCATCGATCTTCTTGGAAAGTCATGTCCATGTGGTTGACAATGACATTTCTCTAATTATGCCCTTCAAACATCATCTCTGATATTAGGATCATAAGATTTGATAGGGGAACATTTTCCTGGTTCAGACACAAGATCTCCACATTTAATTGAGCCTGAGACTGTTTGTGTTATTTAAGAACTCATGTAGTCGACTAAAAGTAGTGACGAGACTAAATGCACCACTAAAACTAGAAGAACTAGACATGGACTTTTGTTTCGATTGAATAATTCATTTCATAACCTGCAAAATTTCCCAATTTATTTATCCATCAAGATTGGTTCAAAAATAGAGAACACGTTGAAAAAATAGAGCCTCAAATTCTTCTCTATTAATTTTTTTCATTGATCCCTAACCAATGATGAAAAAAATTCAATAGGTCAGTACACAAATATGTTCTTTAAAGAAGCATTATATATTAATAAAATGTAATATTGTTTCAATTTACAATAAAACTAATTAAACAACCATTATATATTAACAAAATCAATTAAAATTGGTTCTGATTGAACAATCAAAATTGTTGGAATTACTTATAATCTACTAAATTCCCCAATAATCGTTTAGGTAGGAACTAGGTATGGATTTTTTTTCTTGAATTATTTCTCACAAATCACGATCCAAAGATATCACAAATTCTCAAAAAAATTCCAATTTTCATAAATCATAAATCTCAGATGTCATAATTCAATAAATACAAATTATAACTCATAAATGATAAATAAAAAAACAAAGTAAAAGAAAAAAAAATAACAATTAAGAGAGAGAGAGAGAGTCACGGAGACGGAGTCAGGCTCAATGTCAGCGACGACTCGACAGCACCGTCACAAGACATGGATTAAGTGCGCAACGGGAAGGACTAGGAAGGGAGTGAGATATGGTTTGCCACTACCAGTTTGGAGTTTTTTTTATATTGGATTTGTTATTTGATTTTCATTTGAATTGTGAAAGTGAAACAATACAAACTTTTAAACTAACCAAGCAGCCTGAATATTATAGTGGATCAAGTCTTTTTTTTTTTTTTTAAATGGCCAAAATAAAAAATAAAAATAAAAATAAAAATTGGCCTAATCTATTAATCGTCATCTTCCATGTGCGCAATCACCTTCAAGCTTCCTCCCTAGCTGGCTGGTTGGCTCATGACGGTGACTGTAAATTTTGGTAGAGCCAACATGGGCGATCGTACCCCCTCGCTAGGTGTTTGGCTCTGCCGTTGAGTATATTGCATATTAGTGGGATTGATTACCATATTTTTTAGGAATTAGTAGTATTATTTTGTAGTGTGTCTCTATTTGAAAGTGCAAAATAAGAAAAATGGTGAGGAGAAAATATTTGGCACTTATACTTTTGGAGCTTTGAGCTCCCTTATAACTCAAGTTGGAGGTCAATGCACCTTTGAAAGAGCTTACCAGAATAATTAATTTCAATATTTCGATATGAACAATTTGTGTTCACGTCATTTTGCCATCCCTATTATAACGTACAATAGAATATATTTAAATAAAAGATATTCAAGAAACTATATTTTAACTAGTTTATTTAAAGGAAAACTTAATTATATGACTAGTGAACGGTAGCAATTATTTTAAGTGGAAATTACACATTGACCTACTTCTCAAGATCTACTTTCAAAAATAAGATGGAAGGTTTGATTATTTTCTATGAAATCTCGCATGTTTCCTCTATTCTCTCAAATCTCACCCCTCTCTCTCAGTGGTTGGCGGTGGCGGTCAACGGTGGTGGCCGTGGCGTGGTGATGATGAGAGGTTGTTGGTCGCGGTGGAGGTGTGCGGTTCGGTGTTGGGAAAGAGGAGTTTTGGTCAACGATGGTGGTTGTGTGCAACGTTGGTGACGGTGGTGTAGTGGATCGGGCATGTGATGCATTGGTGGCGGTGGTTGGGTGCGTGTGCTTCTATGTACGGCTGCTATATTGGTTGTGGCGGTGACGGTGAATCTGGTAGTGCAGCGACGTGAAGCGATGGTTTGAATCGCCGATCTGCTCGAATCTGCAATGAATCGCCGATCTATTGGGTGGTTTGGCATGGGTGAATCTAGTGGTTGATGTAATGGTGTTGATGTCAACGGTGGTGGTGGTGGTGGTGGTGGCGGTGGGCGGCGTCACTTGTTGTGGTTGGCTGTGGTGATTTTTATGGTGGTTTTTTTTTTTTTTTTTTTTTCTGATCTGCTGTCGTTGTTCGGGGTGGTTGGTGGTGTGTGTTAATGTGGCGGTGTTGGTGGTGCAGTGGTGGTGGACGGGGCGTGTTGGTGGTGGTTTAGGTTAGTCGTGGTGCGTGTTAATGTGGAGGAGGTGGGGGTGCAGTGGTGGTGGGCGCACGGGTTGGTGGTGGTGTGCGTTAGTGGTGGCAGTTTTAACTGTTTACAGGATTGGTGGTGGTGGTGGTGGTGGTGGCGGCAGTGGGTTTTGGTTTGGGAATTTTTTGTTTGGTCGTGTGATGTGGTATGGTGATGGTTGTGGGGGTGGTGGTGGTGGTCACAGATTAATTGATTGACTGTGACTACTAAATTGATTAATCTGTGACCAATAAAAAATATGTGACTAATGATTTGAATAATTTGTGACTAAGAAATAATATGTGACTTAACAAATTATTAATCTGTGACTAATAATTTGTGACTGTAAAATAAGTTGTGACGTGATTTGTGATTGATAAATAAATTGTGACCCATGAGACCAATGAATTGGATAATTTGTGATTAAGAAATAATATGTGACCTAAAAATTATTAATTTGTGATCAATAATCTGATAATTTGTGATCGTAAAATAAGTTGTGACGTGATTTGTGACCGATGAAAAAATTGTGACCTTTAAAATTTTTGAATTGTGATCGTAAAAAAATTTGTGACATTTAAAAATTTTGATTTGTGATCGAAAAATAATATGTGACTAATTAAATTGTGAATCTGTGACCGATGAACAAATTGTGGCCTATAAAATTTTTGAATTGTGACGTAAAATAATTTTTGACATTTTAAATTTTTGATTTGTGATCGAAAATAATATGTGATTAACTAAATTATGAATCTGTGATCAAATTATATAGATCTGTGACCTTAGTATATTTAATTAATTAAATTATAAATAAAAATTAACAAAAATCTGATTTTTGAAAGTTGAAACTTATTTTCTTATTATTGAATTGGACCAAAGTTATACTCTTACTTATGAAAATTTCCCTTATTTTAATCTATGATCCAATTATTTTGTAGGCAGTTTTTTATTGTAATTTGTTATTTCGTAATAAAATATGTAGATTAGATTCCATTATCTTAATTTATTATTATTTTTCAATTTCAAGATTGTAATTTCAAGATCGGGATGTAAAATTGATAATATTCAATCCTTGTTTGGAATTTCTTGTACAGTTGATTGAAGATGTGAAATATCGAACAAAAAATATTAAGAATTATAGCAACAAAAAGATTATCGATCTGCATGATTTGCATGAACTCAGATCTATGAGGGTCATATATCTCCTTGGGCGAGTTAGGGTACACATGGCATTGGTTTTGAAATTATTTCATCAGGCACGATGATTTGGATTGCCACTATTGGATCGTTGGGGTTTTACGGGTCCAATAGATTGGGTGGGTTTAACTCATATTGAATTGAGATAAGAATAAAATAAAAAATAAAAAGATTTTTAGGCTCTATAGGATTTGGGCCTAAGACGAAAGCATCACCTGCCAGGCTGCCCCGTCTTAGGTCCTGCTCTAATGGTTGCTGCCCTATGCACGTGCATATTCCTATGCCGATAGCCTACGCCTATGGTGATTGCTATAGCCCATGGACGTGGGCCTTTTTTTGTATAATTACGTCTCATTACTGACGTCATCACCTGTCCTATCCTAGACTTTGGTGAAGGAGATAAATCGCAAGTTATGCCTCTAAGGGTATAGGATGGAAGGCTGCTTGCACACTTGCACTTACCCAAGAGTCAAATTCATATTTAAGGATTCGAACTCTTGACGCGACAATCTTAAGTAAAGTTGAATTTCTCCACCTTTCACTTTTACCACTTGAACGTGGGCTTTTGTTGGATTGCAGTGGGATCATGAGTGGCTTCAAATTTGAGAGCAATTGGGTTTTAGAGGAATAGTGGTGGGTCATGTCGGTGGGTGTTTAATTGGGTTAAGTTTCTTTATAAAAAAAAAAAAAAAAAAAATAGGCTTAGGCTGGTTGGGTTAATCTTTTTAATATATACAAGAAAAAAAATGATCTATCAATCATCGATGGAGAAGTTTGTGGTGGATCATATTTAAATTTAATTTATTATCCATCACTAAATTGATGTGTCATATTACCAATGTTTAGTATAAACTAAATATCAATGCTCAGTAGATCATTTCTTTATAGAATTCATTGGTGGATAGATCTATGATAGATCTCAATATTTGAATAACTCCTTAAGATTATAGTTGCATTTGGAGAAATAATAATCATTTTGCAAAATTGCAAAAATACGATCACATTATAATTAAAAAGAATATTTTTAGAAAATTACGTTGTCTAATAGAATTGGTATCTTCCCTTATATTATATACTCTCTCTCTCTCTCACCTAAAACGTAACTCTACATTATAGTAAATTAGTTGGGATAAAACTCCTTAGCTAGGGCCAAGGACAGGGGCGCCATGGCATTGAGACGGACCAAGTAGCAGGGTCCAATTAGTTGTTTTGTCTATCAAGAACACGTTGGTCGGCTACATGAAAAATTAAACTCTCAACAAATTTTAGGCTAGTCATGAAAGTACGTTGACAAAAACGGTAAAAGTATGTAGTCACCCTGTGTTATGTGGCATGTGATTCCTCTTAACCTAAGATCATATGAATGTTTTATGACATGATTTCTAACTAGTTAATTTTTATTGTAGACATGTATTCGATTCGTATAAAATATTTAATATTTTGGCCTAATATTTAATATGAATTTTAATCTGCAATCCTGTAGAATTTGGCTATTATTCGGTGGAATGTAACTAATCTATGTTATTGTGACTTTGAATGGTTGTTCAACGAGAAACGCTTGTGACTCTTGTTATTTTAGAATTTCTGTGATGAAGGAAATCTCTTTTCAAATCACAAAATAAAAGAAAATGAAAACACATAATTGAACATAATTTTACGGATGTATAAATTAAATAGCTTTTAAAAAATAAATCTTCATTTAATAAATTAATTAAATCACTGATATGGCATGATTAAACTAATAAACTTCACGTGATTTCTCAAAACCAAAAGTTAAAGGGGTAATTATTTAAATACCTTTAATTTTGGGATACTTTCGAAAAATTATTATAAATACGGGTTAAAATATAAATACTACAATTTCACCCCATTATCACCATAAGAAATACATTAGAATTTATCAATTTGTTTATTGCAGATGAACCAATGTGGTGAAATTTAAAAGTGACATACTCTGTAACTTCATTTTTTTTTTTTTTTTTTTAAGTTTTACACTATTTCATTTATGATTTTTTTGCAGATATGGATAAAAATAACGTCTTCATTTGTTATGGAGGAAAATTAGAACAATATAAAAATATAAAAATAATAAATTATTGTCCAAATAGAATGCATATACAGTAAACATCTTGTCACTTTTTTAAGAAGCTAAGTTTTAAAATTGTTAAAAAGAGATTAATTTGTCATTGATATGCAATTCCATCAATAAATGACTCATGTATCCTTATATTTACACATAAGCGAAACAATTTTATGAAGTTTAAAGTGCAAGCAATTTTTTTTGTCGAAATGTCACATTTTTGAAGGAACAAATGTATATTATAGCTAAAAGTATTATGCCACTTTTTCATGAAAAAAAAAAAGTGACATCATTTCCCTTTAAAATAATATTCTTGTGGTATGATTAACTCTTGATCCAGTAAAAAGAGAAAAGAAAAACTATTAAATGAAAAGTGACAAAAATTCAAAAAAATGACGGATACTAAAAAATGTGACAAAAACTCTAAAAGTAACAAAATTTATAAAAAAAAAAGTGACAAAATCGATTTGAGCATAATTAATACGAGAATTCGTAGTCCTAATCAGTCTCAAGGGTATCAATCAAATGTTTAATGATTTAGGATACTGAGCTTAATTTCCCCAAGCTAAAAGCAAAAGGGAAAATTATCCTAAACCCTACCTTTAAAGTTTAAATTTCAAAAATCAAATCTTAATAACATTTTTTCAATAATCAGGTGATAATTCATATTTAAAATATTAATATTTAACCTACATATTTACCCCATTTATTCTAATCCAATTTCATCTTCAAACCCCAATCATCTTCATTATCTTTCTCCTTGGGTACTCTTCGTTCTCTCTCACTTCTCTCTATCACAAACCACCATTGGTGTTACCGTCGCTATCGCTCTGACCGACGCGACGATCTGTGTAGCAGTTCTCGACCTCTCTATTTTCACCGTTGTTCAACCTCCTCCAGTAGCGGTGCTCCAACGGTCTTCACTACTGTGTAGAGGTGTTTGTGCGGTGGTGTGTAGGTCTGCGCCGGTGCGTAGGGCGTTTATGCGATCATGTCTTCATCGGCCGTATGTGATTTTTGGCGTTGACTCTGGAAGGCTTCTTTAACTGTTTCTTCTTCTATGAATGGCTGTGGGGATGGTGGAGATTTATTTGGGCATTTTTTTTTTTTATATTTGGATTCGAAAATGGAGAATTTGGAGTGACTGAGCTAGTGGTGCTAACACAACAACCCATTGAGATCAAAATGTGAAGCTTTGTCTCCAATCGGAGTTGTTACAGTCGCCTTCGATGATGGCTATGATTGTGGTGTACAGATCTGTCGGTGATGTAAATTTGCAGTCGATTTGATCTACATTAGAGAATGCGATGGTGCTGGTTGGTTTTTTTTTTTTTAGAGGTGTTGATGGAAATTATGGTGATTGTTTGTGGACCACATTAATTGAGCTCCTCTTCACCTAGTGGATTGTGATATTGGTCCGCTACATTTTCATCTTTTCTTTTTTTATACCTTAATTTTTTTTATCATGCATTGACTTTTGATATAATCGTCGACAATGTTGCATATAACCACTAATTTGCTTGAATCACATATAAATTGAGATTTTCTTGTGACCAATTTTGTGTTAATTGTGATAGATTGTGACTTGATCACATACGGTCACAGTTAACATTGAATTGGTCACAGATAGTTACACTAAACAAAAACTTGGTCACAATAAGTCACAAATAACATAAGTCGGTAAATGATGTATTTAGGGTCGTGGATTTGAGTTGAAGGTGGTAGTGGTGGTGCATTGGAGGTTATTCTGGTGAATTGTGGTGCTGGTCTCTTGTGTGTGCAGATTTGTTTATGATAACCTTCTGTAATCAAAATTGTGTTAGTTGTGATTGGTTGTGACCAATTCTGTGTTAATTGTGACCAATTGTTATCAAGTCACAATTAGCACAGAATTAGTCACATACAGTTATACTAAACGCAAATTTGGTCACAGTTAGTACACTGAATACAAATTTGGTTTCAATTACTCACAGATAATGACTCGATTACATATAATGACTTGAACATTTTTTGGGTTCCGTGGATAGGTTTTGCGGTGGGGTAGGGTAGGTTAGGGTAGGATGAGATGGTTCCATGAACTGGGATGCAATTTTCAATTTTTAATTTCTGAAAAATTTATGGAAGGTGGGGTGGTGTGGTGTGGGATCTGTGGGTGGGATCCACAGGATTGGGATGGTAGGGATGAGATATTATTAATTAATATATTATAAATTTGGTGGGAGTGGGTGAGAATAATTAATTCTGATTAATTGTAAATTTTATATATATATATATATATATATATATATATATATATTATTAATTGGAATTAATACCTGAATTTTGAAATGATTGACAAGTCTGTTAGTTTTGAAATATAAAAAAAAAAGTCGTCGGAAAAGTCGTCGTCGCTGGAGCGGTCGTCGGAGCCTGAGCTAATGGAGAGGTGGAGGAAAGGTGGTGTAGTGGGGTGATAAGATGGGGTGGATGAAGTGGCATGAAGTGAAAATAATTAATGTATATTATATTATAATTTAATATAATAAATTTATTTACCACTTAATTTTTGAAATAAATTAACAAGTTTGTTAATTTTAAAAAGTGAATTTTATATGTAGAGTTTGTGTGGTGTTCCAAGCAAAATTTTCCTACATACGATTTTTGGGCCTTCAAATATTTTGGACCTGAAGAAGCTACAACTTGGTCCTTGCCTCATGTTTGTGCATGAGAATGTTACGCAACAAAATCTATGAGCATAGAGAAATATAATGTTAGACGTGAGGGATGAAACTAGATGTTAAGATTTTTGGCCCTTCAAATATTTTAGACTTGAGAGGGTGATCGAACAATTCTTGCAAGTGTACGATCTGCCCAAGGAATTGTTCACAATTAATAGATTTGATGAGTTAAGAATATCGTTCAATAGTAAATGATTTTAAATTAAATTGTATTAGTTCGCAATTAGATTCGACATGTTGTAAAACTAAAGAGATGTAATTTAATTATTCTAAATTATCTACTAAGGCCTCGTTTGATACACATTTTTTGTAAAACGAGAATGAAAAATATAGTCGTTATGGGCCCCACACAAGAGATGTAAAGTCAAATATGGTGGCTGGATGTGATGGATAACGGTCATATTTTTCATTTTTATGGTGAAAAAATGGAAACCAAACGGGGGGCTAATTATATAAAATGATTTTAAAATGAAAGATGGGATGTATGTATTAGAATTCCGAATCCACCCATTATTACTTCATTTCAATTTTTTTCAGTCGATAATCCTATTGTATTCAATTTTCTCTTCCAAAATAAGTTAATTCTATTCTAGTCAAGATCTAATCTTATTCCTAGTTTGAATCTGAATTAATAGAACACATTTAATTACACGATTATCTAAATGATAATGCATTCAATAATATGATTATAATGGTAATTGCACACGCTATATTATTATTCTAACATCCATTGTTTGTGTATTAATCATGCAATATTCTACTTAATTGTAAAAGTTTCAACACTACAACAATAAACTAATTGCTTAATTGGTGCACAAACATTTAAATAATGCAACGAGCATGTATAACCAATCAAGAAAAATAAAAATGATTAAACTACTACCACTTCATCTAGAACCAGGCCTCCTTCCATGGATATAGAGAGTACTAACCCATGGAGCCCCTTTTTCCTAAGACCCTAGGCAAAAAAATGGATTGGAAGACGCGGAGAAGCATTTCCTCGCTAAGGGAAGAAACTCACAGATAGCCAAGCACCCCAGCCTAGGAAAATAGGCCCACTCATCAGGAGATGACGCTAACAACTCTATTGTATAGCCCCTGTTTGATTTTCATTTTTTCACCATAAAAATGAAAAATATGACCGTTATCCATCACATCCAGCCACCATATTTGACTTTATATCTCTTGTGTGGGGTTCATAACAGTTATATTTTTCATTCTCATTTTACAAATAATGTGTATCAAATGAGGCCATAGTGTATGAAATACTTCTCTCTAATATCTACCAAGTCGACAGCATTTACCTTTGAAGGAATCTTGGTTGTCCCCAACCCGCGCCATAGTCTAAATGACCCTCTTTCATTGGCATGGACAAAGTTGGCAGTGCTGGTTACATTAACACCTATCTCCGAAGCTACTGCCTTAATGTCAGTTTCTCCCTCAAAAGATGAAGAAGGCATGATACTCAAAATGAGAGAGGAGATTTATCAAGAGATACTTACAGGATTAAAACAAAATACAAGTCATCGAATTTCTTAAATGTAGCCAAAAAAGTTCGATGACCAGAATAGAATTGCAGAAGGTTCAAGAGCTTTTTGGAGTTTTTGAAAGGTTGATCTCTTTTTGCCAAAGTAAAGAATGATTTTCCCCAAAATCGTAGCCTTTTATAGGCGAGGGTCATCTTTATCAACCATTGGATTTAGATCTGAACCATCCAATCGTTCGTTTAAGATTTAATCTGAGCCACCCATAACATCTATTATTTCATATTTTATGGTCTAGCTAGAATGTTTGACCCACGCACGCATATGCGCTGCCTCCCAAGGAATCACCTCCAGCACTCATCATTACTCATTAAATACAGCGACTGTTGTGTGTATGAAAAATTGAACCGTCCCAGTTGTTTTTTCTTGAAAACGTACAAGATAGCAAATCATTTAAGTACTATAATTAAGAATGATTCACTTTCCCAACGTTTCAAAAAACAATACAACTTTGGAGTCAACATATTTGCAGCCTCAGCAAATAGCAGAAACACTCCACTTCAACTCCAAAAGTCAACAACTTCGGCCAATGGCAAAGTTGCTTTTGAATTTCTCTATGTTACAAAGCCTCGGCCAAATGGCCCCCAGTTGCCACTTCAACATTTCATATCTTTCAAACAGACACACTCGTCCAAAAGGACTTCAGTTACTCTTGGAAAGTTCAACAAATCCAAGGTACATAGTTTTGGCAAAAATAGTTTTTATGCAAATTTGAAGTATTACATAAATGATTATACTTTGATTTGGGGGACTATTGTGTTGGGACAAACGAAAATCCAACAAGAGGAATCAACCATTGCGAGAAAAGGGCTTACCTTAGTCAAACAAAATTTTCAAACAAAGTCATATTATATAAATAAACATACTTGGACTTGGAAACTATTGTTACGTCTCACCACTAAGGGTCCGTTCCAAGTATACGTGGCAATCATGTGGAGGTAACTATCAAAGGAAAAGTTAAAGATATTGGCCGAAGTCCACTCAATCGTCGAAGTCCCTTACAGTCGAGGCCTTCTATCCCGAACTCTCTCCCTCCTAAGGGCCTCATATTAAAAGTAATTCCTAAGGAGATCATAGTAATTGGAAAATGATCGATGTGACTACCTACAACCCAATTAAGTCAAATCATGTTAGCCCAATTAATTATATACACTAACACACTCCAAATGGTAGGTTTTTTTTTTTTTTTTTTTCCCCACACGCTCGAGTGCACTATATAGTAAGTAGGCGATGGGATAACTACGACATAACGTCTCAGTGTGTCGGATGCAACCGTGTATGCCTCATCTAACGATTGAGATCAATATTGTACCACTATAAATACCAATCATAGTAATACTTTGAATCCAATGCAACTCTTTACACTTAAAGCTACTATTTGTCTCTCTCTTGTTGATATTCTTTCTTGTTTAAGTCTAGTTAATATTTCTTTAGTTGAGCTATTTGTTATTAATCTTTAATATGCAATCGCCTATAAGTTTACTGTCGCTGCTCGATCATTTTTGTCTCGTGTTTTAGGGCATCTCTCACATTTACACATACCCTTTCGGACCTAATTTTTGGTCAAACATGCTGAAATTTATTAGCTTGGATGTGAGTGAACTCGACATCTATTGACCACGTCATCTCTACAACATTTTTGTCTCATGTTTTAGGGCATCTCTCACATTTACACATACCCTTTCGGACCTAATTTTTGGTCAAAACATGCTGAAATTTATTAGCTTGGATGTGAGTGAACTCGACATCTATTGACCACGTCATCTCTACAAAAAAAGAGGTCAACACCAAACAAGAATTCAAAATTCGTAATGTTGGAAGACAATTTTTAGTATCACTAAATGTCTTAAGGTCACCACATGTTTTCACCAAGTGTTTTAAAATTTGGATTTTTTCCAGCACTCGAAATCTTATTGCTTTAATAATTTAGTGTCAATCATTTTAAATTATCTTGAAAAAAATTCTATCGTTTTGTAGAAGATGATAAACAATATATGCATTGCACAATTTTAAAAATAAAATTAGCCTTTATCCAAGAATTTATCATAATACAAAGTGCAAGAATAAGACTACGATAACCACATGGTATGCAAAAATGTCATTGAATTTACTTAAACTACTATTTTTCTTTAAATATTCATGCTTCCCTTTCATATTAGATGTGATATAGATGTAAGAATTAAAATCTTACTAATTTTATACTTTCATACAAGAATTGAAAAAACAAAAACAAATTGAATATATATATATATATATATATATATATCATAGATGACAAAAAAATTTAAACAAAAAAGTCATACATGTGAGTATTGCCGTCAAAGATTGTAAATGTCGGTTAGGGAATTTGTAGAAGGTTGAATTTTGGGTGAAAAAAAATAAAAATGACTAATCAAATAAATAAGATAAAATGTCTCTGAACAAACAAAAGAAAGGCGAAACAAAAAATAAGGGAAGGGTTTTGCTGTGTACATCAGGGGTGTTTGCGAGGCCCATGTACAAACAGGGGGTTGTCATGTACAAACAGCAAAACCCAAAAAGGAAAGAGATAATCAACCTGAAAATAAGAAAAAACAAAAAACAAAATGGAAAGTCAATAATGTATTGAATTTTTTTTAAAGTTTTAAAATACATAAATTATGTTTATTTTTTTTTGTAAATTTTCTATATACATGATAAAAAAAAAAAAAAAAATGGGGCCGTTACCATGACGGAACCTTAAATGATTCCTACCTCTTCTATAATTAGGGTCGACACTGTCTGAAAGTTTTAATAATAACATTAAATAAACATAGATAACGCCTCTGCTTTTTTATTTAAACAAATATATTCAAGTAGCACGAGATTTATCATCAATAAATGTGAAAGTATATTTATGATAATCATAGGACCCAACATGCGTAGGGTCCATATATATAAATGAATCAGTTCATGCAACTTAAAAGAACTAGATGAAAAATTAGGAAAATATAAACGAATTTGTTTAGCAAATTGACAAACTTTACAACACTACATTTAATAGAAATAGATCAAAAAAGACTTGATAAAAAATGATGAAATATATGGTTGAAAAGTTGTGGATCATGTAAAATGTATAATTAAAATTAATTCTTGATTTTGATTTAAATTGAATTCATTTTATAGCTGAACTAGACAGAGAATAATATCCAACAATATTCAATGATTAAGAAACTCCTGATCAAAACAAACCAACTAAAGGCTTGACGTGGGGGGTAAAAAAAAAAATGAATAAATGAATAACAAATATAGTCATAATTCAAGTTGTGTGTGCACTTACGTTTTATGTATATATACAATAAATGAAGAACATAATTTGTTCTTGGAAAAAAAAAATGAAAAGGAAAATTTATACCAATAAAATTTTAGTTCCATTTTGTTTATGTATTAGAATAAAAATGTTAAGCTAACAAACATATTATTTATATTCACTTTCGAAGGGAAAATTCATCTACTTGAAGCTAAAATCATCTTATTTAAATTTAAAAATATAATAAAGAGAATACGAGCAAAATGGAATATAGTGATTGCATGGTTGCTTCTTTAAATGTAGAAGGAGGCTTGGTGTAAAGTCCTTGAACATAGCCCCCACACATAAGAGGGGGGTCGCAAAAATTTTAATCACTGTGGACCCTCTCTCATGTGAGGTGTGCTGTGTTATTATGTATACAAGTATGTATATTTAGCATTTTTCTTAAGAGCCGAGTTGGACTGTCAAGTTTATCTTGTCAAATCTTTTTACAGACCATCTCACAAGCATTAGTGTGGGCATTTTTGGGGTGCTTTTTTAATGAAGTGGGTCCCATGCGGGACTCACCTCATGTGAGGGAAAGGTCTGACAGAGCAGATTTATCATTTTCTTAAATGTAAACCTTTTCGGGTAGCAAGTCACATCATATTCTATTTAGGTTTCTGTATCAATCATCTAATACAATATACAAGCCTACAAGGTTAGACTTTCAGTTGAAAAGACAAAAATATCCTTTATGGTATTATTTTAGTACTCATCTCATTCCCATAAGATAGACATTCTCATCCTTTCCTCGTATAATCACATCTCATTCCCATAAGATAGATATTCTCACCCTTTCCTCGTATAATCACTTTCCATGTTAAGAGTATATTTAACCTCTATTTGGTATTGATTAGAATTTAGAGATATTCTCATCCTTTCCTCGTATAATCACTTTCCATGTTAAGAGTATATTTAACCTCTATTTGGTACTGATTAGAATTTAGAGATATTCTCACCCTTTCCTCGTATAATCACTTTCCATGTTAAGAGTATATTTAACCTCTATTTGGTACTGATTAGAATTTAGATTTTGATTTAAAATCAAAATCAAAAATTCATTTTAACCATATATTTTATTGGTTCCACAACTTTTTAACCACATATTTTTATCCAAATTTACTAAAAATCTAATTTTAATCTCAACCAAAATGGACTTAATTTTAAATTTTTATTAGATTTATTTTGTTATTAACAAATATGAACTACTCGTATATAAACCATTATTTAATATAGAGATATATTAGAAAAAAAAATTATGTTTCTAACTATATTATTTATATTTTTTTAATCTATGTGAAAATGAAAACAAATCTATTTTTGTGGGACAAATGGATATTATAATCAAGTAACTTTCTCTTCTTTTGTTCTTAGCACATGCTTGAACCCTATTTTTTTAAGATTCATTTTATATTACACAATTTTTTAATAAAATAATTTTGTAATTGAATTCATAATTTTTTTTTTTATCTATTTTTTAAATACAAATTATCCAAAATTTCACTTTTTACAAAAAAATATTTTAAAAAGGAGCTCAAAGTGGGACTTATTCGCGTGGTATATGTTGGACAACTTGAAACATTAATAAATGACATATTTAGATTTATAAAGTACGGGTTGTGTACTGAAAACACATTGAATTATGACCCAAAGAGAGGCAGCGCTGTTTAGAGTTTGCTCATTCATCCTGAATGAACGGTAAACTTTTTACTTCTTTCCGCATTTTGAGAGTCTTGATATGCATGAAAGTTTTATACGCTACATACATTACAAAATATTAGATAATATTAAACAATACCAAAAGTAAATAAGTAATTGATTTTTATAAAGGATTGCCCAATACAGAAATTCTCTAAGTACATGAAATTTTTATAGATTTTATATAAGATGCTGATGTTGCAGAGCTCACATGTATTTTTAATCTTGTCTATTGAATATGATTTTTTGTGTCAATTCTATATAAATTCACTATACTCATAGTACTATTCTGACGAATATTGTACAAATTACTATCTCGAGCATGATCCTAGAAAAATCATATATTCTTCAATGAATATCTTTTCACATCAACTAATAAGTATCACTTCACCTAATTCTTATCTGCCCTCACAAGTTTCCTATTTCAAAAAATAATACATGATTCTTTTCTTTCTTAATTTCTAAACTTGTAAATAAAAAAAAAAGTTTAATTATTTAATATTTCTACTTTTTTTCATCTTTTTATATGCTATCCGAAGAAAATAAAACACCAAAAACCCACAAAACAAGATACCCCAAATGCCACACACAATATATCTAATGTCCCTTCTGTCCTCACTTTTCTTTCTCTTCTATCTTTCTTCATTTCAAGATACTCTTTGTACCTCCTCTGTCCTTCTTCTACTCTGTTTCTCCCTTTTCCTTTTTTACCGTCCATCGCTCTCTGTAAAATACCCAAACACTCCTTCCCATTTTTGTGCATTCCATCCATGTCCTCAATCTCTAAACTTATTTCTCTCATCTGCATCATCTCCCCTTCCTCGGACACACAACACGTGACCACTATACCACACTGCACGTGACCACGAGCAACGGCTAGGATTGAAGCAAAACGTACCTGCACTTCTCCGGTCAACCAGTGGCGCTGTACAGTAACAGGTTTGTGAGATGAGAGGTTCACTGCCATCCGTCGGATTGGGTCTATCAGAATCCAGCTCAGCGTCATGTCTTTGAAAATTACTGTACACGTGTCGTCCCCGTCCGGCTGTTTAATGGGTGTGGGGATCACGTCTTTTGGCTCTAGCAGGTCAATCCTGAAGGGTGAGCACCGGAACCACCCGGTCACGGTTTCCGTTTCTTGGACTTTACTGAATATTAATTTGTCTTCGAAATGTATATCAACGGCCGATATCAATTCTGATGGCGGTGGTGTTGATGGTGATGAACGGCTTGGTTTTGAGGAAGAGTGGTCTTCTTCCAAGAGAGGGAAGGCGTGGGAGAAAAAGTTGCGGGGCCCACCATCAGGATACGTTGAGATGACCTGGAAGACACGTGGAGATCTGGTGGAAGGCCACGTGGAGTGGCATGTTTTGGACCATAAGTGATCTTGGGAGGAAAGGTGGAGGAGGGTGGTGGAGGAGCAGCTTGTGGAGGCCAGAGTGGGACCGTCTAAACGAGGGAGGATGTGGGCTTCTATGATGTCTGTGTGCAAACTGGAAAAACTGGTGGTGGTACTGTCTTCCTCGGCCGTGGCTGCGGCGGTGGCATGCGGTGCAGTGGTGGCATTCATTTCTTGAGACTCACCTCCCTCTTTTCTCAAGCTTTTCAAATGGTAAATGTATGTTAGATGTTTGGGCATTGGAATTTTGTAATAGCAACTTTATATAGTGGTCTAATATTTATTGCTAGTACGAAATCACCCTTGGATTATGTACGACCTCGACTTTAATGAAGGGTAGTTTCATAATGAAGCAATTTCTTAACGGTGGAATTGATCTTCTATCCACAGTGAACAAAATAACAAATGTCAACTGCTAATGTAATATATTTTTATTTTACTAGTAAAAAAAGGTTTGACCCCCTGACACGGCAACGAAATATCAGTGAATGGGTAAGATAACTCTTGTCCACTGATGATAGGAGATCAATTCTATTATGAATAGTATGTTGAACGATTTGATATAAAGTTGTACACATACATAATGTTAACCCTTGTTTGACAATCATTATTTGAAAACTTTTTTTTTTTTTTAAACACTTATTTTCAACTGCATATTCATATAATAAAATATTATGCTTGTAAATCCATAAGTTTCCATACTTTTGAATCACACATTCTCCTAAAAATTACTATTTAAAACATTATTTTAAGCAAATAATGACCATCAAATTGGGGCTTAACAAATAAATGATAAAAAGACTTGAATTCAGAACTTTTATTTGCTTCGATACCATACTTATGAACTAGTTACGATCTGTTGTTCAAATTTTGTTATCTCCCAAATCAATTATTGACACATCATTTTTGTCATCTCAAATTAATTCACATTAACTTTACCACTAACTCATCACATTGATGATGTTAATTTAAAAATGATGTGTCAATAATTAATTGGATGAAATTGGACAATATCAACTCCTTGTGAACTGTGTAAAAGTTTAAACTATTACATAAGACTTTGCGTATTTTATTTAAATCCTATCTTTGACAATGTATACGTACTTTAATATTTTAATTTTAATTTTAATTTCAATTTTGATGGGACGCATGGAAGACTTGAATACTGACTCTTCAACGCTAACCTTGTATTATATAATATAATAATAATAGTCTTTTTTTCATCTAGAAATTTACAATTTTTACGTTCATAATCTGGAGAGAGGTTACATCATCTTGTATGACAATAGACCTACACTTGAACTGAGATTTGTTTGATTAGATTATTTAATTGCAATTAGGCAAAAAAAATCACAATTTGTAGTCTAATTGATAAGCATGATTAATTATTTAATGTCATTTCCGAGCTACATCACGAAGACAACCACTGCATGCCAAAGTGCTTGAATGGGCCTAAAGAAAGGTATTTTGTTCTTCAAGTTATTTGATTGATCACTAGCTAGGACTTGTCTTGTATTCAAATGGTGTGCGTTGAAATTATTAATTGGGGATAATATTTGCCCTTTAGATTAAGGAAAGCTCCATCGAGGGACCTTTTTTTTTTTTTGAAATATTCTATCTTGCAAAATTGTGTTTTGAGAACGTGTTGAGCGTTTTTCGAAACATTGATTTTTATTCGTTTTTACTGAAATTAATTTTTATTTATTTTTCTTTTTACTCTCGTACACCTTAAAACTTTTGTAAAACTTATTTTTGTTTGTTTTATAATAAGGGTTGTGCTACAAGGACAGAGAAAAGGAATAGAGTTTAATGATCGAAGCCATGTGACGCCCGCCTGTTACAGGGGGTGTCGGTAGGAGACGCCACGTGTCGTCGATCATCAAATATTGTCTCTTTTTTCTGTTCGTCTAGCTTTATCCTTACAATAAATAGTACAAAAATGTGGTAATTCTTTTTTTTTTTAATTCATAATAAATAAATAATTAAGGTGTATGATAAAAAGAGTCAACACTTGTTAAGTTTTTTGACCATACATCATTTATTGACTAAAAAATAAGTTGGACCCATCCACTTATATTATTCGGCTATTTATTTTTGACATTGAAATATGAACCATAATGACCTGGCCTTACAGGCATATGGATGCATGGACCAACCTTGTTGAGCGACGTAAATTGTGATGTTGATGTATGGTTTATTGGCTTCAAGGGTCTCCGGTCTCCTTTTGAAATTTTCAAATCTGAAATGGCCTAAATAAATCTATGAATTCTTGGAGAATAAATTTTATAAAAAGTGATATTTTAAAATAATGTGTAATTAAAAAGTAGAGAAAAATTATGAATTTACATGTAATTTTTTTTTTTTTTGAGAAAATATATAATTGAAAATGAATTTGAGGAAAAATGAGACAAATAATCTGTACCATTCATGGACTTAGTAAGAAGTACTCAAATGTTAGAATTACACATCTTTAGTGTCGTGATCTCAAGATTTTTTATTTGTTACTCCAGTAATCTTATATTTATCCTATATTTGGCTCCCATTTTTTCAAAAATTCATTTTCAACCACACATTCTTCTATAAAATAATTTTACACGTATATTCAAATTTTTCCTTAACCATCACATTCTGCAATAAAACACTATTCATAAATGCATTTTGCCCCAAAAAAAAAAAAGGGGTTTCAAACAGGAGATAGTGTTTGCTTTGCTAAGCAGTGTGCTTAGAACTGATTTTGGAATTTTTTTCGTTTCTCCTTCCTTTTTTTCCCCAAATAAATTTGATAATTAGGTCTTAATTGAAGATCTTGATTGGAGTTAATGGCTGAGGCAATCATGAGTATATTTTTACTTAGCCATCGTGCCTAATTCAATATACTAAACTATTTTCAAACTAAAGAGAAACAATAAACAAAAACTCTAAAGCTCTTCTATAGAAAAAAGTCATAAAATTGATATGAAATTTAAAGCTTCACGCAAGAATTATTTTATTTGAATTTGAATTATAAATAAATCCAATTAGATGGAATATAATGCTTGTATTTTGTAGGTGGACATCAAGATTATGTCATTAGTCTATCCAGAAGGTAGAGAAATATGATATTTTGGACTACACTTTTTTTTGGCTACATGAAATTTCAATTTAATGGCGACATGATTGATTACGTTTTAGTGTGACATTTTGCTGTAAACATTAGTATAATTATCAATTAATATATTTTTTTAGTTTTTTTTTTATATATATATATATATCGGGATCGTTCCTCCTACTCATAAATTTGACACACTTATTTGACAAATAATTTTGACATTTAATTTAAGTCAATACAACACTCAAAATGTATTTCACTAAAATCGTGTGAGCGTTTGTTATAACCACTTAAGATTCATAAGATATTGAACATTAGATTGATTTAAATTAAAAGTCGTGATTATTTGTTAAATTTACGAGTAAGAGGAACTGTTTCGTATATATATATATATATATATATATATATAAAACATCCTATGCTACGGGAGTTGAGTCGGTTGAATAGTTGCATTGTATTCCTATTACATATAAAATAACAACATATAGATCAAAATCAAAACAAGACTGATCAGGTCTTTAACCACACCAAGTAAGCCGATAATTGAAGTGAAAATGATATAAGAAATATAAAAAGTTGAAAACGGCTCACTAATTCACTTGAATAATATGCAAAAAATATTCTTGTGATAAGATGGGACAATAGGAAGATGACTACTAAAATATTGTATGCAATGCTAAAAGATAAAGATATAACTTTTTTTAATAGATAATTTTGACAAGAATTGTCATGTTCAACATGCAAAAAGTATAGTAAGGATCCTAATTTTGTTCTAATGATTTGTCTTTGACCAACTAGATTGTAATCCTTATTACAATAATGTTTGAGAACGGATTAAATTAATTTTAAATGATTATAAGTTGTGGTCTTATTGAATATGTGTATAATAAGTGTTTAGTAGTTTTATGAATAAAAGTGGGGATGAAAATGTTCGATTTAGACGATTTTTGAACTATTCTCAAACCATATAAAACCAATTCATTTTTCAAATGGAGTTTCATTTCTTCTTCTTCACCCTGTATTCTATTGATGTCTTCAAACTCTCCATCTCGTCTCGCCGAGAAGCTTGTTGTGGTTATATACACGAGATTCACGATAACACTTATAGTTTGCTTGGGATTTTTGGGGTACCGGTTATGAGAGTTTTGAAAAAGTATCTATTTTGGACCCATTTGGGACATTTATTAGATTTTGGATGATTTTTGGTAGCTGTTTTTAAAATAATCAAACCCATGCTTTAGTGTATATTAATATAGAGCTTCTGAATGTTTTTCAAAAGAATAAAATTACATTTATGTCCCTTAATTTCTGCTTGATTTTTTTTTTTTTTTTTAATTCTTAAGTGATATTAGAAGTAAATTTTTAAATATAAGTTAATATTTAACTTAAAAAGTGAAATACTTACTTATAGTTACAATTTTAAGTTATATGTAATTTTTTAATTATTAATAACTATTTTATACTTTATAAATGAATTTATCTTATTAGTAGTATTTTTTACTTTATAAGTATTTTTTTTAATCCAAAACTGAATTTTTTATCTTATAAATAACTTTATAGTTATAAGTAAGTTTTTTTATTATAGTAATTTTTTGCTTATAAATAATTTTTAGTTATTGAATTTTTATTTTCAAGTTGTTTTGAACAAAGTATGTGGAATGTGTAATAAATAATATAACAAACACCCATTTTTCTTATTTCTCTTAAATAGTGATGCCCAAAAATAGTTAAAATCGATGAAAAACCAACTTCCAAGCAAGCCCTTAAATTGAAACTTTCGAGCATAAACGTTACTATATTAATATTTTGAATGGAGGCAAGTACCGTCTGTCACAACCAATCGAGAAGACTATGCATCATGGAAAAGATGCAACGAAATGGTTATATCCAGGATTCTCAATTCGCTTACACCTTGCAGACAATGTTACTTTTTCAACTACTACCAAGGAGGTATGGGAAGACCTTCGGAATAGTTTTTCTCAAAACAATGCCCACATATTTTTCAGATTGAGAAGGATATCGCTTATCTTGCTCAAGATCATATGAATGTCGCGACTTACTACACGAGGCTTAAAAAATTGTGGGATGAACTGGGCGCCTGTAATGATGCAATTTCTCATGGAACTCAATGAGTCCTATAGTGCTATTCGAGGACTGTTCCTATTGATGAATCTGCTGCCCAATGTTGCACAAGTTTACTCTTACATTATACAGGAAGCAAAGCCTGGGCGCTACACGTGAGACAACAGGGACCTCAGCCATGGTCGTTGGAAGGGATGAACCAGTAGTGACATTTGGATGAACTATCAGTCTATAATAAAATTGAAGACCAAGGTGGATTATTACAATCTTTGGAAGAAAGTTTTCGATGCATAAGTCAAATTATCTATCCAATTTCCATTCTACATCTTTCCCGTAATCACATCTTGGTCAATCAATTTATTTGTCGTGTTGAACTTTTTTTGTTATGCAACATTTTCTTCTTCAAGTAGATGGGAATTTACATGACCATAGACATAATAGGTCACTGCTTTCTTTCTATTTGAACTTCACTTCTTTTTACTAAGATGCCACAACTTGTTTTGTATAAGCTGACATCAGCGCATGAACTTCTTTGGAATTTTCTTGATGAAGTCCAACCATAGATGACAATGTCCCGGGAAATCCTAGTAGAAGCATCGTAGAAATCCTCAAATCGTCAAGGAAATTTCCAGTTTCGCGTCATTTTGTTCTAAATCCTATTCTCAACAGGTTGGCATACAGAAGTAAGAAGTTCATTCCATGTGTCTGGCACTCCAGGTAGGCACCAATGACTACAATCTTGTGGGGGCATTGAGGGGAGTTCTTGGTTCTCGATGGCTTGACGGGTGACCATCTTTCCTAATTTCAGTTAAATAAGTGATGTTTAGAAACTGAACCCTGTTGGGAATTTACTTATCATGCACAGCGGAAAATTAAATAAATTTCAATTCTCATCCAAGGATCTGCTTTGTGTTTAGATAGAAACTGTGATAGAAACTATACCTTAATTCAGATGTGCAAACTCCTTTGCTATTTCTGTAATTCCAGCAATCCCGATCTGCCTCCCACAGCTGTCCAATTGTCCAGCCTCCAATGGAATCCACACAGGGAAAAATATTGAGAGAATTAGGGTTTTACTTTTCTTGTGCTAGCAAGAATAATGAAAATCCATCCACTGTTCACAAACCCTAGCAGCTTATTTATATAAGCCCAAACGGGTTTGATCTGTCTCTTAAACTTAACCCAATCCAATATTTAATTAATCCAATTAATTATATCCGGTCCATAAATCAATTAATCCAATTAATTAATTCGGGCTTATTTAATAAGCAATCCAATTAATTAATCATACAACGTTTGTCAATTAATTAATTGACGGATCTCAATATTCTAGTTCTCCTTTTGTGTGTGATCCATTAGGTTCCCAATCACGATATCTAACGATGTGAATTATTATTTCGATCTAATCAAAATCGATAAATCAAAACACCCTTTTGATTTATCACTAATTCACATTCGTCATCCCAAATTGATATCTAGCAATGTGCCAGGGCAATACATGTGACGGGAAATGTCACGTGGTATGACAAAATCAAACTCGTTCGTTTATTGTGAAACTATAATCCCTTCGTCAATATGATCCGATCAATTACGAGATATGGATTGTGTCAATCTCGATTATCGATCATAACTTTCATTCCATTTATTAAGTCAATGTAAGTCGAAAACTCATTTTCGACTTATAGGTACACCTTGGCCAAGGATTTCGTTATCAACTTAATTGGATGAAATATAGATCATAAACTCTTACTATCTAAGAGCGACGAATCCTCTATTGATCATTCACAACCTTCATATGATTCTTGACATACCAGAACAATGCCGTATTAGCGGCCCTTGACAGAGCAACTTCCAGCATCACCAAAGCATGACTGTCCCCACATAAGGTACTATGATGATCTCAAGTCGAAGGATCAATTCCACTACCGAACGTTAGAGATTAACCACTGACACTCAGATAGTTATCCATGTGGAATCTCTCAGCGGGTCTCCAATGTTTTGTTCTATAACAAAACATTCACGTGTTCATTTAAGTGTCACTACACTTTAACTTGTGAGATCAGCTACTTACTTCACAAGTAAGGAATGCCACACGTGATGGTCTATCCGTAATAACGATATCCGTATCTCGTTATTACTTACGACCACGGATGATTTAAGATTTAATCATATGTAATTTGTATCTCACAATCACAACTCCTTGTGATTAACAAATTACCGAGATTTGAATCTACGGATTCTATTATTTAATATAATAGATCTTGCCATAATAAATGCATTAAACATATATCAAAAGTACTTATGCCCAAAGTTGATTGGACCTAGGGCATAATACTTACAAACTCCCACTTGCACTAGATCCAATCACTTATATATCTAATATCATAAGAGTTCACATGACGATCATGTTTATACTGTGACAACTCCTTACCAGTGGATCTGCAATATTATCAATTGTGAAATTCATTCTTTCTTTATGTCATTTCTTTGTACTATCTCTTTGATGAGATGATACCTCCTCAACACTTGTTTGGATCATCGATGAGACCTTAGTTCCAACAATACTAGGAACTATTCCAAGTTCATTAATGAACTTATTGACCCATACTACAACCTTTGTTGCTTCTAAAGCAATAGTGTATAAGACTCTCGCTATTGAATCAACGGTGGTTTCCTGTTTGGAACCTTTCCAATACACCGTTTAAGAGTAAATCAATATCCTGATTGAGATTTGCTATCTTTTTAGTCTGACTAGAAGTTAGCATCAGTGTATTCATGAACTCTCAGTTCATTTTCTCCATATAAAATCTTCTCAAGATTTTTATTTTTGTAGATTGCGATGAATTGAGCAATCTTCTAGATCTATATCTATAGATCAAGTTGCTTCTTATATATCTTTATGAAGAAATCTTTTAACAACCACAACTTCAACGATTGAAACGTAGGAATGTCGTTCCTATTAATAATATTAGGAATGCGACAACGCTCCCACTATTTTCTTGTAAACACACAACTCTTCACTTTTGATAAAATCAAAAATTTTGATTTTTCTATCAAATCGAAGATTTCAGCTCCAAGAGGCCTACTTCAATCTATACAAGAATTGATTAAACTAACATACTTTGTAAGCATATTTGGATTCAAAACTTTCGAGTCGTGTCATGCACACTTTCTCTTGCAGGTTCCTGTTAAGGAATATAGCTTTGACATCATTTTGCCATAACTCATAGTCATGGTATGTAGCTATCGCAGGTAAAATCCGAATGGACCTTAGCATGGCTATAGACAAGAAAGATTCATCAAAGTCAACTCTTTGTCTTTGTTGTAATATTTTGCTATTAGTTTCGCTTTGTATGTATGGACGTTTACATCCATGTTGACCCTTTTTACATAAACCTATTTACAACCTATGGGTTCTATCCCATCTGGCGGTCGATCAAGGTTTAAACCTTGTTCACATACATCGAGTCCATCTCGAATTTCATGGCCTTTCGCCATCTCCTTGAGTCAACACTTGACTTTATTTTGTGTAACCAATAGGTTCATCATCCTCGATTAATAATGCTTGATTAGTAATCATGGACTCATACCTTTTAAGAGGTTGAATGATCCTATAAGATTTACATAGAGCTGATCTGTCCTCAGAAGTCTTTACTTCCAAATCAGGAGTATGTCCCTCATCAGGTGTGAGATCACACTCAGATTTATCTACTTGGTCAACCATATCTGTGACTTCTTGAACTCCTTCAAGATCCATTCTACTCTCACTGTCCTCTCCTAGAATAAACTCTTTCTCTAGGAGTTTAACATGTCTTGAGACGAACATCTTCTTCTCAATAAGATTATAGAATTGATATCCAATTTTATCTTTTGGATATCCCACAAATATTTATTTATCGAATTTAGCCTCAAGCTTATCCGAATCAGTGCGCTTCATAAACATCACAGCCCCAGACTCTCATATTTGACAAGTTGGGCATTTTACTTTTCCATAACTCGTATGGAGTTTTGTCGACCGACATAGATGAGACACAATTTAGTGTGTAGAATATTGCAATCAATGTATGGCTCCAAAACCTTTTGGAGGGTTTGCACGACCTTTTAATTAATCGTACTATATCTAATAGTTTACGATTCCTCCTCTCAGACACAACATTATGTTATAGTGAATGTAAGGAGTTCACTGCAAGAGAATCACATTCTCTTTTAGATAATCTAAACTTTATCTTTAAGATATCTCCACCTCGATCAGATTTTAGTGTGAGAATATATTTACTAATTGTTTCTCTACTTCTAATTTAAATCCCTTGAACATTTCAAGAGTTTCATGTTTAAGTTTTATCAAACATACATGACCATTTCTGAAATAGTTATTAGTAAGTGTGATAAGAGAAACTCATCTAGCATTAATCGGCATGGATCCATATACATCACTATGTATTAGATCCAGTAATTGTGCAGACTTTTCACCTTTTAAGTAAAAGGAGATTCGGCCATTGTGCCTAATAGCCACAATCACATTTGTCAAATGATTCAAAATCAATTGACCCCAAATATACATCTATATGTAATTAGTTGACCGAGTCTACAATGCTAGATTTAGGCGGTATTCAGATTATCACCTTTTATACTTCTAAATTTCTATACTTACTATAGAATACTCAGTATTTAGAATATAAATATTATTTTGTAATTCACCATAACCATTAAGATAAAAGAGAACAACAATTGTCCTTAACATTAATATAATTCATGTCCAAACATGAAATTCAAATAATGTTCTGGTATTGGTGAGTCCAAACTAACATTTCTTTAATTCAAATACTTAGTTTAAAGGCAACGGTAAGAAGTATGCTTCTACAGACAATGCAGCAACATTTGCTCATTTTCAATGTGTATGCCAACTTCTTCTTTGTGCAGTGGTCTACTTCCATTTAGTTTCTGCATACTTATACAAATATGAGATCCATATATAGTATCTAATACCTAAGAAACTAGTGAAGTAGATATATGCCTTACTCAAGTGGATTTGATAATGTCCTTGTTTACTTTGACTGTTTTAGCCATCTTAGATACTTTCCCAAAGCCCCCTTTAGACTTCCTCTTAATATTCTTAGAGGAATCAATGTCTTGCCCAATCATAACTTTGATATTGAGTTTAACAGTCTTAAACATCTTTAGCAACTCAATAAGTGTGCACTTGAGTTTATTAATATCAAAATTCATAATTCAGTATAAATAACTCTCTAACAGAAATTATAGAACTAAGTCAACACTTGGTTCATGATTCATGAATGAATTCAATCGAGACAATTTCCAATTGCAATAATCTTCAGCACTTGAGCACCGACTGAAGATTCCTCTGTCATTTTGCACTGGTATAGTTGTTTGGAAGTCTCATATCCTTCCACACATGATTATTATCATACAATTCTTTGAAATAAAAAATCATGTGTTAGCATATATACTCTTATTTTGCTTTTGTAACACAGGTGACATAGTTGCAAGTATCATACATGTTGCAGTACTATCGTCATCTCCGTGTTTATTATAGTAGCCACATTTTCCTTAGTTGAGTCATCAACAGGTGTCTCTGGAAAAGCTACTTAAGGACATAACCAATTTTCTCATGCTTGAGAACAATTCTTATATTGCAGTGTCAATCAAGAAAGTTTGGTTTGGTTGTTGACATCTAGTATGCCATATATGGTTACTCATGATTCAATAAATATAAATGACGAAAAGTAAAAGAATAAAATATATTAAATGCATCAATTAATTTAATATGGTCTTTTATCAAATTAATTGTGATCCCACTATTTAACTCAAATTTATGACCCTCGCATAAATTCATGGAATCCATACTTGACTCCTAGTGGGTTGGGATCTCATTTGTTATATTAAGACCTTGAGTGTACTCAACAAACCTTAATAAAACATTTGAGTAGATACTGTTATCAATTGTATCTCCATACAACTCCCAGATCATTAAGCAGACAACTCATTGTCTTCACATATCTTATGTGTTAGCTTAACATGCCTCTAAAATTTATCTCCTTGAGTGTACTCAACAAAAGATAATTTTAGTTAAGTCGAACCCATTATTCAGAAATATCGAATATTTCATAGTGTCAAACATATCCCTAATAGACCAGCTTTGAGTGTACTCAACAAGTTGAGACGATTTAGGACTCTCGTTTTTCACTATGATGATGGAAGCCGAATAATAAAATCGACTTAATATTTTAGTGAGGGATTTATCATGCAAAGGTCTCATAATAATTATATATATATACACAAGCATCAATCATGCAAATAGACATACACATAATAGTGTGGATGATTATGGACTAATTCTATCTAGTCTTCCTGAGCCAAAAGGAAGACTAGTTGGTCAATTTTTAGGGGGTATTGCATTGAATAATTATCAATGCGCCATCTCCATGGTTTCCTCCTCCTCCTGTGTCTTCAATTAGATTAGCTACAACTTGTATCCTATACTAGTTGGCACGCAGGCCTAAATGAGAATTTGACTCGCAGGCCCACAATAATAATAATAACGGACTCACAGGTCCAAAATAATTAAGAGCTCGCAGGCCCCATAATAATAACAATAGCAACGGGCTCGCAGGCTCAAAACAATTAAGAGCTCGCAGGCCCATAAAACAACAGGAATTAAATTATTCATTCAACACATCCACATGGTCGAGTCCATAATCATTCACTAATAAACATTCATCATATAAATGTTTTCTATATAATATATAATATTATATATGTAAGTATGTTTCAAGAATCTAGCAATTAAAGGTCGTCTAAACTAATTAGACAAATGGACCGAAAATAATTAATTAATTAATTAATCATATTAATCAATTAATTTAATTAGCGGGTTTATTTAATTAAAATCAAATTTTAATTAAATACCGAAATAAAGTCCAACTCTAATTTCAAAATATAAGGCGGAATTATTTAATTAAAATCAAATTTTAATTAAACAACAACACTAGAGTCCAACTCTAATTCAACGATTTAGGGCGAACGCATTTAATTAAAATCAAATTTTAATCAAATACCAAATTAGAGTCCGACTCTAATTTCAAGAAGAAATTTAGGGCGAGACAATTTAATTAAAATCTAATTCTAATTAAATGTCAAATTGAAATTTAATTCTAATTTCAAGAAAAAATCAGAGCGAATTATTTAATTAAAATAAAATTTTAATTAAATACCAAATTAGAGTCAAACTCTAATTCAAAGAATAAATTTTAGAGCGAAACAATTTAATTAAAATCTAATTCTAATGAAATGTCAAATTAGAATCAAATTCTAATTTGAAGAGTACATGGGGGGAATTATTTAATTAAAATCAAATTTCAATTAAATATTAAATTAAAGTCAAACTTTAATTTAAAATGAATTAACATTTTAATTTAGGATAAAACTCCTAAATAAAATAAAATTCAATTAAGGGTCAAAATTTAATATTTAAGTTAAAATCTAATTTTAACGAAAATATAAAATCGTCAATTTTAAATAAAACTTTAATTGGGTCAAAATTAAAATTTTAGGGTCAAAACTTTTAAAATCAATTTTAAAACACTTTTCAAAATTGCAATCAAAACCCTTTTGAAAAATATTGCATTCTGGCCCCTTTCAATTTTATAAACAGACCCTTACAATACCGAATTTTGCATAACAAGTCCTCCTTTTTAAAATTTCAAAGTAACCATAAAATCAATTGCATGCGGGGGCCTGCAATTTCAAAAATTGCATTAGAGGCCCCCGCCTCCACCCTTCTCTCCCGTTTTGAAAAAAAACATTTTTTTTTCTTCTGCCGTCGCTGCCCTTGGCAATACCCAGCAGCAGCACCGGGCGTTGCTTCTAGGAGGCAGGGCCGGGACTGCCTGGTAGCAGCCCGGCGCTGTCGGCGCTGCTATTACTGCAATACCCAGCAGCAGCGCCGGGCTGCCTGGTAGCAGCCTGGCGCTGCGGTGGCAAGCAGCGCCGACTGCTGCTACTGTAGCAGCAGCGCCAGCAGCAGCCGGCGCTGCCTTTTTCCGGCCATCAACATATATATATATATATATATATATATATATATATTATTTTAAATCCAAAAATTATTTTCTTTTCAAAATCATATTTAGAAAATAAAAAATAATTTTAATTAATTGCTAGATTCAAGAACTACGTGAATATACAACTTTTTATTACATCAATATGTAGAACAATTTCTAACAAATACAAAGTAGGCTCTGATACCACTGTTGGGAATTTACTTATCATGCACAATGGTAAATTAAATAAATTTCAATTCCCATCCAAGGATCTGCTTTGTGTTTCGATAGAAACTGTGATAGAAACTATACCTTAATTCAGATCTACAAATTCCTTTGCTATTTCTGTAGTTCCAGCAATCCGATCTGCCTCCCATAGCTGTCCAATTGTCCAACCTCCAATGGAATCCACACAGGGAATAAGATTGAGAGAATTAGGGTTTTACTTTTCTTGTGCTAGCAAGAATAATGAAAATCCATCCACTGTTCACAAACCCTAGCAGCTTATTTATATAAGCCCAAACGGGTTTGACCCGTCTCTTAAACTTAACCCGGTCCAATATTTAATTAATCCAATTAATTAAATCCGGTCCATGAATCAATTAATCCAATTAATTAATTCGGGCCTATTTAATAAGCAATCCAATTAATTAATCATGCAACGTTTGTCAATTAATTAATTGGCGGATCTCAATCTTCTAGTTCTCCTTTTGTGCGTGACCCATTAGGTTCCCAATCACGATGTCTAACGACGTGAATTATTATTTCGATCTAATCAAAATCGATAAATCAAAACACCATTTTAATTTATCACTAATTCACATTCGTCGTCCCAGATTGACATCTATCAATGTATCAGGGCAATACATGTGACGGGAAATGTCACGTGCTATGACAAAACCAAACTCGTTCGTTTATCGTGAAACTATAATCCCTTCGTCAATATGATCCGATCAACTACGAGATATGGATTGTGTCAATCTCGATTATCGATCATATCTTTCATTCCATTTATTAAGTCAATGTAAGTCGAAAACTCCTTTTCAACTTATAGATACACCTTGGCCAATGATTTCGTTATCAACTTAATTGGATGAAATATAGATCATAAACTCTTACTATCTAAGAGCGACGAATGCTCTATTGATCATTCACAACCTTCATATGATTCTTGACATACCCGAACGATGCCGTATTAGCGGCCCTTGACAGAGCAACTTCCAGCATCACCAAAGCATGACTGTCTCCACATAAAGTACTATGATGATCTCAAGTCGAAGGATCAATTCCACTACCGAACGTTAGAGATTAACCACTGACACTCAGATAGTTATCCATATGGAATCTCTCAGCAGGTCTCCAATGTTTTATTCTATAACAAAACATTCACGTGTTCATTTAAGTGTCACTACACTTTAACTTGTGAGATCAGCTACTTACTTCACAAGTAAGGAATGCCACACGTGATGGTCTATTCGTAATAACGATATTCGTATCTCGTTATTACTTACGACCACGGATGATTTAAGATTCAATCATATGTAATTTGTATCTCATAATCACAACTCCTTGTGATTAAAAAATTACCGAGATTTGAATCTACGGACTCTATTATTTAATATAATAGATCTTGTCATAATAAATATATTAAACATATATCAAAAGTACTTATGCCCAAAGTTGTTGGACCTAGGGCATAATACTTACAAATCTTTCGATTTGCAATTTCCATTTGTTTGGCGAACTCGGATATAAGTATGTTGTGCAGTGGCTCTGGTTCCAGCTTGGTGTAGTCTGTTTTGTATTTGTATCACAATGATCACCTTCATTCCATTCTCCACCCGGCTAGTTTACAGTGAATAATCTTGAATATTAGATTTGGATTGAAAGACAGTGTATTGAGAGTTTCATCTATTTGTCTATAATTTTACAGTATTCAATAAATCAATAAGTATATGATTTGTGTGTTCTTGTTAATTTATGTTCTAGTACTAGTTAAATGAAATGTTGGATGTTTATATATTTACTTGCCTGTAATGTGCTGGTGAGTAGCTTCGAAAGAAGGCAAGACTCTTTTGTGGCTCTAAATTTTGCATCACCCACAATTTCAATGTGTTGAGGGATTTCCCGAAAGCTTCCATGACATCCATAGTCATGTTAACACTTCTTCCTTCCTGGAAATAATATCCACTGTAAACAAAAACCTTAGTGAAATGCACTACATTTCTATTTAGTCAAGCGTACTTAACATATGCATGCATGTCTCACTAAGTTCCTATTCAGTCGAGCATACTAAGCCACTGTCTCGTATCGATTTTGTCTTTGGATTATATCAGATTTTGATAGAACATATTAAATCAAAAAAGGTGGTTTAATTCATTAAATTCATGTAAATTGTCATTACTACCCTTTGAATTAGTAAAAAAAAAAATGGCCGAATCAATTGTTACCTTTAATATGAAAGGGTAAAATAGGAATTTAGAGTAAAATCCAAAAAGTGATTTGATTATGGTACACTTGACATAACCTTAAAAAATTAAAAGAGGACCAACTGACAATGGAAACAATCGATTTTTGGGTGAAATAGCGATCACAGACATGGCCTAAACATCTACGTGCACATGTCACCACGTTTCTATTGAGTCCATCATACTAAACATATCCATGCATCGCTTGTTTGAAACGTGACTATTAATAGAAAAATTCTTACATCTTTATAGTTGTCTTTGTTCCATCAATGTCCAGTGCTAAATACAAGAACATTTGCTCCAATCCATTTGCCAGAGTACATACCGTGCAAGGTATCAGCCCTAACAACCCCCCGGACCTGCAGTGGCAGCCGGTCAGTCATCACCAAGTAAGGTACTCTGTAATATTCGACGGTAAGGTTGTATTCATGGAACTGAATTGATAGATACCCCTTGTGTTTCGTTATTGGATTCCCATGTTCTTTGTATATTGTAGATTGGTTTGAGACTCATTACATAAGCATGCATATCAAAGACTCCCATTGGTTTCTTCCAATGGAATCGCCAGCAAAAACTATCCGTCCATTTTGAATCCATCGTAGAAATTCAGGTGCATCAAATCTACAAAATTATTGAAATAGATAAACGATTATGAGGGTTGAGTGGGAGAAACCATTTTCATTCTTAGATCTTAACTAACGAGGTTACCTAATATTTTTTGACATTCTTTCTTAGGAAATTTATCTTCTAAGGCAGGATAAAAACTTTTCCACTGTTGATGTTGATGTGGCAAGAGAACCATACTTATAATTCTCTGAAATAGAGAGAATCATAAGCAATCTTGTCCACTAGAACAGGAGATCGGGCCTTGTCTTTTTTTATACTTGGGGGATCGGAGTCTGGAGTTACTTCTAAGTAGTAGATCATAACTTGGAAGATTACAACGTTGAGATTGCCACCGCCGCTTTTGGTAATCCAATTCTTGTCTACTACTTTGTTGGCAGCGGAATCCGGGGTCCAAAAAGGGGAAATTCTCTATGTAATTTTGAATTGGTCGAGTTTCATCCCATACCCACTTTCTATAAGAATTAAGAGTAATCACAATTACTTTTCAATGTAGTGGTTGAAGTAGTTTTGGGAAGGTTTAATTGGGACAAAAAACCAATACCAATAACAGACATTTGATTCAATGGTCTGAGGTAGGGGTGTAAGCGGTTCGATTTTATCGATTTTTGACAGATTTTCAAACCAAATTGTTTAAACCGATTTGAGAAAAATTCAAACCTAAACCAAACAATTTTGAACGGTTTGAGAAAAACTCAAACCTAAACCCAACGGTTTGGTCCGATTTTAAACTGCAGATTTCATCGTATATTTTTTTTTCTGTCTACTTTTATGTCATTTAAACCTAAATCTAACCGATTTTAAAGATGAATAGTTGACCAGTGGCTTGAATCCTTGAACCGAAGGAGGAGGCGTCGGTTGTTGAGATTACAGAGTTCAGACCTTGAGAGCAGTCATCGGAGGAGGGGGCACCGGGACTAGGTGGGCGAAGGCGGAGGCGAGGTCGTGTCACGTGGAAATTGGAGTCTCGTCGCGTATGAGGAAGAGACGCTGCTGGAAGTCTGAAACTGTGGAAACTAGAATGGAATGACGGGAAGGGAATGATTAGGTTTTGAGTTTGATAATTGATACTTTGATTTTCAATTGAAATGAGAAATGTATGGGTTATGGGTTATGCCGTTATAGGTTGAGGCCGTTGACAGTTGGGTTAGAAAATTACCTATTTCTATTGGACAGAAAAAATAAAATTGAATTATTATAATTTATATATAAAATATAAATTATGATTGTTAAGTAATAATAATAATTATAATATATATGTAGTAGAAAATTAGAAATTGAAAAAAAATACCTACAAATGACAAAATTATTGAAATTTACATATTTAGAATTTTGGATGAATTTTCAAAAAATTTCATTTTTTTTATTTTTTATTTTTATATTTTTTTCACCGGTCTGATTTGATTTTAAATCGCAATTAAAATTTCAAACCTAAATTAAACCGTTTTTGACCGGTTTGGTTTGATTCAAAACAATTTCGTTGACGGGTCCACGTGGCACCAAATTGACGATTTCTAAAATGCGATTTCATTTTGCTTTTTCGATTTGAGGATTTTTGCTGACAGCCCTAGTTTGAGGATGCTATAGAAAACATAAGTTATAAGGATTAAAGAAAGAAATAAGAGCAAATGTGAGCTTTCTTTTTTTAATGGAATACAGAAAAGCTGTAGCTTTTGTTGCATGGAGGGCAAATTAATCCAGAAGAAGAAGAAAAAGGTATCTCTAGGGTGAAGTCTCTGAGTATGTTTATGGCTGTAATTTGATTTTAAGAAAGTGATTAAGCAAAGTTTAAAAGGGAAGGGGGAATTAATTGCCATCGACATATGGGCACGTATCTTATCACATATTCACATTACCACATTTATATATCTTGCAAACGTGCATTGGATTTGCATGTTTAACTACTTTGTCACTTGTCTCTAGTCTGGGATTAAAAATCAAAATGACATTTGTACTTTAGACATTGTTTTCCAACTTTCTCGGAACTTTAAAATTTTCAAATGATCACCTTTCAATGTTGTTTTCCATTTGTCACTCCTACCGTTTGATCATTAACAATTTCGATGTTGTGGTAAGCGAAATAATATTTTTTCCCCCCAAATTACAATGGTTGGAAAGTAACTTTGAAGTTGTTAGGATTTGTGGTTTTATCTTAAAAGATCAATTTTATTAGGATGAGTAGTCTAAATCTTTATAAGTTGATATATATTTTCATTATTATTCAATGTGAAATTTATCTCTTAATATGCTCTCGCAAGATGTGACTTGTTTGACCAAATCAATCTTTAAATTCGCTTGCTCATTTTTTGAGTTTTAATCGGATTGAATTGTTTGTTGAAATTTAATGGGTTCTAATACTATATTAAGATTTAGAAATCCGTTTTAAAATGTTAACCTTATTAAGAAAATTAGTTCAAATTCTTATAAGTTGATTTATATTTTCATCTTTTTTCGATATGTGATTTATCTCTTAACAGAAACTACAATGACTAAAATTTGGAGAAACAATTTTAAAAGTACAGTTTAATTCTTTCGGTCGAGAAGGCCAATCTTGAAATGATAACCAAAAAAAAAAAAAAAATGTTAAGGGTATTGCAAAACTTGGATCATTCTTTGGGGAACACATAATTTGTTTCTACTTTATTGATTCATGCTAGTAACACTCATGGGGAAGTTTAACCCCTAGCGACCTGCTAATTTACAGTTAGCTAACATGGAGGAAGTGTGATTTCTTAGAAACAAAAACAAAGTTTAGTTACCCGTAAATTAATGAAATTTATAACAAACTTGGGCTTAAAATGGACCTGGGCTTGTAAAAATCACAAAACTTAGGCTAGCCAAGGCCCATGGATGGACTGTCTTGGGCCTAATAACTGATTGAAAAGGCCCAAATTTACGATATTAAACTCAAGCTACAATCGATCTTTAACTCAACAGAAAATAAAACTTACAGAAATTAAAGATTGAAAAAAGAAAAAATTTCGGCCGAAACCACAGAAGTTAGGTGACCATTTTAACACATAATCCCATGTTAAGCATTCATTAAAATGGATATAGCTCGGTTGCACTATAAAGCCTCAAAACTGGCAACGAAGGTTACAAAGTTCAACCAATACATAGATATGGTTCCAGAGACTTATCTCTTTCTCAAAGATCAACAGATCTGACGAGAATCATACAAGAATCTCAAATCGCTTCCCAAAAAAATTACAGCACAAGATCCCTCTCATTCTTACTATTTTTACTCAAGAAAATACAAGTATCAAAGGCTAAAAACATCATACCACAATCTCAAATGAAATGTTCAAGAGAAAGAAAACAAATTGAAACCCTAGCCAACAAGAATAAAACTCTCTAGAACTCTCTCTATCTCAAAAGCTAGAATGAAGAAGTCAGTCATCAAAATGAACTGACACCAAATGAATATAATCAACATGTTCAATGTCCCAAATCAAATGGTCATTATCAGGACAGATGTCACTATCCAGTTGAAACATCACACTAGTAAAAGCGTGTTTCCACAAACACATTTTTAACTTGAAATTTTAGGGAGCAACAAAATCGGGTTCTAGTATCAATAATTTTCACCTTGCTATCTTAATTTTCAGGTTATTGTGCAGCTATGTAGATCATCACTAAGTATCAATAGATAATGTCTTCAAACGGTTCTGAAATTTGTTTAAATGTATTATCTTTGTTCCCATATCTGAAGGGTTAAATTGAGTAACAACTTTACTAATCTTCAAAATTCATTTTGAATTATATCTCTAATAAAATTATATTTAATATATAGGTGTTTAGTCTTATCATGAAACATGGGGTTTTGGCTCAAATGTATATCACTTTGGTTATCGAAATATAAAATTGCATTTTCATCAACAAAACCAAGTTCTTTTAGCAGTCCACTTAACCAAATACACTCCTTAAAGACATCAATGTATTTTGCTTCAGTTGAGGACAAAGCTACAATATTTTGAAGTTGAGATTTCCAACTAATTACAATACCACATAAGGTAAAGAAATATGATGAAGTTGATTTTCTATTATCCCTATGTCTAGAAAAATCAGAGTCAGTAAAACCCTTTAATGTCACCCATTTGTTTCTCATTTTAAACACAAGACCAAAATTTGATGTACCTTTCAGGTATCTTAAGAGCCATTTTAAAACATTCCAATGTTTTTCATCAGGATTATTCATAAATCTACTAAGTATGCTAATGCTAAAAACAAGATCAGGTTTGGTACATACCATCAAATACATAACAGATTCAATTACATTAGCATAAGGAATTCTTGACACTCTATCAAATTTCTCATTAGTTTTTGGTAGGTATGTCAACGAGCAGAGCCAAAACTCAAGGCTCGGGCTCAACTCGAATAAAACAAATCGAGCTTTTTTGGGGCCCGAGTCGAGCTAAAAAATTCGGGTCTTAGCCCGAACTTTCGGCTTGGGCTTTGCTGAGCTGAGTAGGCTTTTTTTTCCCCTTCTTGATTGAAATGCGGCAAAATGCTGCCTTTAACTGCTGCCATATTTTAAAGGCAGCAATTTGCTGCCTTTTAAACCTTTTTTTAAGAGCTCGAGTCGAGTAGGCTGAGCTTTTTTCGGGCCGAGCCACGAGCGGTCTGAGCTGGCGAACCTAATTGTCATCCCTAGTTTTGGGACAGAATTCAGATGAAAACTTAAAATGATTAGCAAGAGGCAAGATCATAGGTTTGCAGTCCAACATATTAATTTTTTTTTTCAAAACTTTAGCCACATAGTCATGTTGATTTAAAAATGACATGTCCTTTTCTTTATTTCTTAAAATCTGCATGCTATGGATCTTTTTGGCAGCCCCAAGATCCTTAATATCCATTAAGATTTATGTTTCTGTTTGATGTACTCAATTTCAAATTTATCATAACTAGCAAGTAGCATGTCATCCACATAAAGTACTGAGTAAAGATAATTTTTACCTCATTTACCTTTACAGTATAGACATGTATCTTAATTGCTCATTTGAAAACCAAATTTCAAGACAAAAGTGTCAAATCTTTTGTACCACTGTCTTGGGGCTTGTATTAAGTCATACAATGATTTCTTCAACAGGCAAACTACATTTTCGGAATCTTCTTTTATGAAACCAACGGGCTGTCTCATATAGATTTTTTCATCTAAATCACCATAGAGAAAAACAGTTTTGACATCTAATTGATCAAATTCCCTTTTAAATTGAACAAAAAGGGCAAAAAAATGAATCTAATACTGGTGTATTTAACAACAGAGGAGCAAATTTCATTATAATCGACACCCTTCTTTTGTGTAAAATCTTTTGCCATAAGTCTAGCCTTATATCTCACATTTCATTTTTCCCTGCCCATTCTTTTATTTTGTAAATTCACTTGAAATCAATTAATTTATGATTCTCAGGCCTTTCAACCAAATCCCAAATATTATTCTTAAGGAGTGAAGACATTTCATCTTCCATAGTAGTCAACCAATTTTTAGCATCTTTACTATTAATGGCATCATCATAGGAGTTTGCCTCACTTTCAAGTTGTTCATCAAGGGAAATAGTTGCAGGATCAGGCTGGTCATTAAAATCAGTGACTTGATTGTTTTTAGTTTCAGTTAAGATGATATTTTCATCAGAACCAGTTTCAGTCATGCCAGGAACAAGAGTATCTCTCTCACTATGAAGAGTCTCCACCTCAATTTGAACATCTTTTTCAGTCAAATTATTCTCCTTTCCTTCTAAACATGGCATAACAGACTCATTAAAGATAACATATCTTCTAACAATTACCTTATAACCTTTTTTCACTTTTAACCCATAATCTGTAGTTTTTTACATTTACATCATAATCCAAGAAGACACATTTAAGTGATTTAGGTTCTAACTTACAAATAATTTGATGAGCATATGCAGCATAGCCAAATATTTTTAGGTGAGAGTAATCAATGAGATTTTTAGACCAAACAGATTCAAAAATATCAAAATTCAAGGCAATTGTATGACTTCTATTAACAAGATATGCAGGAGTTTTCACAACTTCACCCCAAAATAATTTAGTCAAACTTGAACTCAAAAGCATGCATCTCATCTTATTTAATAAAGTTCTATTCATTCTTTCAGCTATGCTATTTTGTTGAGGAGTATGTGTAATTGCTCTGTCTCAATATGTTATACTCTTTACAAAAATTGTTGAATTCATAATTGAATAATTTCAAACCATTATCAATTCTTAAAACTTTTATCTTATGATCAGTTTGGTTGTCAATTTGTGTTTTCCAATCTTTAAAAAAATAAAAGGTTTCATCTTTTGATTTTAATAAGATAACCCATATTTTCCTTGAGAAAACATCAATGATCAGAAGATAATATTTAAACCAGATAGGTGTACACAGAAGTAGGACCCCACAACTCAGCATGCAAGTATTCAAATATTTGTTTGGATTCATGAATTCTAGGTAAGAAAGGAAGCTTGACTTGTTTACCTATCCACATTGTTTGCAAGGACCAATATCACTAAGATTTTGATTTCCAAAGACTCCTTTTATTTTGTAAGGCTTTTAGACTTTTCTAACCAATGTGGCCAAGTCTTCCATGCCATAATTTTGTAAAAATAAAGTTTTTAGTCAAAGTAGCTGCAGTCAAACCAAGTAAAGGTTTTGCTTTGAGAAAATAGAGACCATCTCTATCAGGGGTCCTAATGATTAAGTCACTATCCCGAATAATTTTTATGTGTCCTTGACCCAGATTTATGTCAAACTCTATGTCATCTAATATGCCTATAGATACCAGATTCTTTTCTAAGTTTGGAACATATCTAGTTTCTTTCAAAATTAGGACATTACCATTTTCAAGCAACAATTTAATAGTTCATATTCCACTTACTTTGCTAGTCATACTATTATCCATTATAACTTGCCTACTAGTTGTTGTTTTTTTTTTTTTTTTTTTTTTTCAAATTCAAGAAAACGGTTCTTATTGAGATATATGTGGAATGAACAACCTAAATCAATGATCCATTCATTACTTAGCTTTTTTTTTTTCAACATTAACTAAAACCAACCAATCTTTGGTTTTATCCTTATTGTAAACTAAGGCAGCATTCCCATCATCAAATTTCTTCTCTTTTGATTCAATTTTCATTTTATAACAATCTTTAATAAAGTGTCCTAGTTTTCCACAGTAAAAACATTTCTTACCTTAGCCTTATTTTTGGACTTACTCTTGTCACTCCATTTGTTTTTGTTTTCATTAAAGATCTTATAGTGATAATTAGGTTTACCAGAACCCTTTCCTCTAACCAACAGAGTGTCACCACTCTGATTCTCCTTAGCTTCATATTTAATTTCTAGAGCTTTATTCCTTAGCACATTTACAATTACATTAGTAGTAAGTTCGACCCTCCAATACTCTAAAACAATCTTGATGCCTCTATATCTGTCACTAATGGAGTTCAACAGGACTACAGCCAGCTGATCTTTTGAAAGTTTTTCATCATAGTTGGCTAAATCTTGAGTCAATTTTGTAAACCTATTCAAGTTGTCATCCAAATCAATTGAGGGATCCATTTTAAAAGAAAATAGTTGTTTTAACAAATAACATTTGTTTGGGATAGTCTTAGTCACATATTGAGTTTCAAGTTTGGTCTAAAGTTCAAAAGCAGTTTTGATTTCATCGATAGTTCTTATCACATTATCATATAAGTACAAGAAAATAGTATTTCAGGCAACCTCTTCAAGTTTAGTTTTCTTTGTGGGAAGCATGTCAGGAAGCCAACTATCGTCTAAGGCCCTATCATATCTCATTTGCATTAAGATAACTTTCATCTTTTGACTCCACATATTAAAGTCACATTTTCCATCAAATTGTGCAACTTCAAACTTAGTAGAAGCAATTTTATTATAGCACAAGATGCACAAGTATGAGTCAAGATGACATAGCACAATAAAAGGGAACTCAGACAAGTGTCAATCACGTATCATAACAATACATTGAATTACACAAGTTTTAACACAGAAAGATCATGCAGAGGAAATCAAATGTAGAACACAATATCATAGATCACAGAAACTATGTTTCAGAGATTTCTCCTCAAGATCCTCCAGATATACACCCGTATTAGATTTATCTCAGATTCCCAAGGCATCGTAGGAGGCTTTGGATGAAGTTTAGCTTTCAGGAGGTTTCAGTGTATGGTAAATCAAGAAAAAATCAAGAAACCCTAAATTTTGAAAAGTAAACTTTACAAAAATTATAAGATCTCACCTAGCAAGTTTACAAAAACTCAATGTCCTTATGTTCTGTTCAACAACATTTCCAAAAATTTTAGATCTGCCACGGATCGACATATTTCTTCAAAGATCCAGGTATCTTGTTCTTAGTTCTTGCTCCAGTACCACTTAAAAGGTCCAGATACACAATGTTAAACTCAAGATACAATCGATCTTTAACACAACGGAAAATAAAACTTACAGAAGTTAAAGATTGAACACAAAAGAATTTTTCGATCGAAGACCCAGAGATTCGATGACCCTTTTAACGCATAATCCCCTGTTGAGCATTCATTAAAATGGATGTAGCTCAATTGCACTATAAAGCCTCAAAACTGGAAACGAACCAATACACGGATATAGTTCCAGAGACTTATCTCTTTTACAAGAACCAACAGATTTGACGAGAATCACACAAGAAACCTCAAATCGCTTCCCAGAAAATTACAGCAGAAGGACCCTCTCGTTCTTACTATTTTCACTTAAGAAAATATAAGTATCAAAGGCTAAAAATATTAGATCATTGTTTCAAATGAGATGGTCAAGAGAAAGAAACCAGATTGAAACCATAGCCAACGAGAGTAAAACTCTCTAGAACTCTCTATCTTAAAAGCTAGAATGAAGTAGTCAATTGTCAAAATGAACCGGCACCAAATGAATATAATCAACACGTTCAATGTCCCAGTTCAAATGGCCATTATTAGGACAAATGTCACCATCCAGTTAAACATCCCACTAGTAAAAGCATGTTTCCACAAATACGTTTTTAATTTGAAAATTTAGTGAGCAACAACACGGGGTCCGAGTCTGTCTCAACACGGACTGTGAAGCCAATGCTGGCATATGTCCTCCCACTTGCAGAAGCACTAAACATAAGTCTTTTCTCAATCTTTCTCGGTCCCATCGACATAATAACGTGAAATTCTGAGTGACCATTCAGACACATACTGTTTCTCTTTTTGTTGGTTTAGTCCACAGGTCAATTGCGTCAAATTCTACTCTTGCAACATGTGAATTCACAATTATAAAGCATGTAGCTGTTAATTAATATTGTGTACTAAGAACATCCTTGATCCTTCTTTGTTGTTTACAAATGATGAATCAATTTCGCTTTATATTCCGTGATTTTGAACCAATATTATCAAGGATCGCAAATTTCAAGTTTGTCTATAAAGAACGAATCTAATTATATTAGTATCTATAATTAATTTCTTCTGTGTAATACTTACTAAGAACATCATTAATCCTACTTCGTTGCTTGACAAACTGAAAATAGATGTCAAATCCCAATATGTATGTCTATGCATTTACGGGGTTAGCGAATCACCAACGAGAACCAATGATCGAGATGGTACATTTAGTCTCCAAATATGAGTAATAAGGTTCAAGTTTGATTTGGAGTAGACCTTATTTGTACTCCTCGTTAGTCATTTTCTATCTTAATTTTTCTAGATGGACATTTTCATAGCATGTTTCGCGAGGATGAAAACTACATTTTTCATTTCTCATTACATAAATACTTGAGAAAAATCTTTGAGGCAGAATCTCAACAGTACAAATTCCAACATGTTTGTGCAATATGAAAGTCTTGATCCATCTGGGGGTGCCTGATGCGTCAGCACTGATATCTTGTGGGACCCATCTCCATTTTCCAATCACTGAAGAAGTCTCTTTGAAGTTAATTGAGCTTCATTTGAATGATTGATACTCCACTTTTTCTCTCGCCAGAAAATCTGGGATTTCCTTAATTTTTAAAAAACAATTTTTTTTTTTTTAATTCTCTTTTTTGCGCCTTGGGAATCAGCCAATCCGGGAAGTCACATCCACAGATCTCATACGTGGCGATATCTCATTGGTTGATATCTCCAGAGAAATTTATATCCTGTTGCAACCAAACAGTGCAAAACTTATGAATGACTATTTTAGTATTTTAACATGTAGTCCTAACGTTCATGACTCCATGTAACTGAATATCTAAAGAAACATGCCTGATCTCCTAATCTTCTGTGAGCAAATAATAAATTTTCGATGTGCCCAAAAACCTTAATTATGGTTCTCTTGTCAAACAACTGCGAAAATTTTTCATCATGCTCACTAAAAACAAAAGGATCAATTTCAATTTAAGAAATTGTTATGATTTAAGAATTTCTTTTATTCAAATATGTTTCTAAACAATAATTTTTTGTAATTTGTGATCTGCATATACAAATACACACACTCGTGTATATATAATCCTTGTTTGAGCCTCATTTTTGTCCAAAAAATACATTATTGCATAGTGTATTGATAGGAAATGTCTGGTTAAAAATAAAAAAAGTTTTGAATTTGCATGCAATATTATTTTATTGAAAAATGTATGATTGAAATGAAGTCAAATTACTGTTGAAAAATGTATTTTGTTGAAAGAAACAAGGCTCAAACAAGGGCATAACAAAAAAGTTTAAAAAATCCATCTTGAAAGCAAGATAATATTGAGTCTATCCCAAGTCCTCAAGCTCAAATATTACAAGAATCTCTAATTATAATTATATGTGAACTTCAGCCCCTATTTGGTCGAAATTAAATATTTTAATCTAAACTAAAATTAATAACGACATATTTTATGAAATTTACAACTTTTTAATCACATAGTTCATCAACTTTTATTAAAATTTACTAAAAATTCTCACCAAACAATGCACAACATACACGCAAGTAAAGATGATAGAATAAAGTTCGATAAATATGATCACAAGAAGTATGATTATGTCATATGTAGTTTTTAAACTTAAACGTTGTTCCCCAAAAAATAAATCCTTCGTTCACCCCTTCTCGAATAAGTTATTTTCTTTTACACATTTAGTACTTGTTTAGAAAAACTTAAAAAGTTAGCTAAAAATTAATGTCAAAGTTAAAATTATTTTAATTCGTATATTTCATAACTTTGATCAAAATTTATTAAAGCTTATTAACAAAGACTTTGTGAAACAACTCCTTAGTCTCCTAAATTGTCTTTCATTGATTATTATATTTTCATTGCTTCCACAAAAGAAGATTACTTGTTCATCTTGGTCACCCATGCATGAGAATCTTCAATGGACAATTTCTGGTTTGACTAATATACAACTAATTGTTAGGCGCTTGAATTAATTCGAGACTAATCTATACAACTATATTTATATTTATTTTATTATTATAATATAATACAGTACCGTCGGTTGTATATCTGTTTCATTATGGGAAACAGCAAAATCAAACTAGGAAATTGTAGCAGTCACATCTTTAACCTATTTTTAGTCAAAAGTTAATAAAAGATTTGACGTACCATGTGATTGTTAAACCTATGATAATTGGAGTAATTATACTGATGATATTGGTAGTTGGGGGCTTGACCCTGGCTGGAAATTGATGAACCCTCGTCTGGTGTGGATGGCTCAGATTCACACTCCAAATTCACCCCAAACAACCTTAATTTTCTCGAGTTCCTACTTTCTTTTGTTTGGTTCTGAATTGCTGTCCCTGCAATAAATTTAACGTACAAACTAAAATCTACCAGTAATTCGAAAAAAAGGGGGAAAAAAATCAAAAACAAAACATAGGGTTTTCTGTAACTTCGTGGGTGATTAAAAATCAGATTTTTAGTAAATTTTAAGAAAAATTGATGAAACGTGTAGTTGAAAGTTGTGGGTTCATAAAATATAGGGTTAAAATGGATTATTGATTTTGATTTAAATTAAAATCTGGAACATACCTGCATGAAGACAATCAGGTTGGTATGGAGGTGAAGATCCTTGAGGGTGTGATGGATAAGGATATCCAGAGTAGAATGATCTGGTCCACCACCATGACCACCACCAGCCACCATAGGAGGCTGAGAAACACAACTATCTTGCCCTGCGCAGCCGTTTCTCCGCCTCCAACCGATGAAAGTTCTGCCGAAGTCAGTCAGGTGGCGCTGGAAATGAACAATATCGCCAGCATTAAGTCTTTTTTCCTTAACGAAACGGCTCCACCCTTTTGTGAGTACATAACTTTGACTGCTGTTCCAATAAGAATAACGAAATCTCCATACTTTTCCAAGCTCGTCCTCGAAGCTTAGCAGCAACCCTTTTTCTCCCGGGTCGCCACCCTTTAAGGGAAAGTATTTTTCTGCGTGTTGTTTGGGGATAACAAGACGGTTCAGCTTGCCCACATCGCTTGGCGTCAATGGTTTTTCGAACAAGGGTTCTTTAGAAATTTCTTGTTCATGGTATAATTGGCCTTCCTTTTCTTGCTCTTCGAGTTCTTCGTCATCTTCTTTGGTCAGATTGAAGCTTAAATTAGCAGTGTTCTGGTTGCAAAACATGGTGTTTTTTGGATACAATTGAGGCAGAAACATGAAGTTTTTGTTCTTTGAAGATGAAACTTTGGCAGGCAATTCCATTATGTGGTGGTGGTGTTGTGCCCACCAGAGTGCTTCTGGAAAATCTGAAGAGAAATGGTTCATTGACATTTTAGATGTAAAAACTGGGCTTATGATATAAACTTGTGGGGGGCCTATTTGATAGAAATGTCAAATGTGGGTTGCGCGTGGGGGGTAGGGCAGGGGAGTAGGCGAGGTGAGGCAATGTATGTAAGTAGATTTACAAGGTTTTGCGTGATAGAAAAATTCAATCATTATATTCAGTGCCAAATACCCTTGGAATTTTGGTTAAAGGGCCTGCAAAAGAATTGAAAAATAGTATTACTGAATTAGACAGAACATGTATATTGATGAATCTTGAGAAGAAAAGAGATTTTAGAGGTGAATAATTCTATCTTAGAAACACTCCCCATGTTACCTTGTTACTATGTTGGCTGATGACTCACTACCCATCCAACACTTGGTTTTCAGTGAATTACTGTGATATATATATATATATATATATATATATATATATATATATATATAATTTATAGCTTTGTCGATATTCATTGATGTGTAAAGATCTGTGTCATTGATTATATTAATTATTGTTAAAATTAATGATAAAAATATTGGCCACTTCAGACAAAGTTGTCAACTAAATTGTACCTGTACTAAAATTAATATCAATATATCTAACTCATGTTTATCAAGGAACACTGATTGAGTTCAATATTTAGTCCATTATTTTGTTAAAAATTAGATTTTTAACAAATTTTAATAAATTTTAATGAAATATGTAGTTTAAAAATTGATAAATTTGTGAATTTTATGAAATATATAATTAAAATTATTTGTAAATTTTAACTTAAATTTTTTTGAACTATTTTAACTAGATCAAATAGGGACATAATAGAGAGATTATTTTTGTATGTATTCCTTTGTTGCACGGCTGCAACTTTTGTTTGACAAGTGATGTTTCATTGTTTGTGGTCCACCCTAACAAGAAATTCAATCATAGCTAAAATTTAAAAAGAAAAAAAGCTAACAAAAAAATTCATACCAACCCAAACCTAGTCCAAGAACATCATTTTCTTTGCTCATAGCGGTGGAAATGGGCGAGCTAGCTCAGCCTGTATGCACACGAGCTGAGCTCGTGGCTCGTTATAAAACAAAAGCTCGACTCGTTTCTCGTGGGCGAGCTCGTGGCTTCTTTTTTTTTTTTTTTTTTCTAAACCTATATATATATATATATATATATATATTTGAAAACATTTTCTAAAATAATTTTCTTTTTAAAAATAATTAAAATAAGATAAAATCTCCTCCTTTATCCGAGTTTGGGACCGGCTATTTCAAGTTCGAGTAGATGGAGTTAAAAATTGTACACAAACAATTTGGTACGTGTACAATTTGTAAAAAAATTATAAAGGTATTAAAATAAAATTTTGTGATGAATATGATTAAATTAAATATCACTTACTTGACGACAAGTAATTTCGGTATATTTATCTTGAATTCGAAAATGAGCGTCTTCCCAGTCCTTCATGCACATTAATGCTTCCAAAATATCTTCTTTCAATAGCTCCTAACCTCGGAGAGAACCCTTTTACATGCACTAAAAGCAGACTCTGAAGTTATAGTGCTAACCGGAGGTGTTAGTAGATCTTTTGTCATTGCAGAAACTACTGGTCATCGACGTTCATTCATTCGCCAGAATTTAGTTACTTCTTCTGAATCTTTCCTAATTATTTTGTTAGTAGACATATTATGATTAAAATAATTAATGAATTCAACAGGCAATGCATTTGGAGTACTATTCGATATTTGAGTACATGCAGTGGAAGACAAACTACTACTAGTACTAGAGGAACTACATGTAGGTACAGTTGAATCATATCTATATGAGTTCATGTCTTTGAATAAATTTAAAACTTCAACGTCGTCATCTGCTATATCCGTGAGATGAGTAGTTGTAGAGGTGGAGGGTACCCAATTAATATGTTTACCTAATTACAAATTTAGTACCCGATAAATTATATAGGGAGTCTATGACGCATGCTAATGAAAATAACATAGACAAGTCTTCCCAATATTTTCTAAACTTTAATTCCATAGAATATATAATTGAACTAAAATCGGGGTCATTTTTAAATTTATGGAAAGTTTAGCAATTATATAAAAACGTTCACGGACCATACAAATTAGTGGGATAATAAACACCAAACAAAATATTTGTAGAATCATAAAAAATTGTCAATTTTTTTGAATTTTAAAAACTAAACTCCAATCGAACTCATTCAAAATAGTATCGTATTCTTCTCTAATAAGCCTATTGTTATAAAATTCAGTTATTAAATGTTCAAAACATTCACATGATTTTAATAATAAGTAAGTGAAGTTTCATCTATGTCTTACGTCACTAATAAATATTTTTGTATGCGTCACCCTATCTTTGGCACAAAATTTTTCAAATGCTTGTGTTTCTACTAGGTGCAATCGTGATATATACAGTGCATTCCTAATTCTTTGAATTTCATCATTAACTTGTTTTAAATCGTCTTTTACTATTAAATTAAAAATATGACATACACATCGAATATGAAACAAATAACCATCGAAATCAGGTTGAAATACTCTATACAATTTATCGATAATTACCTTATTTACAATAGCATTGTCGAACGTAAAAGAACGAATTTTACTCTCGCAACGATATTCTCTAATAATATTCATAATAACATTAAATATGTTGTTAGCGTTGTGAGGGAACTCAATAATTTTAAAGCAATAATTTTTTTTATACATGATCCAAAGTGGGTTTATATAGTGTGAAATTGCAGCTATATAATCTCTTTTATTAATCCATTCTCACATATCCGAAGTTAAAGATATCACACCCCCATATTTTTCTAAATCTGTAATCAATAATTTTTTTTTTAAATTAAGGAAATAATCTATTGTATCAGAACGAATAGTATTTCGACTTACTCCAACATACCTCGATTGAAGATATTCTTTCATATAGGAAATGAAAAGCAACGAACTTCACCATTCTTGTTCGAGTTTTTTTTTCCTCCTAATACATCCACGTAGAGGTGACGGTTGAGGTGGATGGTTCCAATGCCTTTTGACCATATTAATCGTTGTTGATAATATTTACATACTGCTTTGGATTCTGGAACTCCATCGACCATACGACTAGTTTGAACCAATTTAAAATGGTCCCAACATTTTGCCTGTTTTTCCCCTTTCTCTTCCCTCTTGCATTGGGAATATCTAATACATGTTCATCATCTTGTTCCGCCTCTAAAACATCAACGTCATCCAAATCAATAGAATGACTATTTTCATGAGCATCGAAATTCTGAATATTTTCTAAAATGGGTAATTCATTTATACAGACGAATTCATTCACAAATTGACAGTGGGGCACAAGTGATTCACCTCCGACACCGAACAAGTTTTTAACAAATGAGCGTGAATCCATTTGTGAATTGGAAATTTGTAATTAGATAATTGATATTGAATAATTGAAATTGAATGTTGAAGAAGAATTGAAAAATGAATGTAGATTATGTAGTAGTGTAGAAAATAGATTGTAAAATCAATATTACAACTTAATAATGTAAAACGTAGAAGAGTAGAGAATGATATTGATAATGAAATTTAGAGAATAGATAATGAGATATTGATAGTTGGGTGGAAAAAAAAATGAATTAATGGATAGGTATTTATAGAAGAAAAATGGAATTGAAAAAAAATAAATAAAACAAAAATAACCTAAACAGTCACTGAACTTTTTATTATATTTTTTTTGGCGAGCCACGAATCAGGCTCGTGGACCGAGTTCGACGAGCGCTCATTTAAAAAATGAGCCGAGTAGCTCATGCTCGAGCTCGTCAAAAGCTCGTAACTCGTTTTTGACGAGCCGCTCGACTCGATTGCCACCCCTATTTGCTCATGAACAAAATATTATTGATTTAGATATTTATGATTTTGAGAATTACAGTTTTGTTGAAAACTTGAAAAATATGTACATAAATTTTAAGAAATGCATTGTTTTATTTATTTATTGGTCTAAAATAATTAAAATGATATTAAAAATAGAAAAACGTCAAACTTCGTCAAGGCTAGTAAGTCTTGAGGCTTGACTTTTACACTTTACGCTTTTATAATCTTGAAATTATACACATACCTAACATGAACACCTGATACAGTATTTTCCATGGAATTGATAATTGAATTCCAGTTTTTTTTTTTTTTTTTTTTTTTTTTTTTTTTTTTTTTTTGATACACCAATTTTTCATGGAATTGAATTCCAATCGTTTTCTAGATACAACCTATCAATGCACATTTTACTTGAAAATGGTTTCCCACCTATTAGGTGATTTTTGTTTCCCATCTTTTTTTTGTGTTTTTTTTTTTTTTTTTTTTTTTGGCAATGGGAACAAATTGTAGACTCAATAGTAAAATTTTTTTTCATTTAATTGACAATTTGCATGAAAAATTAAGTCAAACGAACACAAAATTTTTTCCATATATATATATATATATATTTTAATTTCTTTGGCAAGCCAAACAAATTTTAATACAAATTGTAAATAAATTTATCTCAAAAAATAACAATTTGCATGTAAAATAAAGTCAAACGTATGAGGTGAAAAATTATACCAATCAAATACATTTAATTGACAATTCCCGATAAAACAATTCTAACCAATTCAATTCCCTGGAATTCATTTCATTTTCACCCAAATTTCACTCTTGCAATCAAACGGATCCTAAAGGTTTGTTTAAGCCCCTATTTTTAATAGAATAGATTATATAATAGTGATTTATTTGAAAATTAAAAATATAGAAAAGTTAATAAAATTCGATCCCGATGAATGAAATAGAAAGGTTGATATTGCACATTAAATATGTTTATTCAATTTAGGTTGGACAATAAATAATTTGACAGCAATACAAGTGAGTTTGGACATTCATAGTGAATTATAAGAAACAGTGTGATATCTGATAAAATAAAATAAAAAACCCATAGATTCCTTCACTTTCCAATAAGCAAAGAGATGGGCTAATATATTTATATATACATACAATAAGAATTTCATTCTGGCCCTTTTTCTTGCATTGCATTCTCTCCTTATAAATTTCTTGATATTTTATAATTTTGTGATTTGTTTATATATAGCTAGCTACGCGTTTGTGGTAAGATTTAGACAAAACGCCTGACATCGACTTTCAAGTACATTACATACATACATATATTAAGTAATTAATTGATTAAAAAACTCCAGCTCTTGTTGGACCATACGTACTAAACGTTGGACCAGTAGTTATTTAAGTACATGTAGAAAAAGCATATTATTGAGGTTGTTAGGCATTGTTAGGCATATTTAAAACTAATCTGTATGTTTTATTTAAAGGGAGAATGAAAAAGATACTCGAAAGAAAGATGAAACGTGTGGTGTTATAATATTCTAGAAAATTGAGTATAAAAAATATTATAGATCGGAAGGTTAAGAAAAATGTAAAGAGATGAAATAATAGAATTGTATAAAACGGATGATAGTTTATGCGTATGTTACTTAAAAACGAGAGAAGATAATAGAAAAATAAGAACAAGAACAGACAGATTCATGTGAAAACTCTATATGGGGAAAAAATCACAGACAGATGAGAAATTTTGCTATATCAATGATAAGTACAAGAGATGAGCTTTTTTTAACGATTACTCTGAATAATATCATGAAATCCTAAAATATATGTGTGTGTGGGTGTGGCATGAGCCTGATCCCTCTGCTACCACCGTAGACCTCAAAATTTACTCAAAATTTTAGTTTCAACATATATGTCGCACCGTGAGCTTTTCAGATTAGCTCAAATTGAATTCAGGTCATCGTATTCTAATAGTTTAAATTGATATATCATTTATGACTTCACTTGATGACACAAAGAGTACAAATCAATATTGATAATTTTTTATTTTCATTTTGATAAATTCTTTAAGTATGCAATGGCTATAGAAAGTTGAGAAGTGACAACTAATTAGAATATTTCCACACATGATATGGAGTTCATCAATTCCCCAAATGAAATAGGAGACCAATACGTGGGGCTTTCTTACTTAAGAATCAAAATTCTGAATTATAATATGTCATTCAGAATCAAAACCAAAATTTCCTAACAAAATTCATGTTAGCTGTCATCACTAATAATTGATTAAAATACTCACTTAATGTTAATGTGTGTTCAGATTGTAGCGGTGCAATATAGTGTTCAAATATTAGCCAAGAACAATGTACCACCATCCAAATATTCATTCGTATCTCCCTTTCTTTGAATAATATTATAAAATTCTTAAAATAATGTAGAGAGAGAAGTAGTTAGTTGGAGGAAAAATAAACATATTCATTGCTTATTTAATAAAATTAATCAGCTCTAGATGAACGTTTGATTTTCTCTCATGACTTGCATCATATTTTGAAGATCTGTAATTTGAAAAATGAAATTTGCATTAGATGCTACTTGAAAATTGTAAGACATGGAGTTGTGTTTTAGTTGCTTTCCACTGATATATGAATATTTTATCTCAAGTCTATTTTTCGTACTTTCTTTCATTTTTTTTAATCAATTCGTGCTAAAGAATGTCCATTTTTTTTGTTGAGAAGAGGTAAGCCTTTTGATTTTCTCTTATGAATTGAGTCATATTTTGAAGAAATATACTTTCACGACATGAACATGATTCTTAGTTGATGGAAAAGCTCAATGGGCCGATATTGAGTCTATAGTGAATGCTACTAAAGGAGTGATCAATTATTTGAGGGATCATTGCAACAACGGTCTCTAATCTTTTCAATTTTTGCAGACTTTATCTTAATATTCATTTTGTATCAGCAAATATCCCTAACTATTTATAAATATGCAGTTGGGGTCCATCTAGACGGAAACCGTTCAAAACACCGTTAGTTGACTTGAAAAATTAAAAAATTAAGTATTTTGACCATTTTAAGGAGGGACAATTTCGTCCATACATTATTTTATATAAATTGGTTTCACAAGGTGGTGTTGATAGTTGATTAATTATGTAGCAAATCACTTAAAAGTCCACCTCAAATCATCTATTTTCTCAAATTCTTATCCTCTATATTCTTATAATTTCTGAACTACAAATCACAAATTCTCATCTGAAATCACAAAAGAAAAACCTCATATGCATAAAAATACACAACTTTTTAATTCTTCATCTCTTTTGAATTATTAAAGTTACTTTTTATCTCCATTTCTGCCTCCAAAGCAAAATCCTTAAGAATTCAAAGGTTTTTAAATCCCTGAAAGTAAAACACATAATAACGAAAAAATATAAAAAAAAATCAATTTACAAACAGTTAAATTTCTTATTCCTTTCATTTTTATCATAATAATACCATATAATATTATCCAACACGATTCTTCTTTAATTTGGATCACAAATAGCACATAAAATACTTAACTTATAAATTAAAAAGTGAAAATTCAAAATCACTTGGTATGTAGAGAAATTTATACCTAGTTCGTTAAATTTCTTATATACTTGAGGTACTTAGAACTAAAAATTCTTGCAAACGGATTTCGAACGCGTCGAAAAAGATTATCTTATCTTATCTTATCTTTTTTCTTTCTTCTCTCTTCTCTTTTTTCCTGATGCTCCCCCCCTCTCTCTCTCTCTCTCACCGTCAATAATAGTACGCGATTTCTTTCCTTTGATTGTTACGTCAGGCAATTCAAATCTCTATTTTTCCGTATGTCGTTAAACCTGTGCATCAAGCATAATTGAATTGAAAATGATCAAAATACCTTATTTTCTAATTTTACAGGTCAACTGATGGTGTTTTGGACGGTTTCCGTTTAGCTGGATCCCAATTGCATATTTATGAAATATTAGGAATCGTCGTTGGTATAATATCAAGGTTAGGGTAAAGTCTCCAAAAATTGAAAATTTTAGAGATCGTTGCTTCCATTACGCCATTATTTAATATTATTTAACTTTAATAACTAAAATGTGTCACAAAAATAATTTAAAGATCGAGTTGAAATTTCACTTTAACTTCGACAACATTTTAATCAACTCTACTAAAGAATATAATACAATTTATCATTCCTCAAATTATTGTCTCGCGCAAGCTTCCTTAGAGACTTAAGAACCTTCTCAGTTTTCCATGGCCAAAAAATGGGCACGATGGCTTCCACTAGCACAAGTTAACATTAGACTTCAAAAGTCAGTGGCACGTCTACAAGTTTGACACTTCTCATTTTCTTTGAATTATGGACCGACCTGTCATATTCTTCGGCATCTTGGCCTAACTTTGACTCTGTTTTTTTCTTTCTTTTTTGAGAAAAACACTACTGATGTTCAACATTAGTTTAGATGTCAGCATATCATAACTTATACTAAATTGACTATAACTTTTTATATTTAATTAAACTTATAATTTAATATTACTAGTGCTGTCAGTTAGACATGTGTTAAACAACAATAGTGTTAAATAACAATATTTTTTTTCTTTAGATAGCATATTTCAAACTGGTATGATTTGCCTTAAATTTTATGCCCATTTATAGGATGGTGGAATATGTGGTGCTCATGGTTAAAGAAGCTGCCTCGCAGTGTCTTTTCAATTGTGGTCGCAGAGGTGGAGAGTCGGCAAATGTAGTATAGATATGACTTTCATAAAGTCGTGACAAATAATATTAGTATTTTGTTGAGAAAAGTGAGCCTTGCTATATTTACAGGGGCTAATTCACAGAATTCAAGGGGTACTTGGCAATTTTTTTGTTGAAAGATGGCCAAAAAGATAAAATAAAAATGAACAACAACACAGATATTGCCACAACAGCACCTATAAAAAAGAATAATGTAAACAAATCTAAATGATGACCTAAAGATTGACATCCCCTTCACATGGGATGAGGGGCCCACCTGAATAAAATAACATTTTCTCTTTCATGTGTGAGGGGGATGTTATCCCTTAGGTCAACCTTTAGGTCATCATAGCACAACTCTATAAAAAATCTCTGAAGAAAACCTCTATACACTTAGCATTTCCAGATAAGTAAGAATTGCAGTCTTCATTATGTACTTTAATGACACTTTGGTCTTCACAATCAATCAGTACCCTTCAATTTCATAGCATTTAAATCCTCATACACGGTTTTCAATCATCATAACATACATTATACTTAAATCTAAATGTCCAGCTCTTCAATCCCCACGTCTTCAAACCTTCGGACAATTTGAGTACGTCCTTAAACAATATCATCCTGTCTTTATGTGAATACATAAATTATATTACAACGCATTTAAATGAATTTATCATTTAAGGTCATGCAATTGCCACCTAAGCAGTGTATTAGGCGACTTTTAGACTACTAATACAACTTTTGGATAAAATAAAAATGAACTACACAGATATTCGCATAGGACCCACACGAGCCATGTGAGGGCGGTGTCATCGGGAGTGTCAACCGTGGTGACAAAGTAGCTTAATTCCTGTCAAACTATTTATACACGTAGCATGATTGATTAAACATTAACTCCCCTCTCAAGCTGCATCGGAATTGAGTTAGACTATCAGGCTTCCTCTCAGCAACCAACACATCTTATTCCAGCTAATGAGCCTCCAGCAGTTTCCACTCCTAGTAGACTGTTCTGTAGATCGTCCAACTGGTTGAACACCACCACTATGGAGTGGACACGATTACAACTGGTCGTAGTCGCCCCTGGTTAATCAAATTGGTCATATATTTTTACTTTGTTTGGGAAAAAAACGTGTCTTTATTATATTGTATAAGTAGTTAGCAAATAAAATTATACTTAACTTTATTACCTCGAGTATGATGCACTGGGTATCAATTTTTTCAAAGATCATATATCCTAGACTCCTAGTACAAGTGAATTTTCATATAAAGACAGAAAAAATGGATTGAAAATAGGGCCTCGTGAAAGCTCAAGCACAAAGCACATAAAATATTAGCTAATGATTGTGACAAAAATTGACGGAGTATGGATGATGAGATGTGGGAACTTAAAGGAAAGGCAAAACTCGATAAAAGCGAAGAACAAGGTCGAAAAAATCCAGTTTATTTATTGAAAGTAATTCCAAACATTGAGTTTCATCGTGAATGTTTTTCAGCATATACCAGTATAAGGTCCTTTCGATATATATATTTGCTACTTCAAGAACAAATAAAAGTATATAATTCACACCACACATACACTAGGAAAAGAAAAGGGAAAAAAAAAACATATATCAACTGATTGCATTGTTTTGCAATTTATGTTAACATCATTTAACATAAAAAAAAGGCTTTAATTGATAGTTAAAGGGGGTAAAATGATAAAATAATATGTGAAAGTGCATCTTTGATAAACTCGCAGCTTGGTCGAAAGAACCTTTTCCAGCAGCGGTGATTACTGAGAGAAGTCTGCTTGCTCTAGGTCTATATATTGGTCTAAAGAGCTGTCTCTGGGACTCTTGGTAAATGGTAAATCACACTTCGAATCTCGCCAAAGGAATTTGTTTTGACTGCATACTTGCATTCATGAGTGAGGTTAATAGTGGGAGAGAGTTGGGCACTCGATATTGGCGTACTCTCCACAAAATGAGAAAATCCAGCAATGTATTTACACAATCAAACATAAGAACGATAGGAGAGTAAAAAAATGCAACATGCGAAGGAACAATATCTTGTGAAGCACGGGATTGAATATAACAATATGGTGTTGATGTTGGAGGCACTTGCGTTGTTGGAGCATGACCCAAATTTGTATTGGGATACAGATTGGGTTGGTTAATTGATAAAAGGAACAAGTCTTATTGGTATGGAAGTCCGGTTGATCAAAGTTCAACAAGGATTGAAAGTTAAATTGGCAAAATGACTTTGGATAATTGAAGACTTGGTTTTGGGATGTAGGATAGCAAACTAGTGCCCAAGCGCTTGGTTCAGGGCGCCTAGATGCCCATAATGAAAGAAAATGTGGAATTTAGCCCGAGAAGCAGTGCCCACTGCTACAGTCACGTCGTGGCATGCCTACCTCTCTCTCTATAGTTTTTTTTCCCGATTCTGAGTCTATTTCTTGAATTGTATTTCGTCCAAAACATTTGTATTGAGTTCCTGATATGATTCAGGATACGAGAGTCACGAATGCAAGCCTAAGCCGAGACCTGTTGATTATCGAAGAAGGGACGATGACGCGATCGAGAGCAAAATGAGTCAAAAAGGCGTTGGGGATGCTTGTCAAAGCCAGTATGGAAGAAACCATGTTCGGGACGCAAAATGGAGCAAATTTCATGTTGGGGTCGAAGGGATGGGAGTGAAAGTTTTGGTCAACAGGACGCGAAGGGGTCAACCAGATGCGTCCTATCGGACGTCCGACTGCAAATGCTATAAAAGTTCTGCCAATTCGGATACGAGCCGCTCAACCGGACGCACTCTACCGGACGTCCGGTAGAGAACTTCTATCCATCCGGGCGCGTAGTACTGGACGTCCGAAAGGTCATCCGGTTGAACTTGTTTTTTCGCGATTTTATTCTATTTGACTAGAATTCTAATTCCTTTTCATATTTTGCAAAATTTATTTCCTTATGAACGTTTTTTACTAGGTTTAGGGGTCTAGTATAAATACTTACCTCTTTTGTTACATTAAGGACTTTTGAATGATAATTAATTGAAAGACTTTTTGCTTTCTTCCTTGTTCTTCAATTGAACAACAAATCGAACGTATCAAAATCTAATTCTTGTGGCGTTCAAACATCGGATTATGGGTTCTTCATTGTGTAATCAAGGGGTTCAACGCTTCTTTGTTATCGTTAGATTTTTTGGTTCATTTTATTGTGTTCAAATCCAAAATCGGGTTATTAATTGACGTTCTTGTGTTCCGCTTCAATCTTGTTGTGGGTTTCGTAGTTACCGTTGCTACGGAGTTCGCATCAGTTGGTATCAGAGCTTTGGCTCCAATTTAATCAAGTTATATCCCTTATTTTTTCTTGTTGAGTCTTAAAATTTCAATTTTTTCTTAGTTTCTTCTTGATTCTTGAGTCGTTCTTCGTTCTGGGTTCCTAGATCCGTATTTTCTTTGTTGGTAGTACAATCGTGTGTTAAAAAATTACTGTTCATGTACGGTACTGTTTATATGTACAATATAATTTTTTTTTTTGTTTTGTTTGATTTGCTACCAACACTCCTACAAATTTTGTTTTATTACTTAGATCTTGTCATCCAAGCCGTGTCAAAATTCAAAGTTGAAATTTCCCTTGAGTCCCTTAAAATTTTCATTCCAAAATCTCAAATTTCTTTAATTCTCTTGATTTATATTCCTTATCATATTCGATTTTTGAATTCACAAGTTTGATCTGGTAAGTTCGTTGTTGTCTTTAGAAGCACTTGGTGAAGATATTGAGTGGTTAAAGGCAGAGGGTGAGACTATTAGAGGGTAAAAGCCAATCGAGTGATTCTGAGCGAACTTGGTGAAGCAGAAATTGAGAGAATGTCTGATATGGAATGTTCAAATTCCAGCCGATACGATAATCAGACCAACAGGAAGAATGAGATGATGGATCGATTTGAACAGTTATTGCTGGATATGGGGAAAAAGATAGAAAAATTGAGTACGTCGATGAAAAATATTAGCAGGGGACAACCGGTAGATGTACCTTATGATAGGGGGACAGGTAGGCGAGTTCCTAGGATGGATGAGCAGGAGATCGGTAGTGAATGAGGGTGAAGATGAGTATGAAGGGGTTGAGATGGGACGGATGAGGCATAGATGAGATATGTTTGAACGACGGGGTAGAAATAATCATGGAGATGAAGTTAATGATGATTTGGGTAATGTAAAAATGATAATTCCACAATTTAAGGGTAGAAGTGATTCCGAGGCATATTTAGATCGGAAAAGAAGTTGGAGTTGATTTTTGATTGCTATAACTATTCAGAGGATAAGAAGGTGAAGGTTGCGGTGTTGAAATTCACTGATTACGCCATCACTTGGTGGGATCAAGTGGTTGCTTCACGGCGTTGGAACCAGGAGAGTCCTATCAATACTTGGGATGAATTAAAGGCAGTGATGAGAAAATGGTTTGTACCTAGTTATTACTACAGGAAACTCCATCAGAAATTACAGAGTTTGTATCAAGGGTCGAAGAGAGTAAAAGACTATCATAAGGAGATGGAGATTTTGGAGATTTTGATGATTATGGCAAATGTAGATGAAGATCGAGAGGCTACTATGGCTAGATTTTTGAATGGGTTACACAAGGAGATCGCTAATGTGATGGAATTGCAACATTATGTGGAGTTGGAAGACATGTTGCATGTGGCCATGAAGGTTGAGAAACAGTTAAAGAGAAAGGGAACAGTTAAGCCACCATTGGGTACTTTGGGTTCTAACTCAAATTGAAAATCGAGGTGGGATAACAAGGGAGATGAAGCTGATTCGAAAGGGAGGACTGAAGTGCCAACGGGAAGGGATGAGAATGTTAGCAGGATAGTACCAAAGGCAGAATCACAAGAAATCTGGATATCCAGTGCTTTAGATGCTTAGGGAAAGGACACATCTTTTCTCAATGTCCAAACAAAATGACAATGATTTTGCGCAATGGAGAGGTGGATATTGATGGCGAGGATGACTTTGAAGGCATGCCGGTGTTGGAAGAAGTTGGTGCTCATGGAGACACAGTAGAATTTGCTGTTGGGGAGTTGCTGTCATAATGAGAGCTTTTAACACTCAAGTCAAGGCAGATGATACGGAGAAGCAACAGGAGAACATATTCCACACACGATGCCATATCAACGATAAGGTATGTAGTATGATAATTGATGGAGGTGGTTGCACAAATGTAGCTAGCATGACCTTAGTTGAGAAATTGGGATTAATATTGTTTAAACACCCTAGGCCTTATAAATTACAATGGTTAAATAAAAATGGAGAAGTTAGGGTGAATAAACAAGTGATGATTACTTTCTCGATTCGGGGTTATAGTGACAATATTGTGTACGATGTGGTGCCTATGCAACCGGGTCATATCTTTTGGAAAGACCATGACAGTATGATAGAAAAGTTACCCATGATGGGTACATGAACCAGTATAGCTTTATCAAGGAGGGAAGGTCTATTACTCTTGTGTCATTAACACCGGCACAGGTGTATGAAGACCAAATCAAATTGAAAAATGAGAAAGAAAGGAGAGTGAAAGAGTTAGACAAAATAGATGAAGAAAGGAAAGTGACGGAGTTAGAGAAAAAAGAGGAAGAGAAGAGAGTGAAAGAGCTAGGTAAGGTGAGAGAAAATAGTGAGATGTGGAGCACGAGAGAAAATGTTGAGGTGGCTAATAGAGAGCAAAAGAGAGTGGAACCACATGAGAGAAAAGAAAGAGACGAGTATTAGGAGGGAAAAGAAAAGTCAGAAGTGAGCTTGTATGAAAATGAGAGTGAATTCGATAGGGCCTTAGTGAGAACTAACAATTCTCTTCCTAGTTTGTCTATTTTCGTCTTACAGGATTTTAAAGACTTGGTCCATGAGAACAAACCTATTGGGATACCACCCAATCCAAGCATTGAGCATCAACTTGTGGATGAAACTAACCGACCCCACCCCAGTTTAGATATTCTTTTATTCCAGGAGGGTGGCTATGTGATCCCTAAGGAGACAACAGAACTTCAAAGGCAATGGAATGAGTTCATATGCAGGGGGTTGAAGGATAGGACATGGAGGAAGCGCGATGACTCACCAATGGAATGTATCATCATTTTATATATAGGTTGGATAATGGCCTAGCATGTAGGTATAGTTCCTCGCATGGAGCATGTAATTTAACACTTACAACCATATCTTGACCAAGTGATGAACTTGAACACTTGCATGAGTCATGTGTATTTTGTAAACTAGATTATAAGATTGATTGTGGAACATATAGGTGGCTAGTTAGGTCGTTAGAATTCATTAATCTACCTAGCATTTTCATAAGATTGAATAAACGCTTGTTGCATCCATCTGTAGGAAAATTCTTACGAATTTATGATAATCTAGTGTATTGCAAGAGTCGATGTATGAATGTTAAAATGAGAGGTTACGTGTTACATGGTAATGCTTTCGTATGTTACAAGAAATGGATCAAGCATGATAGGCAACTTGGGTGCCGTTTTGGTGATTTACGGCATGAGTGTCTTTATTTCAATCATTAAGTACTTGAATGTTTTGATTTGAATTTAGATGTGCGTGACAAGTACTTGAAATACATTGATCTTAATTTACAAAACTATTTGTTGGAGGTTGGATGGGATATGCTAGGAACTAACTCAATATATTCTACTCTTTCTACTACTTGTTACTCATGTAATGTGATAAGTGCGCTTTTGCACACTTATTAGACACTTTTTGGGATTTAACTGTTATAAATTTGAGTATATTTCTACCCATAATTGTGTAGTTTTTGTATTTATAGGCCAAAACCCTGAATTGGAATGAAACGGAGGCAAAACGAGTGAAAAATGACTTCAATTGCACAAAAATGTGAAGTTGGGGACTAACTTGCACTTGACCAAAAGATGGAGGGCTTTGACTGCAATTTGGTAGGGGACTAAATGAAAGAAAGTTCAAAGTATGAGGACCAAATTGTACTAATTCAAAGTTGAGGGATGAAATCGCGAATGGACAGAACGTTCAAGGACCTGAGCTGCAAATATGGAAAAATCCATGCGACCACATGGATTATAACTATGCGACCGCATGGATTGATCAGAAACGTCAAACCATTATTTTTGTTTGCCCATGCGACCGCATGAAATTACAACATGCGGCCGCATAGAAGAAAAAAATCAATGGCGGTCTATTTTCTTTCCACGCGTTTTTGGTCAACTTTGGCATTATTTTAGGACTTGTTTAATGGAGATATTTTGGGATATTTTGGGTTGTCTCACATATCATTACATATATCCCTCTCTCCCTCATAAGTTGATTATTAGGAGTTAGAAGGTAGTTAGTTTAGCTTAGGTTTTCTCTCTAGTTTTTCTTGCTTTCTTTTCCTTTTCTTCTTTTAGTTAGTTGCTTCTTTGAGTTATTAACTCATTTTGAGAAGAACCATCAAGGGAGCAAGGAGATAACATCAAAGGAATTGGTGGAAAACTTGGAGGAATTCAAAGACTACAAGGGTTGTATCTATTTCTTGTTTTTCCTCCATTAAATTTCCATTTTTGACATGTATTGTATAAGAATCTTTTTGTTTATCATCTTTATAAAATGAGTTAAGTTTATTGTGTTGGAATTTATGTTGAATCTTAATCTTATTTTTATTAATATTGATATATGTTGTTGAAAATGCATTTATTATCAAAGTATTGGTGTATTAATTATTATTGTTGATTATGCTTTATTTATTTGGCCAAATAGATGAGGTGATTAGGTGGTTTATGTAATTATCGAAAGATTGTTGCATTGCTAGACCTAGATAATTAGTACCCTAGGTGGTTTTGGGTGATATAGAAATATATACCTCCCCTAGGTGATCCTTTGAGTATTCTCATAATAATTTAATGCTTTGGTTAAGTTTTATCTGCATATAGATTTGGGGATAACTTAATCAATAGGGTCGATATCACTCGAAAGAGGTTATTGACTAAAATTGGAGAATCGGGTCTAATCATTTATTTTGGTAATTTGCATGTACGTTATTGAATTGATGTTAATGAAATAAACGTTAAGTGAAATCATAAATTCCAACCACTTTTCAAATCAAAGATGCAACTACATCTTTTTAGTTTACTAGTTTAGCCATTTTCATAATTAGGTTTAGTTTTATTTAAAATCATTTAATGTGTGTGTGTCTGTGTCGTTGTTAGAACTAAAATCGATTAGAGTACGTAACTTCAAAGTAACATTTCTCGTGGGATCGATATTCGGACTTAAAAAGTCCACTATATTACTTGTTCACGATCCGTGCGCTTGCGGTACAATTTTCAGCGAACATAATGATATGGTGATTGGTCTTAATCCGTCAACTTTGTTGGGTTTAACTTCTTTGACTATTGATTCTAGTGGTAGCTTAGATGAGAAATATGATATTTTCTTTAGTACATCTCAACCTTTCAAAAGGACGAGGTCAAGGTGAGTATTATTTAATCCATGCGATGGTGATTGAGTGTACATACGAAGAAAGCAAATATGAACTCAAAGGAGGTCCAAAGTATACCCTAGAGAAGACGGGCCATTTCACGTCATTGCCATGATTGGAAACAAGAGCTATAACATGGGTCTTCGTCACGGTAAGCATTTAATAATTTTTATCAACAATGATTCTAATGTTGCTTCATTTGGTGCAGGAGCAGATTCGAGGTCGAATCCTTTTGAAGGGGAGAGGATGATATAATCCAGGATACGAGAATCACGAATGCAAGTCCAAGTCGAGACCCGTTGATTATCGAGGAAGGAACGCTGACGTGATCGAGAGCAAAACGAGTTAAAGAGGCATTGGGGATGCTCGTCAAAGCCAGTATGGAAGAAACCATGTTCGGGATGTACAATGGAGCAAGTTTCATGTTGGGGTTGAAGGCCGAAAAGACTTAGATCAATATGATAAAGTTGGCCGAAGACGGGAGTGAAAGTTTTGGCCAACCGGACGCGAAGGGCTCAACCGGAAGCGTCCTACCGGATGTCCGGTTGCAATTGCTGTAAAAGTTCTGCCAATCCGGATGCAAGCCGCTCAACCGGACACACTCTACTAGATCTTCGGTAGAGAACTTTTGTCCATCCGGACGCGCAGTACCGGACGTCCGGTTGAACCTGTTTTTCAGCAATTTTATTCTATTTGATTAGAATCTAATTCCTTTTCATATTTTCCAAGATTTATTTCCTTATGCACGTTTTTTTACTAGGTTTAGGGGTCTAGTAAAAATACTTACATTTTTTGTTACATTAAGGACTTTTGAATGATAATTAATTGAAAGGGTTTTTGCTTTCTTTCTTGTTCTTTCATTGAACAATAAATCAAACATATCAAGATCTATTTCTTGTGGTGTTCAAACATCGAATTGTGGGTTTTTCATTGTGTAATCAAGGGGTTTAATGCATCTTCGTTATCGTTGAATTTTTTGGTTCACTTCGTTGGGGTCAAATCCAAAACCGGGTTATTAATTGGCATTCTTGGGTTCTGCCCCAATCTCGTTGTGAGTTTTGTAGTTATCATTGTTACGGGATTCGCATCAGTTCCTATATATACTCCACGTGATTTAGCCTTGAGAGAAGATATCAAAACATTGTATAGCATTGAGATCACATCCAAGTGAGATGATCTAGTTTAGAGAGAGAGAGAGAGAGACTCACATATTTCGAGATATGTTGAGAGTCTTGCGAGATCCTTTTGTATTTTTTTTGCTATTAATTATATTGAATCTCCGGCTCTGCCTATAACATTCTTGGATTTGGATTTTCACGTTAAATCTTGCGTTCTTGTGTGATTCTTCTCATTTTCTCATTTTTTTGCTTCAATATTTATAACAGGTGGTATAAGTTCTATCTCCAGGTATTGAACATTGGTTCGTTTTCTAACAAATGATATCAGAGCATAAGATTTCAACAGTTTTTGGGAGAGCCAGTTTGGTCTTGTATTAAAACAATGTTTGATGGAAAAAGGTTTGATTGTTTTGGGATGTTAAGTATGAAGTTTGAAATTTCTCTTTTGGATCGCAATACTAGATTTTCTTTGTAGTAGATGAAGATACGAGCAGTGCTTGTCCGATTGGATTTGAATGATGCTTTGTTGGGGCTTAATAAAATGCCCACAACTTTGACATTGGAGGAGAAAAAGCATAAGAATCGGAAGGCCCTATCACAGATAAATCTTCATCTTTCAAATCAAGTTATTCAAGACATGGTAAAGGAAAAAATTACCGCTACATTATGGTTGAAATTAGAGTAGTTATGCATGACTCAGAATCTAAATTAGCATACTGCATCAAAAATAGCATTTATATTCTCATCGTATGACAGAAGGTGGATCTTTGGAAGATCATCTATCTACATTCAAGGACATCGTTGCTAATTTGGAGACCATGGAAGTTAAGTATGATAAAGATGACTTTAGGTTGATTTTGCTATGTTCATTGCCCGCTTCATATATGACATTTAGGGACACCAACTTGTATAGTCGGGATATTCTCACCATTGACGAGGTTATGACGTGCTTTATTTTAGAGAGAAGATGAAGCCGCTGGTCATTGGATCGCAGGCCAAGGTAGATGGTCTTGCTATTTGTGAGAAAGTCTCAAGTGGTCATGGGAGGGGCAAGTCAAAAGTTAATGATGTGAAATAGTCTTTTAATACTGCAAGAAAAAAGGGCACGCGAAGAAGAATTGCCCGAAACGATAGGACATGAATAAATTAGTTGCTACAAATAAAAAAGGACGACCTGGTAATTTTGATGAAACTAGTCTTGTAGTAGAAAACTACAGTGATGGAGATCTTTTGGTGATTTCTAACAATGACTCCAAATCTGACGAGGATTGAATTCTTGATACATGTGCACTTTTCATATATATTCTAATCGAGATTGGTTTTCAACATATGAAACTGTTATAAGTGGTTCCATGGCGATGATAAATAATTCACTTTGTAATATAGATGGTATTAGTAAAGTTAGAATCAAGATTTTTTTACGGAAAGCCATGACACTTGGTAATGTGAGACATGTTCCAGACTTGAAGAGAAACATTATCTTCTTAAATACTCTTGATTCAAATAGGTACATGTATATTGATGGAGGTGGAGTTCTGAAAGATAGCAATAGTTCTAGAGTTGTACTGAAGGGACAGAGAAAGTTTCGATTAGTTAGTGTTGGTTATGCTGTGTTGCCCGTGGTGATTCGAGCAATGGTATTGTAGAACTTGCAACTAGCTCAGGTGAAGCTAGTTTCGATCTTGATGATTGAGTGGCCCGTGGTGGTTCGAGCGAGTTTGACAACTTAGGTGGAGTTGGTAGTGAACGAGATAATTCAAGCAGGTTTGGGGCCCACAGTAGTTCTGCTGGTAAGGAGGCTTAGATTTTGTTTATAGTTGCTGAGTATGCCAAAGGGGCATGGTGGAAAAAGTGGAGTTTGAGTACTCTGTTTAGGGAATTGTTTGAAGAATAATTTCTTGCATTGAAATTTGTGTCAAGGTAGATATTGTTGAAGTATGACCTAAATTCTTATTGAGATTAGGATTGGGTTGGTTAATTGATAAAATGAACAAAAGTCTTCTTGGTATGGAAGTCTAGTTGAAAAAGGAATCAAAGTTCATCAAAGATTCGATGTTTGATTGGTAAAATAACTTTTAATTTAACTGAAGACTTGGCATTGGGATGTTGAGGCAAACTAGTGCCCAATCGCTTGGTTCCAAGCATCTAAGAAGCGATGGAAATTTGGCCTAAGAAGCAGCTCCCGAATGTTACAGTTATAGTGCTCAAGCACCGCGACCGTCGTTCGCCTACCGCTCGCCTGTCACTTGAGTGGCAATGTTACCTTGACAAAATTATTTTTTGATTTTGAGTATGTTTCTTGAATTGTATTTCATCCAAAACACTTGTATTGAGTCCTATACATACTCCAAGTGATTTAGCTTTGAGAGAAGATAGCAAAATATTGTATAGCATTGAGAGAATCTAGATTATAGAGAGAGAGAGAGAGAGAGAGAGACTCACATATTTTAAGCTAGGTTGAGAGTCTGGTGAGATCTTTCTGTACTGTTTTGCTCTTGATTATAGTGAATTCTCTGTCTCTACCCATGGTATTCTCAAATTTGGATTTTCATGTTAAATCTCGTGAGATTCTTTTAAGATTGTTATTTTTTCTTGGCTTTAAATAACAAGTGATATAAGTTAAATCACTGGGTTATTACAAATTGACTTGTTCTCTGACACGCCTCATACAAGACAGCATTAGGTCATGTACTTTGATGTTGATACCAGCAATAAAATGCATTTCTTCATAATAGACTAGCATTAAGTAGTCCAATTAGACACATAAAGTGTGCAATCAAGACTTTTAATAGATTTATTAAATAAATGTCTTATATTTGCTTTATTTATTAATTCATAGACTATTGGTGACACAACTATAGATAGTTGGGAATCTACCAAATCTAAAAATGCAGATTAAATTCAATTAATACATTTCCTTCCATGCACGGTATACATAAAAATCACAACTCAATAAATTTTAATAATATTCTCCAGGTTGTGAACTAATAATGAATTGAAATTAACTGAAGCTCAATATTCAACAATCCGATGAGCAAGAAACCAAGCCGCAACAAAATACATACACATCAGGCAACGACAAGAAGAATTGATAAAAATTCGTCAACTTGCCACCATTTTGCAATAATCAATGAACATATGTATACAACATACATCATATTGCAGAAAGGATGAGCAAATTTACGCTGGTGACCTTGAAAATTTGTTGGAAAATCAAGTTGATAGGAAGCTTAATATATGCATTTATATATTGAAGTGTGTAAAGTTCAAATAATTTATGTCATGTTAATTCAAAGGAATAGCTTACGTTATATAGAACACATTGAAACTAATCTACTATATTTTAGCAGCGATTTGTTGTGATTTACTGGAGTTGAAGTACATTGTCATTATCACATGTAAAGTCCTGGAATCTATGGAGTTTGTTAGCATATGTTGTATCTAATCCAGAGATCTTCTAGATATGGTTAAGTTCCTCTTCAACACGCCCGCAATCTCATGGGAATTTGTTGGACATGAAGATTGGAATTGAGAAGTTGAAATCGTGAGCTACTCCATGTTGTCTAAAGGCAATATAATTTGGAAAGATATACTATGAAAATGTACTTTTTATTTGCCTTGAAAATTACTACGACATGTGATCCTATTTATACAAATCAAGATGGCATAGAAACCATCAAAACATTTAATTCACTTGACTAGATTCGAACTATGAAACTCTATATGACATTTGATTAGATTCACATACATGAATGGAATGCCATGAGACACTTGACTAGATTCAAATACATGAACTATTCTAGAAAATATGATGGCCAAATTCGGTTTATTCCAATAATGCCTCCCGTAAAACGAATTTACTTTAGATTTCCAAAGCTGCAACATTCCTCGAAAAAATATGTCCTCCAGATGCTTTTGTAAAAATATCAGCAAGTTGTTCTTCACTTCGGCAATATTTGATGTTGATTTCATCTTCATTAACGAGTCCCATTATAAAATGAAAACGAAGATGAATATGTTTTGTTCTTCCATGTAGAACCAGATCATTTGAAACGGAGATGGTTGAACTATTATTGCAATACAATGTTGTAGGACCTTTTTGCTTGAATTTCATGCTTTCTGGAACACCTTTTAACCACATAATTTGACTTTTGGTTGAAAAAACTGCTATATATTTGGCCTAGGTGGTGAAAAGTGCCACTATTGGTTTCTTCTTTAAACGCCAAAAAATTGTGCCACTTTCAAGATAGAAAACATAGTCGGACGTGCTTTGGGAATCATCAATACTTCTCCCTAAATCACTATCACTATTACCAACAAGTTTGATGGGAACACGTGCGCCATAGAAATGCTACAGTCAATAGTTCCTTTGACATATCTTAAAATTCTTTTTGCTACTTCCCAATAATTCGTGTAAGGTTACTTCACAAACCTACTAATAAAACTTATCGAGAACATAATAACTGGTCTAGTGGTTGTGAGATACAACAAATTTCTAATTAAACTTCGTAACATGGTTAGATTCATGAGCTTTTCTTTACCTTCCTTACTTAACTTCAAACTTGTGACACATGGAGTAGTAATGGGATTTGCATGCTCCATCTTGAATTTTTTCTCTCTCAAAATTTCACTTGCATAACTCAAGAAATAAAAATCCGTGCTTTTGATTGATGAACTTCAATTCCCAACAAAATGATGCAGTTTCCCTAAATTGATAGTTTCAAATTCTTTCATCATGGAAATATGAAATCAGTCAACACCTCCAAATTATCTCTAGTAAAAATAAAATCATCAAGCTTAGTTCTCAAAGAATTTGGAATATATTAAAAAGCAAGACAACCTAAAGTTCTCAAGTGATGAACATTCGGTTTTCTTCTATACCAAGCCTCATTTGGAGTAGAATTGTTCAAGCTCTTTGTAGGTGATCTATTGATTAAGTAAACAACACATGAAACTTCTTTAGCCCAAAATTATGTTGGCATATTTTTCTTCTTCAACATACATTTAGCTATTTCCATAATCGTTCTATTTTTTCGTTCGATGAACAATTTTGTTGCGGTGAATACCGAACTGTTAATTCATGTCTAATGCCACGTTCTTGACAAAATTCTTCAAATGAATAGATAAGTGCTCTCTTCCTCGATCACTTCTCAAAATTTTTTATTTGACAACCCGAAAATTTCTCAACTAGAAATTTGAAGTCCTTGAAATAAGAAAAAGCTTCAAATTTTTCTTAGACAAAATAAACCCAAAATGTTTTGGTACAATCATCAACAACTAACAGAAAATATTGGTTACCTCTAAGAGATGAAACTCTAGTGGACCACAAAGATTGGTGCGAATAAGCTTCAATGGTGAATGTGATTCCCAATTAGATTTTGTTGGAAATGGCTTTCGATGTTATTTTTCAAACTGACACTCGTCGTGAACTTCACTTAACTTATGGCATTAATTTTGAGCAACTCTTGAACTATAGTCTTGCTTGATAACTCCTTCAAACTTGAAAAATTGAAGTGGTCAAATATGTCATGCCACAACTTGGAAATCTCTTCATTATCAGTAAGGAAACAAGTGTCATTTTAAATATCAAGTTTCGGAGAAAACAAGTTATTTGAACCCAAACTAGTGTTGAGGCCAACACTTAGCAAATTACTTTGTGTTAGGGCCAATATTGTAATTGACATGTTTGTGAACAAAAAAGAATAAAATGAACACTTGTAAAAGTTAAAGACCTAGGTGCAGTTATGTATAGTTGAGTTAGATGTTGAGTTCAACTTTGGAACTAGGTTAAAGTTTAGCCGGAATTTTGCTAGCTACTCGCCATGACATCGCTCGAGCGGCCCAAACAGTAACTCCATCGCTCGCTTCTAACCAGCTCGTCGCTCGAGCGACAGCGCCTTCGCTCGAGTAGCATCCTCCATCGATCGAGTGACGTATTTATGTGGCCAATTTTCAGATGCATTATTCAACAGTTTTACACGGCCCATAAGTCTTGTTTTGCCCTACATATAAATAGAGGCAATGTGCACAAAAATTGAAAGGTTGCTCCTTGTGCTTATACATCATATTATATTCATATTATTCTTTGGAATATCTAAGATGCAATATAGTGGAGAATTCATCTATTCATTCTTGAGATCCAGCAACCCGATTTTGGAAATTATCAAAGGTTCCATAATTCAAAACACATTTACTCCTTAATCTTTTAAGGAACTGACTCTTTCATTGGGATTTGAAAGAGGTGGATCAAGCGCAGGAATAACACAAGAACATGAGGTTCTTGGAATTCCATTTGTAGAGACAATTGATTTCTAAGATTAGGAGACTAGAAACGCGACACCATATCTTGAAAGCTGCAGAAGGTAGATTGGCAGTAATCTACGACAGTAGATCGTGAGTCTGGAAGTTAGACAGTGTATCTTAGAGATTGCAGAAATTACTACAGCTAGAACTATTGAAAGTTGCTAGTCTGGAATCATAATGTAATCCGTATTGTCGATAGTACAGGTAACTGGCTTGGTCCTGGAGTTTTTTCTTGTTGGGTTTCTCCGTCAACATATTGGTGTTTTTTACTACTTTTAATATTACTACAAACTGCGGTATACAAACTTAGAAAATTGGAATTGAATGCTTAATCACCTAGAAACTAATTAAAGCGACTCGTTGCTTTGGTTAGATTAATTTTGCACGTAAGGTCAAATTGAAATATGGTAAGTAGTAATCGTCTAGCGCTATCCCCGTAAATTTCAAGTGGTATCAGAGCCAAATTGTGTGTCTTAACCTTAATTTTGTGTAGATGAGTAGCTCATTGCATGTCCTGCCCTGTTTTGATGGTAGTAATTTTGCATATTGGAAAGTTAGAATGAGAGTATTTTTGAAATCCATGGATGAGAGAATATGGATGAGTGTAGTGAAGGGTTGGAATCCCCCTAGTACAAAAGTAGGTGATCTTGTCACTCCCACTCCGATAGAAAACTGGTCTAAGGCTAACTTGGATGAATGTAACTAGAATAGCAAAACCCTGAATGCCCTTTTATGTCTGTTTCTCCTGGTGAGTTTAAGAGAGTGTATATGTATGAGGTAGCCAAAGAAGTTTGGGATATTCTAGAGATCACACATTAGGGAACACATGTAGTTAAAAATTTTAAGTTACAAATGGCGACCACGAGGTTCGAGAAAATTAGAATGAGGGAAGATAAGAGCTTTGATTCCTTCTATGCAAGCTTAAATGACATTGTGAACTCAAGGTTCAACCTAGGTGAGAGGATTCCCGAGCTTAAGATAGTGAGAAAAATCTTTAGATCCTTACCTGAACGTTTTAGGCCGAAAGTCACAGCCATTGAGGAAAGTAAGGATATTGATTTTATCAAAGTAGAGGAGTTAGTCGGATCCCTGCAGACTTACTAGCTAACCTTAGAAAACCAGGTTAAGAAAAAGTCTATTGCTTTGAAAACTACTAGGACTAACCAGAATGAGTCTTCTGATTCAGATTCACCAAATGACGAGGAATTGACCTACCTAGCTGAAATTTTTTGAACAATGTTTAGGAATAAAAACAAACCCTAGGAGAAACACAGAGGTACCTCGAGTGAACCTAGGAGAAGATCTAAAGGTGTGAGGTGTCATAAGTGTCAAGGGTTTGGTCATATGAGAAATGAGTGTCCTAGCAGGAAGAGATCTCAGGAGAAGGCAATGAATACTACTCTCACTGATGACGAGTCTTACTTAGATAATTAGAGTGAGAAATCCACATGTGAGGAGAGTGGAAAAGTTGTTGCCTTTGTTGCTAGGGTTAAAAGTGGATCTGACCAGGAGATTAAGAAAGATGAGGAGTCTGGTGAAGATTATGAGAGTAAGGTAGATATTCATTAGGCGTACGATAAGATGTATGAGGAAAGCCTCAAGATTCTAGATACTAGCCAACCTATAAATAAGAAAGTAAATGACCTTAAACTAGAGAAAGAAAAGCTTGTAGTGCATATTCAGGAATCTACTTCAATCCTTAGTGAATTGAAAATCATGAATGACACTTTGGAATCACAGGTTAAGAACCTCACCAGTGAGCTTGAGAGGTCCTCTAGGAAAGTGAGTGAGTTGACCATAGAGAAAGAGACTTTAGAAATTCAGGTGAAGAACTTTTTGAGTGATCTAGAATATTCTAAGTCTCAGTTGCTCGTCTTCTCTAGTAGTTCTGAAAAGCTAGATAACATTTTTGGAATTGGCAAGTCGGTAATAAGGGAGGTCTTGGTTTTAAAGAAAACAACGCTAGCAGTTCTAAGACCACATTTGTCCCTATCACTGACTAGTCTAAACATGTGCCTAACCCTGAGCCCAAGGATAAGAGAGTTGTTAGACAGAGGTCTACTAGATAGCGTATGACCCGTCGACCTGGGAATAGACATCAATGTCCCCATAACATTGCTCCTAGGTCCGTCCCGACTTGTTTCCACTATGGTGGGTTAGGACACATACGCCCTAGATGTCATCAATTCTTGAATAGTCATAGACCCATAAGTTTTAATAAGAATAGAAATTAGGAGGTTGTTGGTCAGATATGATTCCTTACTGCAGAAGTGAATCAGTTGACCAAGTTGGTGACACAATTGTATGGGAATCATTCTCCCACTTGACAAGTTTAGGTGAAGAAGGGTTATTTGAATAACTTTGATATAGATCACCGTGCTCTTAGAGCATTCTTGTACCTACCAGAATGGGTAATTTTGGTGCATGTCCGTACTTAATTATTATATGTTGTTGCCTTTTTGTATGCATCACATGTGATTTAATTGCTTTTTAGGATGTAGTTTCTTACATGTGCAATTTCTTTATGATTGTTTTGGCACATGCACGTTTTGTTGTGTTGTTGATTAATTTTTTTTTCTGTATGATGTATTTATTGCTTTTGAAAAATGAAAAACACAAAAAAAAATTGAAAAACAAAATATTGGAATGGAAAGTTTGTTGCTGCATGATGTATGACATTCTAGACATTGCATGTTGTAGTCATATTTGGGTATAATTGATTAGCTGTAGCATAGTTTCCATTACTTAGGTTAATTTGGAGTACTTAGTAAATACGTCTTCATGTACTATCTGCATTGCACACACTATGATATTGTAAATGGGACTTCATCGGATGAGTGAGATTTGAGATGACAGTTACTTGTTGATAAGTTGATTTTGAACATGAATTGATCATCATTAGTAGACCTAAGTTTAAGTATGCTCCCTTATGATAACAAACTCATATCTTAATGTTCTTCTTCGAGGCTATTTGACTCGAGTAATTAAGTTTGAAGGGTATCTCAAAATCTGGTGCTTATGGTCAATTGACTTCGGTTAACCGACCTAAAGCTCGCTACAGGGGTCATATTAGTTGCTCAATGAATTAGAACCTGCACTTAAAATGAAAAATTATGAGCTATTGAAAAGAAAAGAAAAATACGTTGAGTTAAGTACAAATTTGAAAATATGAAAAACATATATGCTCAAAGTAAGTGAGAGTAAAAGAAAATTTTGATATATATGCAAAATGAGCTTATTGCAAAAAGCTCCTACTGTCTTCAAGGTTTGACTTTTATTGGTAGGAGAATACACTTAGTTGCAGTGATGTTTAACATGTCCCTTCTCACAAAATTAAGGTTTGGAGTCTTATTTGCCTTAGGTTAGTGACACTTTACACATATGAGTCACTTATATAATTGACTCAATTTTGACATAAATTGAGTATGTGGGAAGGATAATTATCTGTTAAGTATGCCTATGCATGTGATCAACTGCATTTCTGGATTGTTGTGTATTCATTTGTGACAAAAAGGGGGAGATGAAGTTTATAGATAGAATATATACAGGGAGTATGAATTTGTTTGCATTATGTCTTTTGGGGTCGTTGGGAGAGACATAGATACTGTTTAAGGACATTGTAGTTTGACTTGATATCTACATATTTGAATGTCTTGAGAGGTCGTTGGGGAGAGACATAGATACATTTGCCTACTGCATAAAATCATTGAGAGTTTGCAATCAGGGAGAGAAGGTGCATTGCATATCATGAATGGCTGTTTGAGTTTTGATGTTTTGTGGTGTTAATATTTCGGTTGGTGTTTTGATTGACATTAATATCACGTCTCAAACTAGCATGCTTAGTTGTGTTTTTAAGTTTTTTATTTCCTGTATCACGTGCTTTTATATTGAGTATTTAAGTTTTGATTTCAGGAAACAGGTAGAACATAAATTGCAAGACACATAAGAATCTTGATAGATTGTTTATGTTTGGTATCTTTGTTTTGTTTGTAGAGTGCCTTGACTTCATTTATTTAGTTTTGTCACAAAATGTCAAAGGGGGAGATTGTTAGGGTCAATATTGTAATTGACATGTTTGTGAACAAAAAGGACTAAAATGAACACTTGTAAAAGTCAAGGACCTAGGTGCAATTATGTATAGTTGAGTTAGGGTCGAGTTCAAGTTTGGAACTAGGTTAAAGTTTAGCCAGAATTTCGCCAGATGCTCACCAGGACATCTCTCGAGCGGCCCAAGTAGTAACTCCTTCGCTCACTTCTCGCCAGCCTATCGCTTGAGCGACAGTGCCTTCGCTCGAGTGACATATTTGTGCAGCCAATTTTTAGATGTATTTTTCAACAGTTTTACATGGCCCATAAGTCTTGTTTTTCCCTACATATAAATAGAGGCAATGTGCACGAAAATTGAGAGGTTACTCATTGTGCTTATACATCATATTATTCTTTGGAAGATCCAAGAGGCAATATACTGGAGAATTCATTTATTCATTTTTGAGATCCAGCAACCCAGTTTTGGAAAACATCAAATGTTCCATAGTCCAAAACACATGGCGTCCTTAATCTTTTAAGGAACTGACTCTTTCATTGGGATTTGAAAGAGGTGGATCAAGCGCAGGAATAACACAAGAGCAGGAGGTTCTTGAAATTACAATTGTAGAGACAATTGATAGAAGATTATGAGACTGGAAACGCGATAGCAGATCTTGGAAGCTGCAGGAGGTAGATCGACAGTAATCTACGATAGTAGATCGTGAGTCTGGAAGTTAGACAATGGATCTTAGATATTGCAGGAATTACAACAGCTAGAACTACTAAAAGTTGCTAGTTTGAAATCACACTGTAATACATATTGTTGATAGTGGAGGTAACTGACTTGGTCCCGGAGTTTTTCCCTTGTTGGGTTTCTCTATCATCATATTGGTGTTCTTTACTGCTTTCAATATTACTACAAACTGTGATATTCAAACTTAAGAAATTGGAATTGTATACTTAATCATCTAGAAACTAATTAAAGTGACTTGTTGTTTTGGTTAAATTAGTTCCGCACGTAAGGTCAAATTAAAATCGGGTAACTAGTAATGGTCTAGCGCTATCCTGTAACTTTCACTTTTGAATCCAGGTACATAATATACCTCAGATATCTTGTCAACCTGCACTATTTTTCTTGAAAACAACATCTCCTACACGTTGAATTTTGTAGGACTTAACATCTGTAATTGTACTTGCCCATTGTTAACTTCCATAAGTTTTGAAAATAAACTCTAGTTTCAAGTAATATGCCTGCTGGCACCACTATCCAAATATCAAATATTACCAACACTTTCATCAGAAGCAATTAATAAAGTTTCATAAGAGTTCTCAGATTTATCCTCATGTACCAAACCGACTTCACGTCTTTTTTTGGATATTTTATCCAGCAATCACTCATTTTGTGGCCGGGTTTATGACAATGATAACATTCAATATAGGATTTGTTACATTTTTTATGATAAAAACCACACCCTCTTCCTCTTTTAGAATAATGAAAGGATTGTTTCCCCTCTACTTCTTCTGTCTCTTTATTTTCTTTACCTTGTCCATATTTTTCATAAAAATATCTTACATCCCCTCTTCTTTGTCCACGACCTCTTTTATGTCCACCATGAGGGCCTCGGTCTCCCTTAAATATAAATTCGGACTTTAAAAAGCTTGATCATGAAAGGAAGTAATTTGAGGACTCCTTGCAGGCTCTCCAAATACATTGATGAAAGATCTTGTGATTCTTCAATAGCTACCACCACATGATCAAATTACGTGGTAGGCTTTGCATAATTTTTTTCTATCTCCATAATTTCTCTATTAAATGTTATTTGATTAACTATAGAATTAACTCTCATAAAATATTTTGAATTTGCTTGATATATTTGAAAAAGTGCTTTTCTATCTTTTTGTTTTTTGCTCTTCATGATGTTTCTTTGTACTTTAGACAATCAATTTTCATTTTTAGGTGGTTGTACTCATTCTTCAACAACACTCCATAAGTCTTGAGATTCAAGACACTTCATTAGATACTCCAATAATCAAACTTTTCTCCATTAAAACGAGGCACAAAGGAAACAAGATTGTTGTTGGACATTGTTTTTCATTTTTCAAGGCTTTGATACTAGTTTGAAGGCAATATAATTTGAATAATTTGGAAAGATATTTATACATATCAAGATGGCATGGGAACATTCAAAATATTTAATTGACTTGACTAGATTCAAACTATGGAACTTTATAAGACACCTGACTATATTCACATACATGAATGGAAAACCATGAGACACTTGACTAGATTCAAACACATAAAATATTCTAAAAAATATGATGGCCAAATTCGATTTATTCCAACATGATCATACCAGAGCTGAGGTAGATTAGACAATGGGTACTGGATTTATGTGAGCATGGTTGAATCCATTGAGGCTTTACAACACTAGTAGATAGTGACGGAGCCAACACCCAACGAGGAGGCGCGACCGTGCGTGCTGGCTATGTCTGAAGTTACAATTATAGTTAGAAGCCACCAGCCAAGGAGAAGAAACCAATAATTGCACTTACGGCAAGGCAATAGGAGGAAGAAGAAGACCCATGTTTTTTTATATTAATTTTGGGCCTTTTTTTTAAAAGAAGAAGCCCAAACCCAATGGAGTTCAATAAAAAATCAAAAACTAAATGGTCCAAATTCATTATCGACAATACCAATTTGGCATTCCAATTTCAAAATCGATGCAAACCCTTCTGACTTCCTCCCTCTGGCTGCCACGTGAACTTAGCCACCTACTGCTGCTGCTGCCAGCTAGTCATTACGATGCTGACCTCTCCGATCTCAGACTGTGAGCCCTCCATACCTTTTTTTTTGCGTTTTGTTTAATTAATTCATTTGTTGACTTATCATTTATGAGTAACAAGTTTAGAGTTATAATTTATGTTTTTTAGTTATGAGTCTTATGACTGTGATTTGTTCATTTAACATTTCATCATTTGTTGATTGATGCCTAATGATGTATGATTTGTGTTTTAGGGCAATTTTTCTATCTCTCTTATATTTAACTTGGTGGTTTTGACATAGATGGTGAACTTGGTATAAAGGGTGGGAGTAGAAATGATTATAAATGTGAAAATGCAAACTATAATAGAGCCTTCCATAGTGTTTGTCTTGGAGACTGGCTCCGTTCCATCTCAACGAAAAAGTAGTATGCTATTTTCCTTTGATCTAATTTTGTTTTATATCCATGTTCACGACTCGTTATTCTACATCTTGACTTATATTCTGATATAATACTCATATATAGCTGCTACGATGTAGTATGTTTTGAGTCTTAAGTAGTCTATTATAGTGCCATATCAGATATATTAATGTTAAATACCTAGTTTTTCTATTGCACTTAGTAGAAGTGGTGAATTTTTTTTTTGCTTGGTTTAATGAATATTTTTGTTAGAAGAATGGAGTGATCAGGTCATGGTGCAAAACTTTAGTAGAATTTCCCAGTATCACCCTGGAAGAATTGCCTGCAATTCTAAATGTTTCCATTTTTGAATCATTAAATCTATATTACTTTGAGATTTTAATCATCTTGTTGTTATCCATGTCTAGCACTATACAACATGGACTCAATTTTATATTGTCAAACATTGTGTAAAACATTTTTGAAATTTTACTATCTAGTCGACATATTATAGAGCAGGTGCATTTATTTCCAAGAGAATAAAGAAATCGCACATTGAATTTTAGTTCATTTATATATAGATTGAATAATTTTTAATATTATTTAATAAAATATTAATAAAAGATCTCGTTATTATGGATGTTGACTGTCGATGATCAATGGTCAATTTCCGCCCTAACTGACCTCCAATCTTGGATTCGCCACTGCCGGTAGCGACACCATTCTTTTCAGCTTCCATGCCTACTATTTGCTATTGTCTATTGTTATTTGCAAGACCAACTGATGAGATTATCTTTGTGTAAAATGTAAAAGGCCCCTCGAGAACATCGAACATCATGGTCAGATGCTCAACCTGCATTGAAAAATGCATGTAAGGCATTAGCTAGTTGTTTGGCTAGAAATAAACCATCCAAGATGGTGTTTTTCAGATAGCATAATAGACACATTACAGCTGTCCAGTGAGAATCCCGTGGAGAATGTATGTATTTGCTAACTTTGTAAACAACATAAGCTATGTCTGGACATGCAAAGTTCAAATATTGTAAAGCACCGAATATGCTTTTGTACAGAAAACCATTGCCAATCTTAGTACTATCATATTTGGAGAGACTACTAGTTGAAGTCATTGGTGCAGTGCATGGCTTAGCTTTGTCAAGATCAGCATGGTGGAGCAGGTTAAGAATATATTGTCTCTATATAAGAAATAAACTGTCTGATGTACATAAGGCCTCAACCTTGAGAAAATAAGAGAAGGCTTGAATTACTTTACTTGCTTCTAATTCTATAGAACCCATGATGATAATATTATCAACGTAAATGAGAAAGATAACTACAATTTTCTTTGTGTTGCATCTATAGAGATGTGTCAGCCTTTGATGCCAAGAAACCCAAGCTAAGAAGCAAATCCATAAGCTTGAGAACCATGCTTGTGGCCCTTGATGTAAGCCACAAAGACTTGCATTGAATTTGCACAAATAATTGGAATAATCAAAATGGACATAACGTTGGGGTTAGCTCATGTAAACATCTTCATCAAGTGTTCCACGTACAAAAGCATTCTCATTGTCTATTTGTTTGATATACGAATTTTTTTTAATGGCAATGGAAAGAACACAAATGGTGACTAGTTTTACAACCGGTCTAAAAGTCTCATGAAAATCAACTCTTTCATGGTGATGATAGCCTTTTGCAACAAGGAGAGCTTTGAATCGTTCGACTTGCCCATCAACATGTCCTTTAATGCGATACACCCACTTGCAGCCTATTGTGTTGACATTGGATATAGGTGCTTCTGTCATATGTTATCAAATCAATAGCTTACATTATATAAAAACCTATTAAAACTAGGGGAATTTGCTTAAAAAGCCTAGTCAACAATAATATTTGGTAAAATAGCCTACAATTGATAATGTTTGGTAAAATAACCTTTAGTCTATTTTATCATATATTAAAAGTCTTAAATACCATTCATTTGAAATGTCTAATATATCCAATTTCAAACCAAAATTTACCAAATTCTCCTAACATGAATTCCCACTTTCATTCTCACTTACCATGCTCAACTTAAAACCAACAGTAAAATAGCATGCGACCTTTTTAAACGACTAAGTGACATTTTAACAAACACGAGCTAGGGCTCATCTCCAATAAATAAGTAAAACACGAGCTAGGGCTCACCTTCAATAGATAACAAAACCATGAGCTAAGGCTTGCCTGTAATAATAAGAAAATCGTGAGCTATTGCTCGCCTTCAATGATGCGAGGTCTTACAAGCTAGTATCAGACATGCAAGGTCCTAGAGCTTGCCTCAAATAATATTGAAGATGATCGGCAAGGCCTTTGAATAGGAGAGATCTGGAAAACACATTTTATCAAACACTTCGCGTGCATTTGCAAAAACCATCCCTTTGGCATGACTGAGATTTGTAGCCCATCCACGACATCATCATGAATTGCAGTAGCACAATTTCACATATCTTTCACAATTCTTCATCTTGGATATAGATTTAATTTATACACAAATCAAATGGTCTAGTTGTTGTAAAATTAACAGGCAAATTGAAGAATTTTTGCCACCTCAAACTCAAATTTTGCCATATATTCTATATAATATTGAGATCCCAGTCAGAAGCAGCAATAAAGAAAAGTACTTGGTACTAATATAATTTTGCGAGTCAAAAGTGGAAAAATTAATGGAATTTAATGCTTTCAAAAATGCATGCATGGCCTCCAAATTGTTACCGTTGAGTGGAACTTTTTTTTTTTTATCACCAATCAAATCATAAATTTTCTCGAGATGCCATTAACTTTTGAAGAAATAGTAGCAACTGAAATACCTGAAACAGAGTTGTAATGTGATAATAATTTCCATCCAAACAGGGCCAGTCCAATCCTTTTAGACAAGGTAGGAAGTTATGGGCCTAAAGAAAATAAATCTCTAGACCCAATTCAAAATATTAAGCCCATTCTACTTATCTCCAGATAGAAGTAAATGAGGAATCATGAGGTCCAAGCAAACTTAATTCTCTGGCCCAATTTCCATATTCTGAATGATAGCCCAAAAAGAAACCCAAGTGGCAAGAACTTTTTACATGCAAAAATGGGCCCTAGGAAAATACACTAGTAGACCCATTCTTTATTACATATAGCCTAATCCACCTGAGCCCATCATTCAATGGGCTGAATTTGGGGACCCATTAGTAATTAGCCCAGCTCGGCCTAATACCCACGAGCTCGGCTAGTGCTCACCACGAGCCGAGCTCATGGCTTGTGGGTTGAGCTGAGTTTTGACCCGTGAGTAGCAGTGAGCTCACGAATTTTTTAGATAAAAACCTTCTTCTTTTATCCCAAGTTTGGGATCAGCTACTTAAATTTTAAGTAGGTGGAGCTAAAAATTGTACACAAAAAATTTGTTATATGTAATTTTTTTAAAAAAAACTAAAAACAGTATTATAAAATAACAAATTTTATTAATATAGTTAAATTAAATATCACTTACTCGACGATATGTAATTTCGGCACATTTATCTTTCAGTCAGAAATGAACTTCTTGTCAATCCTTTAAGCACATTAATGCTTTTAAAATATCTTATTTCAGTTAGCTCGTGACCTCGGACAGAACCCTCTTATCTACACTAAAAGCATACTCCGAAGTTACAGTGCTAACCAGATGTGTTAGTAGATCTCTTGCAATCGTAAATCACTTACCATTGTCGCCATACTTTCGTCAAAAGTTAATTACTTATTCTGAACTTTTTTTTAATTGATACATTACTATGCATATTATGATTAAAGTAATCAAGTAATTCAGTAGGCAATGCATTTAGACTTGCGTCTAATGTCTGATTACATGCGGTAGATATATTACTACTAGAAGAATATATTGCATCATATCTATACCTATTAATGCATTTAAATAAATTCAGTATTTCAACTTCATCTTCTTCAAAGATTAGCTGGAGGAGAAGGTACAAAGGGTGTCAGACTAATATTTGCACTCATTCGCTATGCATGTAATTCATACATTTCACATAAAATTTGTTCTAAATTTCTATAAATGATAGGCATGTTAAAAGTTAAAACTTTTGAAATTTGATCAATTACATATTTAGTACTTGATAAATTGTATTGGGGGGGGGAGGGAGGGGAGGGGTACGATGTATGTTAAAAGAAATAACATAGGTAAGTTTTCCCAATATTTTCTAAACTTTAATTCCATAGAATATATAATTTCACTAAAATTGGGGTTATTTTTGTATTTATGAAAAGCCCTTGCGATGATATAAAGACGTTCAAACACCATACAACTAGTGTGATAGTATACTTCAGATAAAATATTTGTAATCATAAAAATTTGTCACTTTTGTTTTTAAATTTTAAAAGCTAAAACCAAATTAGATTCATCCAAAATAATGTCATCATCATTTCTAATATGCATATTGTTATAAAATTCAGTTATTAAATGTTCAAATCATTCGCACGATTTTAATAATAAGTTCAGTTCAATCTATGTCCTACATCACTAAAAAATGTTTCCGTATTCGTCACCTCAAATTCGACACTAAATTTCTAGAAGGCTTGTTTTTTACTAGATAAAATTATGTATATATTAGTGCATCCCTAATACTTTGAATTTTATACTTAAAATGTTTCAAACTGTCTTGCACAATTAAATTAAAATTATGACATACGAATATGAAATAAATAACCACCAAAATCATGCTACAGTAGTACCCTGCACAATTTATCAACAACTAATTTATTAACACTAGCATTGTTAGATGATCCTCTGGCTTCTTTTCACTTGCCATAGAAGCTTGTTGAAATTGATTTCTGGATTGATGTTGTGATGGAGTTTGATTTAAACGTTTGCTAGGAGAAAACTTCTCAGGATGTCCAACAAGATTGCATACTTTGTAGTAGTGTGCTTTCCAACAAAATTTATCTCCATGTCTTGATTTTCCACACACACCACATGGAGGATAAGATATTGATTGTTTGCTGTTATTCCCTTCTCTCTTTTCTTATTTTCTTACTGTTTCTTCCCAGCAAAATTTCCTCTGGTACACTGTTGTTTATGCTTGGCTACAAAAGCACTTTCAGCTGATTTTTCATTCCTCAATGCTACCCTTTGTTCATAAGCCAATAAAGCACCTGTAAGCTCAGTTAAAGTGAGACTTGCTAGGTCTTTAGTATGTTCTATGGCTGTTGTTACAGCATCATATTTTTCAGGTAGAGTAATCAGCACCTTTTGAACAACCTTCTTATCTGCAATCTTCTCTCCATTCAACTTGATTTGATTCACAACATCAACCACTCTTGAGGTATAATCTTTGATTTTCTCAGTCTCCTTCATCCTGAGATTTTCAAACTCCCTACTCAAAGCTTGCAATCTTACTGCCCTGACTTTCTTTGAGCCTTTAAACTCCTCATCAAGTTTATCCCAGGCCTCATTGGCTGTAGTTGTAGCCACTATTTTGGGAAAGATTTCTTCTGAAACGGCAGTAAACAAAAAAGATAGTGCCTTCATGTTTTTCATAGATTGTTCCTTGTATTGTTTCAGTTAAGCAGCTGTATAATTTCCCTCGGGTTCAAGTGATTCAAATCCTTGGTCAATAACATCCCATAAATCATGTGCCATAAAAAATGCTTTCATTTTAACTGACCAAAAATCATAACTTTCACCACTGAAAACTGATGGTAAAGGTAACGAAGACGAGCTTGAACCAGCCATTTTGATTCTGAAGAACTGGATTTTGAAATACTGGATTCAGGGAAAAATACCGGATTTTACTGAACTTACCAGATTTGATGAAATAGAAAATACCAGATTTTGAAGGCTAATACTGGATTTAGAGATACGGTATGAGCTTACCAGATTTGATGAAAATAAGGCTTACCGGATTTTGAAGGTAAATACGGTATTTAGAGATACGGTATGTGCTTACTGGATTTGGGGATAGTGTATATTGGATTACCAGATTTTGAGATACCGAATTTTAGTGGCTTACCGGATTTTGGCTTAGTGTATATTGAAATACCGTATTTAAAGAGGAATTTTTTCACTTACCGGATTTAGGCTTAATGAATTCCCTGACTTATCGTATTTCAGCTTCTTCTTGAATAAAATCCGGTTTGCTTCATTCTTCTTCCTCAACCTTCTAGGTCCCTTCTTCAACGGATCAATAAACTCTGATACCACTTGTTGGCCCAATCAAAGATGATAATGAGCACAATACTAGACTTGCAATATCCTTTGCAAGATGAAATGGATAAAAAACGATCCTCTTGTTTTATGATAAAATCTGATGGACTCGAGCTGAGGAAGGAAGGAAGAAAAAAATAGAAGAGAAACTTGGGAAATTTTTCTATTGATTGATACACATCTCTCGAGCAATGCACCACCTTATATTATGGAGCAAGAAAGATTACATATGAATATCAAACAAAAATATGACATCACAACAGTAAACATATGCAAGTTGCAAGCAAATACTTTAAAATAAAGTACAATACAAAGTGTGACAATTAAAATGGATGCTTCACACGTTTTATCCTTCAATCTGAAGGCATACATGACGCTTTTATACACAAAAATTCTTAAGCACTTCGCAGTGTCATTTTTTATCAGGTTGTATGTTTTTCACTTTGTATGACATACCACTGAATTAATTATTCTTTAATACCAAATTTGTTGTTGTGCTTGCTACAATTTCACTCAATTTGAATCCTCCACAAACTATGCTTGTCAAATACTTCGCTTGGCTTTTAGCACCTTCAATTACATATTATATTTGAAAAAGGCTAATTTAGGCTTCGCTAAATTTGGTGTTGGGATTTTGGTTGGTTATAATATTATTGAATTGTTAGATAAGTAATTGGATTGTCGTTGGTGGATTATTTTTGGTTTATTGGGATACTAAAGTGTTTTTGTTTTTAATATCATAGGGTAGACATCTATTTAACAAAGAAAGCTAAGAAGATCTAACAGGAAATCTTAGGGTTGACATCTAGATTTATACTTGCTCGAGTAAATGGCTAACTTTGTCACGAGTATCATGAGCTTAGCTTTTATACTAGATCTCGTGATGCGTAGTGCATCCATTTTGGCATGAGTTTGTTGAAATTTTTTTAACTTTCAACCCACCACAACGTTTTATTCTGGCTCTGCCCCTGGCTTGAAGCAACATGACTTTGGTCTTGGTAACCACGTCCATGGTCCATAACCACATTTAAAAAAATGTAAATTTTATTTGCTTAAAAAATTGTTTTAGAAGACAAAAAAAAAAAAAAAAAAAAAAAAAAACTTGTTCCCGTTAGTCTTATTTTTTTTAATAAAATGGTTTGGCGAGTCAAATAGAACTTACACACTGTCATTACAAGTTAAGCAGAAACGGAGTACTCAACACCTCTATATTGTGCTTATTAGAGTATGTAGTTATATACTTTGTACGTTTTGTTTTATGTTGCTAGAAATGTATTAATGTCATTTTACTAGCATGGTTAGGGTAGTTTAGACTTTTTGCTTATTAGGATATTTAAACCTTTGTGTTCTCTTTTATGTGTCTTTTGATTCTTTGAAACCTCTAGCTATCTTTTGCTCTCCTTGTGTTCCCTTAACTTTTGTTCATAAGATTCAAATGGTATTAGAGCTTCAATCACTATGACTACTTTATTTCATTGTATGAAGATAGAAGTATTAATATCATTCACGACTCTCTTGAAGAAAAAAGTATTGATGTCATTCTGAGGACCGGCTACTATAGATAGCATGTGATGTGCGGTAATTTTCACATTACTTGCCTTAATTTTGGATTTGATATTTTATTTGGGCTTTTCATATTTGTTTGTGATATTATTTTGTTGGTTGTTCATTGAATTTTTTTATGATGGTGGGTACAAAAAATGATTTGCTTCAATTTATTAACGTAAGGTTATATGGGAAAAATCATTCGTATTAGAGTGTTGTAATAACGATTTTTTGAAGGGTAAACTAATGTTGGATTATGTGACTGGTATTGATACCTAATCAAAGCATGATAATAATAAAGATGGAAAATTTGTAGATCTACTTCATACTTGGTACATGAACAATGTCAAATTTATGACTTCGATATTCAACTATGTTGAACACTTTATTGGTACACAATTGGCTAAAATGAAATGGCTACAGAGATGTGACATCGTTTGGCACAATTGTTCATGCAATCCAATTTTAAAAAAGAATACCAATTGGAAGCTAATATTCGAGCACTAGAGCAGAGAAATTTGAGAGTTTAATAATTTTATTGTGCAACAAATACTCTTAAGCATTAGTTAGCTCTTCCAGAGGATGATGAACTTCGAGCTTGTCAATCATACATTAATAATTTTAAGAGACTCCGTTAGTTAATTATATATCGCACTTCACTTCCTTTCGTTGATTCAGTGGTTAGTGAATTTATTATTGCGAAAATATGTTTTAAGTCTCATGCCAGAAAGATATTTCTTCCTCCACCTACTACTTCAGTTTTGGCTTTGAAAAACACAAGATTTGACTCAACTACACCTAGAGAGGAGTGATTATGTGTAAATGTGGAATTAAAATAATAATTAACAAGTCACTAGTTAATTATGTCTAGGTGATTAATTCAACCAAGTCAATTTTCCTATATTTGAATACCACATCACATAAAGCAATAATCAATGCAGTAAATAAAGCGATAAACAACACGAGAATTGTTCATGAAGAAACCCAACGTGGGAAAAAACTCCGGGCTCTTTGCTAGTCAGAAATCCACTATAAACGTATTGATAAACTTACAGACCACCAACAAAGTTGATGATACAAGATTTCTGATCTTCTGTTTGAAATTTGAAGTAGCCTTCCTGGAATGTGCACACGAACATCAAACCTGACTCTTCACGAATATTTATCTCTTGCGGATCTTCAAGAAGAACTCCTCGTTCTTCAATAATCTTTCTTGATCTTCAAGCATTTGACAGAACCAAGAGAAGATTCAACTTTGGTGTTTGATTTGATTATTTTGATATTTTCAACAAGGTTGGCGCATATGTATAAAGGAATGAACTCAATAGATTTGATGTAGGATGTTTGCTCTTGAGAGAAGAGTATACAACCTCTTTAGTACGGAATAACGCGGCGCCAGTATTTATATGTTTGATTGTTTAGGAAACATAGGCCAGGTAAAATTTTCGCAAATCGAAAATTAGGTTGCCCGAATAAATAGGTCACTCGAGCGAGGAGCTCTTTCGTTAGAGCGACGGGCCTGCTGCTCGAGCGATAGTGGGGCGAAGGGCGAGCGATGAATATACTGTTTCATCCACTCGAGCACAAGTCCGAGCGCAACTAGCGAAAAATCGACGAGTTGCCTTCATGTTCCAAACATAAAACTCCAAACCCTAAACTAATCTACCAACTATGAAACTTTACAATTTAGTCCCTAAATTTTATAATTGTTCAAGTTGGTCCTTTTGTTCATAGAATCGTCAATACAAAATATAATACTAACAAACTCCCCCTTTGGCATTCTGTGACAAAATCAAATACAATTCAAATAAATTCTATCAAAACTATCAAGTCCAACTAAATCAACTAAGTGTAGCTTCCACTTGTTTAACCTGTATCCTGAAATAAAAAACTCACATATCCAGTGTAAAAGCACGTGGTATAGACAATAAACAATAAAGTACTTAGAAGTTCACTAACAATTAAACAACTAAGCATGCTAGTTTGAGATGCAATATTAATGCTAACCAAAACACCATATCCACATTAATATCACAAAACATCAAAACTCAAACAACTATGTATGAAGTGCAACACAAATACAATACGCATGCAATGCAAGTGTAAAACACAAGCTTCCCCTTACTGCAAACTCAATTGAAGTTGAACACAGTAGGTAAATGTATCTATGTTTCTCCCCAACGACCCCACAAGACATGTAAAATATATATCAAATGAAAGCACAGTGATGTCTTAAATATAGTATCTATGTTACTCTCCAACGACCCCACGAGACAAACAATATGCAAGTATATCAATGAAACTTAATGTCTTATAAAAATAATATCTATGTGTCAACACAACAACTCCAATAGACATACATGCAGATTTATAAGTAACAATATCTATATGTCACCTCAACGAGCCCAAAAGACAAGCATGCAAATAACAATGTAGCTGCTCAAAACATAAGTGTATCTCTCCCTCACTATAAAATCTCTCCCTTTTTTTGTCGCAACTGCTGAAGGAAAAAATAAGTCAATAAATGCAATGTGAGATCAAAACATACAACCAATCAAAAATGCAGTTTGATGGCATGCATACGCTGAATTACTAAGCAGTAAGACTTCCCACAGACCCAATTTCAGTAAGAATGGAGTAAATGATATGAGTGACTCATGTGTGTAAAGTGTCACTAATCCATAGTAAACATGACTTCAGACCTTAATTTTGTGAGAAGGGACATGCTAAACATTACTGCTAATAAGTTTTTCTCCTATAAATGAAAGTCAAACCCTGAAGAGCAGTAGGACCTTTCATAAATCACAATTTTCTTTTACTCCCCTTTACTTTGAGCAGATATGTTTTTCACATTTTACAAATTTGTACATAGCTCAACACATATTTCTTTTCAATAGCACACAATTTTTCATTTTAAGTGTAGGTTCTAATTCATTGAGCAACTAAGATAACTCTTGTAGCGATCTTTAGGTCGGTTATCCCAAGTCAGATGACCATAGGCACCAGGTATAGAAATACCCTTCAGACTTAATTGTTCGAGTCAAATAGCGTCAAAGAAGAACATTGAGAAATTAAGCTTGTAACGAATAGGGGATAAATAAGAGCTCAGGTCTACCAAATTTGATCAATTCATATTCAGAGTTACTCTATCAACAAGTGTCAGTCATCTCAAGTCTCACATATATGATTAAGTCCCATTTACTATGTCATAGTGTGTGTAGTGCAGATGGATCATGAAATCACTTATATTAAGTACTCCTACTCAACCTAAGCAAGTAATGAAAATTATGATACATCTTATCAATTATGCTCATGCGTGACTACAACAAGCAAATCTAGAGAGATGTATATCATGTTGTAAAAATAAATTCTCATATAATTTTTTTTAATATTAAAATGTTTTTGAATTTTCTTCATATATCAAAACGCAAAAGATGCACACAAAAGAAAACAAAATTCAAGCACACAGAAAAATGAAAACACAAAAAGACAAAGCACAACAAAGCAAAGAAAATGCATGTAAGAAACCCTATGAATGCCAAACGGAATGCAGACCATGTACAATGTATGCAAACTCCTGAAACAGTAATCAGAAGAAAACACAGATACCAATAGCTTTCCTCAGTGATTCAAACCCCAAACCATCTAAAGGTTTAGTAAAAAGATCAGCTAGTTGGTATTCAATTGATATGTGTTCAAGTGAAACAACTCCAATCTCAACAAGTTCTTGAATGAAATGATGTCTGATGCCAATGTGTATAGTGTGAGAATGTTGAATAGGATTTTTAGAAATATTGATGGCACTCGTATTATCATAGAAAACAGTCATAGTCCCTTGAGTAATTCCATAATCACTCATCATCTGCTTTATCCAGAGCAACTGAGTACAACGACTACCTGCAATTATGTATTCGGCCTCTGTCGTAGATAAAGAAATCAAGTTTTGCTTCTTATTCATCCAAACTACAAGATTGCACCCAATATAAAAATAACCCCTATATGTGCTTTTCATATCATCAGCATTACCTGTCCAATCAGCATCTGAGTAGCCTGCAAGATCTAGATTAGAATCTTTAGATTATAAAATCCCCTGATTCACAGTACCATTAACATAAATGATTACTCTTCTGACGACAGTTAAGTGAGATTCCTTAGGACCCATCTGAAATCTAGCACACACTCTAACACTAAAGGCTATATCAGGTCTACAGTGACTGCCTATCATACTCCTATACAGTTACTGATCTACATTCCTACCTGTAGGGTCATGACACAATTTTATACTTGTGCTCATGTATTTCTTACTATCTAACACAAACCGCTTTACAAGATCCTTAGCATATTTAGATTGAGATATGAACAACCCATCATCTGTTTGCTTCACTTGGAGACCAAGAAAGTAACTTAATTCAACAACCATGCTCATCTCAAATTTTTGTTTCATGCATTCAGCAAACTCATGAGCAAAAGAGTCAATAGGAGAACCAAAGATGATATCGTCAAAATAGATTTAAGCTATTGTGATGGTTTCTACACTACGCCTTACGACATGGTTCTATCTGCACCACCTTTCACAAATCCACGTTCATAAGATAAGTAGTCAGTTTGTCATACCAAGCTCTAGGAGCTTGTTTCAGACCATATAGGGCTTTATTCAATTTGAATACATAGTGAGGAAACAGAGGGTCAATGAATCCCTTAGGTTGTTCAACATATGCTTCTTCCTGAAGAATCTCATTCAAAAAGGCACTTTTGACATCCATTTGATAGAGCTTGAATCCTAGTGTACATGCAAAAGTAAGAAGAATGCGAATGGACTCAAGTCGAGCAACGGGGTTATATGTCTTATCAAATTCAATTCATTCAACTTGAGTATATCCTTGTGCAACTAGCCTAGCCTTATTTCTAGTTATGGTGCCCTCATCATCAGTTTTGGTCTTAAATATCTACTTAGTACCTATAACATTGCAATTTTCAGGCCTCGAAACTAAGGTCCACCCATTGTTTCTTACAAACTGATTTAGTTCCTCATGCATAGCATTCAACCAACATTCATCACTAAGGGCTTCCTTAACTTTCTTAGGTTCTATTTGGGATATGTAGCTAGTGTATGCTAGCTGATTTAATACTCTCCTACGTAGTCTCATTCCTTCATCTAAATTCCCAATAATTTGATCCTTATGATGATTCAACTTAACTTTAGAAGAAGACTCTTTTGGAAAAATAGGATTGTTCCTTGGTGGTTCAGATATATCTAAACTCTCATGAGAGTGTGATGATTCAGGAGTAGATTGTTCTTTGGATTCAGTCACCTCTATAGGATCAACACTAGGATCATCTACCCCATCCTGGATAACCACACCCCTCTCTCACTACTAGCATCATCAATAACAACATTTATAGATTACATCACCAATTGTATACCCTATAGGCTCGACAGTTTCTAGAGTATCCTAGAAATATTCTCTCATCACTCTTCGAGTCAAATTTACCCAAGTTTTTCCTATCTCTCAAGATGTACCACTTACTACCAAACACACGAAAATATTTGACAGTTGGCTTTCTACCATTCCAAATCTCATATGGAGTTCTATTAGTTTTGGGTCTAAGGTACACTCGGTTCACAATGTGGCAAACTATGTTTATAGCTTCACCCCAGAAATGCAAAGCTAGATCCTTCCCATAGAGCATGACTCTAGTCATTTCTTGAAGGACCCGATTCTTCCTTTCAATAACTCCATTTTGTTGTGGAGTAAAAGGAGAGGAGAACTCATGCTGAATCTCATTCTCCAAACAAAAGTCATCAAGGTTGGAGTTTTCAAACTCTTTCCCATGATCACTTCGGATTCTAGCAACAATGAAATTTTGTTCAGTACACAGTTTCTTACACAAGGATTTGACACAATTAGCGCCCTCAGATTTTTCACGCAACAAATCAATCCATGTGTACCTAGAGAAGTCATCAACAACCACCAAGATGTATTTTTTACCTCCTAGACTCTCTGTACTAGCTGGTCCCATTAAATCCATGTGAAAAAGTTCTAAAGGTCTATCAGTCAAGATCTTAGAAGTACGTTTATAACTAACCTTGACTTGTTTACCTTGTTGACAAGGACCACACACAACATTCTCACTCTATTCAATCTTAGGTAGTCCATTAACCCATTCATGTTTGGCCAACTTAGATAGACTTCTATAGTTCAGATGACTGAGTCTTTGATGTCAAAGTTCAGTCATATCGATTTTCGCACTACTACACATATAGTTGGAATTAGGAATAACTCCATAACAATTATCTGCAGTCCTATGACATTCTAAAACAACCCCGCCTGAAGAATCATAGACAATACACCTCTTCTGAACAAAGCTAACCTCATAATCAGCATCACATATCTAGCTAATGCTTAACAGATTGGACTTTAACCCTTCCACATAAAACACATTACCTTTAGAAGGAATACTAAGAATAATGATGGTACATTTACCAAGGATAGGTGCAGTAGCCCCGTCTCCAAAAGTAACACCACCACCATTACATTCCTCAATGGAGGAAAATAATGCTTTATTACCACACATGCCTAGAGCAGGCACTATCAAGATACCAAATGGAAGTATGATGAACTTTTAGAGCAACATGGGCAACATAGCAATTCACCTTCTCATCACACTTAACAATGTCACATATTCTAAACCAAATCTTCATAGTGGATGGGTAGAAAGTAGTCAACTTGGTCAACATATCAGTTAGGTGATTAACCTGATTCGACAGTGAAATGACCTGATTGGAGATGTCTAACCTCTATTCTTATTCACAATATTAGGACACCTAAGCCTAATATGCCCCAGAACACCACAGTGATGACATGTAAGAATAAACCTAGACTTAAAACCACGAGACTGTTGATGTTGGTTTCTGATACTGATGATCCTAGGATTTTCATAGGTCATTTTGTTCTACAACACCTTTTCCCTTAGGTTCAGGATAAGCAGACTTATAGGTTGTTAGCAGCTGGAATGAAGGAAGTCTTAGAGATATTATAATAATTAGAATTGTTCTTATCATAGCCTAGATCTCTCTTATCGCCTGTCGACTTATTCATTCTTAGTATGTCATCAAGTTTCCTAGTCCCACTAGAGAAGGCATGAAGTTGAGTGTCAGATTTTTCTAGATATTTGTGAGGGTCTTTATTTATCTTCCAATTTCTCATTGACACACCTCAATTCACTCAAGCTTTTGAACGTATCCTGAAAGTTACTGGCAAGTCTCTCTTTCACTCTCTCAAACTCATCTACTTTCTTTAGAAATGCTCTATTTACCTTTTTAGTTTTAAGGTTATTCTCAAACAGCTCATGATAAGCCTCACGAATATTAGTCTCATCATCAGACTCTTCCTCACAGTGATTACTACACTCTTCTCCCACAGCCTTATCACTCTATTTATCAGAATCAAGCTTAACTCTAGCAACACAAGCCACAAAATTTCTCTCGTCATCTCCACTATACGACATGTTATGATTATTGAAGTAAGCCTCATCAAGGGATGGTGGTAGAAAGTATGATTGACTCGAGTGTGTTTGATAGAGATTATTTGGAAAAAATGTATTTTGAAATAGTGATATGATGGGAAATGTGTGGTTGAAAAAGAAGGAAAAGTTATTGATGTGATAGAAAATATTATTTTATTGAAGAATGTGTGGTTGAAAATGAGTAGAAGAATGAGAATGAGAATTAAAATGTGGATCAAACAGGGCCAAAATATGGGTCACGAATAGAATTTAGGCTCTGATAACACTTGAAAAACGCAAGATTCGACCCAACTACACATAGAGGGGGGGTAATTAGGTGTAAATGCAGATTTAAAATAATAATTAACAAACAACAAGTCGTTAGTTAATTATGTTTAGGTGATTAATTCAACCTAGTCAATTTTCCTATGTTTGAATACCACAATCAAATAAAATAATAATCAAAGCAGTAAATAAAGCAATAAACAACACGAGAATTTTCATGGAGAAACCCAACGTGGAAAAAATTTCAAGCGCTTTGCCAGTCAGAAATCCGCAATAAACGTATTGATAAACTTACAGATTACCAGCAAAGTTGACGACACAACCTTTCTGATCTCCTAACTGAAGTTTGAAGCAGCCTTCCTGGAATGTGCACAAGAACACCAAACCTGACTCTTCACGAACTTTTATCTCATGTGGATCTTCAAGAAGAACTCTTCGTTCTTCAGTAATCTTCATTGATCTTCAAGCCTTTGATAGAACCAAGAGAATATTCAACCTTGGTGTTTGATTTGGTTATTTTGATGTTTTCAACAAGGTTGGCGCATATGTATGAAGGATTAAACTTAGTAGATTTGATGTACGATGTTTGCTCTTGAGAGAATAGTATTCAACCTCCTTAGCACATAATAATGCGGTGCCAGTATTTATATGTTGGACTGTTTAAGAAACATGGGCCAAGTAAAATTTTTGCAAATCGATAATTAGATTGCCCGGATAAATAGGTCGCTCGAGCGAGGAGCTCTTTCGCTCGAATGAAGGGTTTGTCGCTCGAGCGACAGTGGGGCGAAGGTCGAGCAATAGATATACTATTTCATCCGCTCGAGCACAAGTTCGACGTGTAGCTAGCGAAAAATCAGCGAGTTGCCTTCGTGTTCCAAACATAAAACCCCAAATCCTAAGCTAACCTACCAACTATGAAACTTTACAATTTAGTCCCTAAACTTTATAATTGTTCAAGTTGATTCTTTTGTTCACAGAATCGCTAATACAAAATATAACACTCACATGCTCTACCTTCTCGGCCTCCTTTGCATAATTAAACTAGACATTTTACGAAGTTGTTAGAAATGAATGTAGCTTTTCCAAGTAGAAGGGAAATTGAAAGGCTCAGTTTCCTAAGTTATTAAAGAAGTAGCAAACAGAGTCGACAATAATAATTCGGGATGTTAATCATAATAGCAATCTTATAGGCACAATACAAATATAGCGGCCATTTTGACCTCCTTTTGACTCGTTTAGATTTGACACACCACCCTCTTCTAGTCCTCTTTAGCTAATCTTACTATAAGTTTCAGATGTTCCTTGCCATACAGTCGCATTTTGTATCAGTCTCTCCTCATGTAAGTTTGTTGTCATAGAATCTTTCAGGTAATCCTTCTTCTATATGGATTTTAGATTCGTGTGACTCTAATCACATGTCACTTGAGCCCACATGATTTATTATTTCCTAATATTTATCTCATTTCTGCTCTTACTATAAATCTTATCTCAATTGGTCAATTATATGCTTTGAACACTTGTTCAGTTTTTGTTCAGTTTTCTTCTACTGTTTATCGTGTGCATGATCCTCGATCTCAGAAGTTGATTGGGCATAGATGGGAAGGATTATACAATCTGAGAGGACCGGATCTTGCAACCATTGGTGTTGATTGTTATCATTTTGTTTGAGTCCTTATTCTTCTAGTTTTTATTTTTGGAATTCTTGTATTAGTCATGTTTCTGTTAGTCAATTGAGATATTTAATTTCTAAAGGAGCTTTAAAAAGCTTACAAACATGATATTTTTTTTTTTATTGTAGTGGTCGAAGACTAGCAAAATTTTCTATTTTACATTTTAATCGAAGTTCTTCCTATTCTATTGTACCTGGAGACCTGCTCCTATTACTACAACGGGTCTAATAATATGTTTATTTTGTTAATGATTATAGTTATTATTGTTGGGTTTACCTTATGAAACGTTGTTTAGAGTTTCTTTTTGTCTATTTATAATTCCTTTTTTGTTAAAATTAAACATTCAACTCTAATTAAGTGTTTTAGCTGTGATTTAGGTTAGTTAATTCTCTGAATTACTTGATTTTGTTGAAGCTATATACCAAATCTCATGTAATGACACCCCACAACTGAATGGTATTGCTGGGGGAAAAAAAAAGAAAAAAAACTTAAGCATGTTATTGAAATTTCTTGTTTTCTTTTATTGTCTGCCAGAGTTCCTAGTGAATTCTAGGCTGAAACAATCTTTATTGTCATTCATTTAATCAATAAAATTACATCATCTCACACTTCAGATATGTTACCTTTAAAACATTGTTTTGATCTTGTCAATTAAAAATTGTACATCTCGTATCGTGTTTCGTTTTCTGGGCATATTGTGCCATTTTAATAACATGGTTACTGTAGTTTAGACTTTATGCTTATTAGGCTATTTAAACCTTTGTATTTTTTTTTTATTTTTTATTTGTAAACCCTAACCCTCTTTTGCTTTTGTGTTTTCCTTTGACTTTGATTCAAAAGATTCACAATGCCTATTAGGAGAAAATGTTAAATCCGTAGATCTTTTCACAAGTCAAGAAGAAATATTGTTAGACAAGACTTGAGTATATTCAGTTGTTCTTAAATTTTTTTTTTTCTACAAAAGTAAATTTTGTTATAGAAAAAAGGTAATTTTAGAAATCATATTTGATAAAATAAGTAATTTAAAGTAAATTAATTACAATCACGTTGGGCATATGGGCGGACACGGGGGGTTTTGGTGTGGTCAAGTAACCCCCCCAACTCCTGAGATTTTTATTTTATTTTATAAAGTCTTGTTTGGTATATATTAAAATCAAAATTTAAATATGAATAAAAATTAATAATTTAATTTAATAACATATTTCGTGGGACTCACAAATTTTCAATTTTTATCAAATTTGACTAGAAATTTGATTTTAATCTTCATAAAATAAGGACAAAACAAAATCACAATAAATTTGAAGTTTTTCACTTTCCCTTACACACACACACACACTCTCTCTCTCTCTCTCTCTCTCTCTCTCTCTCTCTCTCTCTCTCTCTCTCTCTCTCTCTCATATTTTTATCAAAACCTTAACTCTTCTAATTTTTTAAAAATTTGTCTATAGTTTCTCTACAAATTATAACATTTACTACAAATCTTCACTTTTTAATCGTATTATGAAATAAATTTGCATTTTCTCCTATCAAATTGTGTATATAGAATGAGTTTGAAATGATTATGTTCAATTTGACTTATATTAAACAAATTATGTTTATTTGATTGAATATTAGTAATGAATATTGTTTATATATTTTTCTTTTTTATTACTTGAATTGATTGTTTGTATGAAATACATTATAAATTCTTTAAATGTGAATATGCATTTTTTTTTATGATCAAAATATTAATAAAAGAAAAATGAATAAAAATGATGAACAAAATATTAATGAAGAAATATTTTTTAAACATAAATCTGCGTTTTCTCGAGTCAACCCTCAAATTCAAAATGTCTGCATCAGTCCCTCAGCATTTGACAATCTCTTCACAAACTCTCGCGTGGCACACCCATGGAGTTCACATGGGTGGACCATACACATACACTTCATAGTTCCTAAAATTTGTAGTCACATGATCTGAATAGCTGAATCAACTGAATTGGGGGAGGAGGGGGGGGGGGAACTACTAAAATACATAATCAAGCCAAAAAAATGAAAAAAGAGTTGTATATTTCCCTACAAATCTATCTCCTAACTCCTAATTGGTTAACATCTTGCCAGTCTCAAAACTTTAAAGGTGTCTCAGTGACCAGTAGGCCGAGTGACTACATCTTGAATTGTAAGTTCAAAATACCGTGTTGTTTGATCTATGAATGGCCGAGAGACCAAGTGACTAAATCTTGAATGGCCAAGAGACGCGATGCAACAATGGGTACATTAGATACATGTTTAGCTCTAGCATGCATAGAGAAACTATTAAGGGACAAATCTCACATCGAATAAAGATGAAAATATAGATTCACATATAGGAGTTTGAGCTACTCTTAATAAAGTTAGCGTTTTCAGATGGAATCTTGAGTTTTAATATAGTATCAGAGCTCATTAAACTCTAACGAATTTGATCAAATTAAGACTCAAAAAAGAGCGCACGAATTTCAATATTGATCTACTCAAACAATCTACCATCTGACAATAGCATGCTAAAGAATAAATCTCACGCTGGTTAAATATAGAAATGTAGTCCAATACATAAGATATTGAACTACTGCTCTTAATAAAGTTGATATTTTAAGATGAAACTCAAATTTTAATAGAAACTTCTAGTTATAGAGCTAACTCAAATTGCACTTTTTTTTTAAGTGACAAATTAGTTATTAAATAAAATCCATTTAACACCCTAGGTATCTAGACTACATATACCTGTAACTGATAATAGTGTGCTAGATCACAACATTTATTACAGAACTATGTAATCAGTATTGCACACAATCAGGAATAGTCATATTGTGTCTGGCATGTGACACTGATAATGTCTAAAATATAACAAATAATTTGCCGTTTCTGACAGTGGTTTTGAACCATTTTTACGTAGGAATGGTTGATTTCATTTATTCCATTCACCTCCTCTATATTTTCATGGCAATATAATTAACTTATAAAATTGACTTTTTTTATCCTAAGATAACGTCTCAAATTTTAGTCAAAATGAACAGACGCATTCAGCCAATCGAACTAGGTGGAGCATAACCCGTGTTTAGACTGTTTGTCTCCAACTTTAGGTGTCCATACCTGTCTAAACGACGTGTCCGTCTAGATTTTAATTTAAGAAAAAAGTTTCTTATATTTTAAACAAAAATAAAATCGTAAGCCTAGCTATTTGGACTTAATTGGTGGCCTACCTGGCTAGGGACGGACCATGTTGAGCCTTGCATTTCTAGGGTGAGCCATATCAAGCATCTATCTATCTCTATAATCAAGCTGAGTAATTTAAACCACTAGTAAGCCCTTGATTGAACTCCGCTGTCTAGAAGCTCATTTTTTTCTAAATTCATTTTTAGTCACGCATTATCTCAATAAAATAACTGCATACGTAAATCGAAATTTTTTCCCTACTATTTAACCACATATTTTCCAAATAATCGCCGTTACAAAACATAATTTCCCAAAGGGTGGAGCTCAAATAAACCCTAAAATTAATAAGAAAGGTTTAGGCCCTTTAAGGTTCTGTTTACAGAAAGAAACTATGTATTAAACCTGTAATTTAATTTAATAATCCATTACTATACTATAAAAGTATTATCGATAACTACAATTATTGTCATTTTCAATTATAAGCCCTAACTGCTATAGAATCATTATGATGCATGAATGATTTTAATCAATCATAATATTTAAATCTGTACCAAACCCTGCAACTATTGTGAAAACTTTCCTTTCTTTCCTTTTATAAAATGGATGGTTAGGAATGAGTTAGAAATTCAAACAATATTGCATGTGAGAAGCCATGTGAAGAGGCATGAATACAAGCTCAGACCCCCCTCAAAACAAGAATACCACCATATGATAATGGAGGAAAAAACAAAACCCCATGTGAGGAATCATTTTGAAACCATTAAAATAAATGGATCCAAAGCCAAATTTTGTAAATTATTGAATGAAGAAGACAAAATAAATTATTATAACAAAAAAAAAAAATAGATAAGGATTAAAATTTATATAAATTTTTTATTCATACGAAACTAATATTAAAATATTTATTTTACCAGTTGAGAAGATTGCAAGCTAATATTTCACGAGCAATTTTCAAACATCGTGCAACACATGTCTTGTCATATATTTCGTCGACTTTTCATCACTATCTTCATCGTCTAAAATAGAATCAAAACTTCTATTCAATATGCAAAATCATTGTCCATATCTTCATAGTTCATGCCCATACCCAGAAGCAGTCTCCAATACGGAGGTCTCGTGCAAATGGAACAAAGCACTTCAAGAATATATATTATTTAGTACCCAAAAACCATCTCCGAATATGGCATGATCCGTCAAGAAAGATATTTATTCAGAAATACCAGTAGGCATATAGGGTCGTGACAAAAGAAGACATTTCACGCTTGTAAAAAGCACAAGCTGACCAGCATGCATGTATCTAGACACTTGAAACTAGTTACTATTTTTAGCATATCAATTAGTAATAGCTAAAGTCTTTTAGTTAGCAGCAAAGGGCCCATCCAAATTCAATCATGTCAACGTGTAATTAACGATTATAGAGGAGAAAACCTAAATTCTTGTTCAGCCCATGTTTGGTAGTCATTTTTTGGGAGAAAATGCATTTTTGAATAGTTGATTGATGGAGAATGTGTGGTTAAAAGTTAAGGAAAAATTTTGAATTTTCGTGTAATATTATTGGACCTTGCTACATGTGCTTGCTTGATTACACTTTTGGTTACTCGGCCACATGGGGGTCGGGCCCCCACATCCAATAAATGTGTGGGACCCAACCCCCATGCGAGAGGGGCGGTGGGGTCGGGTAACCCAAAGTGTAACCAAGCAAGTACAAATGACTTTTTTCAATATTATTTTATTGAAAAATGTGTGGTTAAAAAGAAGAGATAGAAAAATACATTTTTGGAAAAATAACTACTAAATAGGGGCTCAATATTTCATTATTGTGTACAAGAAGTACCATTCAAGTTTATATATATTTTAAGTGAATTGCATGGCACAATCTAATCTTTTAGATGAGCAAAAGACTATTCAATAAACCCTTCAACTAATTCGTATAACCGAAAATTGAAGTTTTATCCTCGAAATATGTGATTTTTTTTAATATCAAAACCTTGCTCTGATATCAATTTGGTATTGAGATCAACTCATTGATTTTTTACATTATCTTTGTCTAGAGAAAATTTAGCGTGAACCCCATTTTTCAAAACTCTATTCCTTCAACTCATTTTTTTCCACACATTCTCTACACGTTTTACATAATTTATTCTAAAAAATATGGGACTGAAACTGGGGCACATGAAGCCAAAGAATTAATACAAACAAATGGAACAAGCAATGCAAGAATTTGTATGAAAAACTTCAAAATTAAGACTGAAAAACACAAGTTGGCAAAGGTAAATATGAAAAATGGTTATAATCATATAGAATCACTCGCTCGCCCAAACTTCAAGAAGACCCAAGAACCTATATATAAGAAACTGACTTAATATGTACCAACAAACGTGATTAATACAAGATGATGCAAAACAAGAACCTCAAAGTTGAGTTATTGATCACCCATTATTATTTTTCTCATTTTCTTAAGATATTTCCAGTGAAAGCAACCATCAAATGACAAATTCTATCGAAGTAGAAATATGTTGCAAATCTAATATTCGACGACGAAAGTATTCGATATTAACGAGACAAAATTTATGGACTACGTACTGACAAGTTAAGATATATTGAAGCTGAATGATTTTATGAAGCCACAAGACATTAACACAAAATCTTGTTGAGCCCACTGAAATTGCCAGTTGCCTACTGGACAATGCCTAAACTTTCTGTGTGACCAAAAATTTGAACATGGTTACAGGGTCTTCCTAAACTGAGCACCTTACATACTTTGCCACTTTGTCTGTGGACCAAAAGTTAGGGGCATATAGATTTGGGAAATACCTTTTGTAGCCCCCTCACATGAGAGGGGCCCCATCATGAATAAAAAATTCGTGAGCCCCTCTCATGTGAAGGGGCTGTACACCATGCTGTATAGCATGGTGTACCTGTAGCATTTCCCGATAGATTTTAGTTTAACTACCCCGTCTCATTCAACTTTTAGCTTCGATGCATCTTTTAAACTGTATGCCAGTTTGATTTTTAATCAAAATTTGATATATGTATAAATTTCATAAATAAATGATTGGCAATTCAACTTAATTAAACTCAAGACATTTTTTTTTATCAATACCATGTTAGATTAATTTGTTTGAAGAAGTAAATTCTTAAAGACAGAACATATATTAATCAAATTTACCTAAACATTTAACCCCGGTTATTTCTTAAAATGGTATCATTTATTGGATCATAGAAGATATACAATTTATATCTATATTTATATTTTCTGTTAATATAAACAACTGTTTTATAATAGGATATTTTGGTCAAGTTATAAGGCGCAAAACCTAAGAAAAAAAAATGTTTTTTTAATTATGTAAGATAAGTGTGTTTCACACATTTATTTGGGCTTTTAAATTTGTTTAGTGTTAATTAATTGCATGAAATTTTACTCATATTTGTGTACATATTGTTTTCTTAGGTGAAAACTTCGACGTAGATAGGAATCAAGCAAAAGAGAGGAGATTTGCAGTTAATGGAGGCAAAAATGATGGATTTACATCAATATGGGGGAGCTGAGGACTTGATTGGATGCTTTGGATAGTCGAATGGATGGCTTCATAAGTTTTGGAGACAAAATTTGTCATTTGGCCCTGCTTCATAAGTTTTGAAGATCATGCCCCTGTTTGATGGCCATTATAAAAAGAAATCGGGGGGAAATGATGTTATGAATAGTGGTTTTTTGAAGAACGTATAGTTAAAAAATAAAAATAAAAATCGATTTACATACATATATTTTATTGTGTGAATGTGTGGTTGAAAATAAGTATGAGAAATAAAGTTTTTTTTATTTAAAGAGAGTCCAACAGAGGGCCAAATTTGTCATTTAGAGAGTTTGGGGAACAAAAGGGAATAAATAAGAACTTTGGGGACTAAATTGAACATTTTTAGAACTTGAGGGATTAAAGCTGAATATATTATAAGTAGGAGGGCTAAATTAGATGAGTTGAAAGTTCAATGACCTAATTTGATGAAACTCAAACTTGAGTTTGAGAGGATTTGAGGGCTTAAGTCTTTGAATGTCAGGTATAGGAAGCATCTTTTTGGAACTCGGAGAATTAAAATAAAAATGATGGGAAGTACAGGGACTAAGGACTCACCTTCAGGACATTGGACCTCAATTGAAGTTGTTTGCGGAAAAATATGTCCCCGGAGATCGCAGTCGCATTTTCAATACGTGTGACCTCAAATATCAGTCAGATTGAAATTGATTTATTTATTTTTCATTTTCAAATCCTCCTTCAAGAAATATTTTTTAAATTTTCAAATCATCCTTCATTTAAATTCGTTAACTCTTTAAAAGAAGCCTCTATTTCAAAAATTATTAACAATATTAATTTCAAGAAAAATCATATTAGATTTCTTAAATAAGAAATCAAGTTTCAAAGAATTGAAGAACAATTACAAAATTCTTCAATAAAAGAAAAGATCTTCAAATTACAAAATCAAATTGAACAAGAAATTTGTTCTACCATTCCAAATGCCTTTTAGGGATAGAAAGAAGCATATTGTTTCTCTTCCTTACAATTCTGATTTCAATGAGTCAAATATTCCTACAAAATCTCGTCCTATTCAAATGAATAAAGAATTGCTTGATTTTTGTATCAAAGAAATCAACGATCTTCTTGAAAAACGACTCATTAGGCCAAGCAGATCTCCTTGGAGTTGTTCTGCATTTTATGTCAATAATTCTGCAAAAATTGAGAAAAGTGTCTCTCGCCTTGTTATCAATTATAAACCTCTCAATGCTACTCTTCAATAGATTCGATATACTTTACCTCAAAAGAAAGATTTATTAAATTGTTTATTCAAAGCTGTCATCTTTTCAAAATTTGATATGAAATCAGGTTTTTGACAAATTCAAATTGCTGAAAAAGATAGATATAAAACTGCATTCAATGTTCTTTTTTGTCAATACAAATGGAATGTTATGCCTTTTGGTCTAAAAAATGCTCCCTCTGAATTTCAAAGAATTATGAATGAGATTTTTAATCCTTATTCAAATTTTATTATTGTTTATATTGATGATGTTCTTATTTACTCTGAAAGTATAGAATAACATTTCAAGCATTTGCATACATTCATTCATATTGCTAAGAAAAATGGTTTAGCCATTTCTGCAAAAAAGATTGTTTTATGTCAAACAAAAATTCGATTTTTGGGTCATAACATCAATTATGGCACTTTGACACCTATTCAAAGAAGTTTGGATTTTGCGGAAAAATTCTCCGACAAAATTTTAGAAAAAAGTCTCTTCAAAGATTTTTAGGTTATGTCAATTATGTCGCAGATTTTATCAAAGACATTCGCGTAATTTGCGCTCCACTTTTTCAAAGATTACAAAAGAATCCGGGTCCATGGACAAATGAGTGTACTATAGCTGTCCAAAAAGCAAAATTAGCTGTCAAAAGTATACCCTGCTTTTTTATCCTAGACCCTAAAGCCTCCATTATTGTCGAAACAGACGCGTCAGACCTAGGATATGGCGGGGTTCTAAAACAGATTCCTTTAAAATAAAAAAATTAACAGTTAATCTGCTATCATAGTGGTGTTTGGACTGGTCCAACTATCAAAAAAGAGATTCTTACAATCGTTCTTTGTATTTCAAAATTTCAAAATGATTTAACCAATAAAGAATTTGTATTAAAAACTGATTGCAAAACCTCTAAAGACGTTTTGCAAAAGGATGTCAAAAATCTTATTTCCAAACAAATCTTTGCTAGATGACAAGCTATTTTGTCGTGTTTTGTTTTTAAAATTCTTTATATACAAGGAAAATCTAACTATCTTGCAGACTTCTTAACAATAGAGTTTCTAGAAAACAAAAACCAGTGAGATATCCTGCAATGGCTAGCTCTGAGTTATTTTCTTTCTCAAAAAAGAACACTAAAAAGATTTCTCAAATTCCTCTCCGAACAATTGATGATTATATCTCTGGATCATCTTCAAGCTCTCGAAATTTCTCTCTCAAAAATGCTTTTGATTCTTCAAAACAACCAGCTTAAAGCGTTACTCAAAAGCTTGAAGAAAGCAAATCCCCTTCAAACTTCAAAAAAGCTATCAATACAGGTTCTGGAAAATTACCAGATATAAACCCTCAAAAAACTTTCCATTACTTCATAAAACCAAAATATGAAGTTCTTTGTGAAATGGAAATTGCATGGTCACATCGATATTCAAATCTTGATGAATGTCTTCATGACATTTTTCCAGAAAACTTTCATTATTTCCCTTACAATATCAAAAGAAATAAGGAATATTATGAGAATATTATCATAAAAATCGGTTCTGCTATTATTTCTCATACTCCTAGCCAATCAAAGAAAAATTATGTTGATTTATCAAAAATATCAATTCAAGGGGTATAGACCTTCGAAAACTGGAGTACAAACCCATGGAATAAGAAAAAGATGAATTTTTCAAATGTTTCATTTGATACTCGTTTCAATTATTTTGATTATTAAAATGCGTTGTATAAAGTTTTCTTCTTTAGACCAATTACGCACTCCTGGTTTATTCTTTTTAACCAGACCTGTTCAAAAACCTTCCCAAAATGGTTTCGAATATGGTTCGAATATTTTGGAATTGATGAGCGCATCCTGTCAAGTTTTACTCATCAAGGATTCGAACACTTCAAAAAAGAGGCAAAATCATTTTTAAAACCTCAAGAAAGCTTTTTATTTCAATTTATGATGAATCTCAAAGTATCTTGGATATTCTGCTGGGACTACCAGCTTATTCATGCAAATCATACACACGAAGGTCTTCCTTCTGAATTCCTTGTCAAACAAATCTCTAGGAGATTTAAAATCAAATAGTGGACAAAATTTCATGAGACAAATTGTTGTCCTAAAGCAGTTGCATCATGGATTCAAGAACAAAGGAATCTTGAGATTCCAAAATTTTCAAAGAAAGAACAGGAAAAATCGGCAGATTTCCTGATAGAAAGATCAAAATTGATCGCTATTGGACAATGCAAAACTCCGGAAGAATTAAATATTGTTTCAGAAAAAATTGCTAGTATAGCAAGCTCCTCAAAGAAATCTGATACTTCAAAATCTAACTCTGACGAAGACTATGAACAAAGCAATGAAGATGATTGCTATGAAATAGATATCGACGAGCAGATTGCTCAAATGGAACAAAACAAAAAGACTACCAAATGACTACAAGAATCTAGTTATTTGGATGAACTTTATCAATATAAAATTCAAAAAAGACGAGATATGTTTTTCAAAATTTGTCTGCAAGCCAATAGTATTTACCTTGCCCATTTACCAGATCAATTATGAGAAAACTTTATTAAAAGTAATCTTTACTTTTATAAAGTAATACTTTATGAAAATGAACGTCAAAATGGCAGATAAAAACAAAAGCATGAGTTCTACCACTATAATTCAAGATTCTTCAACAAATTTGAAGAAATATTTCAAGTCCGGGACTTCAAAATTCAAGTTTAAAAGAAGGCTCTGTCCTCAGCATTAGGCAGAGTGAATTCGAACACATCTCCAAGAAAGTTTTTAATTTCTTGTATAAGTTCTTAAATACTTTTATCTTATAATTTTCAATCTTTAAATTTCAATATTTGTAGTTGTCAAACATTTGAATAAATTATCAATTTTTATGTTCTCTATCTACTCCCATGTTTCTCCTGGGCTATTTTGGTATCTATATATATATATATGATCCTATAATATATAGAAATATCATGATGCTCTATGAAATCTTTATGGGATTACCTTTGTGAGTTGATGCGTGCTTATATGTTCTAAATTTAATTAGAGATACTTAAGTTCAAATGAATATATAAATTTAGTTGTCACTGAGAGATGTTATTAAATATAATTGGATCTTTTTACCGTCTGTGCAAGAATTAACAATTTATGGATAATTGATAATTTAATTAAAGGTCACAACCGTGAATTCATGGTCTTTAGTGTTTGTTTTGATTGAATTTACTTTATGGTTTTCATGTGAGATCAAATCATCTATCTATATTTGGTAGTTATTAAAATCAGATTTTAATAAAAGTTGATGAAATATGTGATTGAAAAGCAGTAAATTTCATAAAATATGTAGTTAAAATTAAGAATTGTGCTACATGTATATAATAATTTACATAATGATTTAACAACAGATGATATGGCGAGATTTAATTGGATTGGAATCTCATCAATAAAATAACTTCCCCACTTACATTTTGACACATTATAAAACATAACGTAAATACTTGTGTACAAGAAGTATTTTCCTAAAATTAATTGTTAATTCTGACTTTGATAAAAGTTTTAATTTTAATTTCTATCAAACATGGGTTTAGTTAAAAGTTATTTAGATAAAATTGATCTTAAAAACTACAATCTTAATTGTGTGTTTTCTTAGAGTTAATGTAAATTAAAGTAGAATCAATAATAAATTTTCGTAGGATGATACCATTCTCATCATTATATTACTTGTCAAAGATCTATCTTCTTGAGAGATAAAATCGACAACAACGTACAAAGCACTCAAAATTTCATGACCGACCCTCGAGAAATGCAATTTACGTCATGCTCAAATCCTACCAACCTATGTATCTTTGTCAAACGATTAATTTTGTATATGTATGCATCGTGAGTTAGCCAATGATTGCAATACAAAACAAGAAATGAAAAAGAATTATGAAGAAAAGATTACAAATTATGCAGTGAGTTGCTTTCGTAGCAAGAGGCCTAGATTAATACTTCTTTTTCATCTTCAATGGTGGCTCCAATGTCCTTAATTTGCACCAATTAATAAGTTCATAAACTTGTCCACCAATTAGAATACAGAGTGGTAAGCTTACAAGAAACAAATTTATGTCTATTCAAAAACATCATCTTTATGTCTATTCAAACACACAATTTAATATGTATGGTAGATTTCTATTCCCAAATATCCAGTTGGTGTGGGCTAGCTAAAAGAGAGTTTGTTACTGGACATGTCTATTATTGTTTCCATGCCACCCCCTTCAAGCTACAAATTTTAGGGAGCTATCTTTCAAGCTTTCGTTACTTGTTTTTTTGATACAAGTAATCTAACTTAAAGTTCAATTTAATCTATAGTTAAAGAATTATTCCCTAAGTACAGGGAATTTATATAGAATTTGAAATTGGAAGCATCGTGCATATTTGTATTTTATATGTGCACATCTGTGTTTTAATCTTGTTCATTCAATTTGAATTCATGTACCAATTCTTTATATATTTTATGTACCCAAAGCATGGTTCATAGTTAACTTGTGTATTTTTTTCGAAACTACAGTTAAATTGTATCATATTTCAAGACTTCATGAGCATGTTTGGAAAGTATTTATAATCAATTTACATTATAAATAAATAAAAATGAGTAGTGGATAAGCGAATAATACTTTTAAATTCATCGATAGATAAAAGTGACTTGAATATTTAAGAACAGTCTATAAACGTAAACCAAACATAGGCTTACGTGTGACTTTAAAAGGACTTCATCAGTCATTCATTTACCCAAATTATATATGTTTAATCAGGGCCAAATACACCATTTAAAACATTTCACATGGATAATTCATTAATAAACTATACTAATTTTATTTGTGAAAGTGACACCCTTTCTTCTTTTATTGATTGCTAGCATAAAATGTAACATGGATCTAATAATTAAGTTTGGCCAATAAGTCACGCCCAATCAAGTCAACGTGCACAAGTGAAAGTAACATTGTATCATGAGGGCATTACCTAAACCAACCATAATAGTACTTTAATATGAAAAATCTAAGAATGTCATGATTAATAATTGAATTTTACAAAATATATGGTGTTAAAAAGTTATCAACATTACGTGAGAGCGAAGAAAAGATTAGGAAGGTTTGAATAGTTTTAAAAGATTATGTCTCAATTCTTTGAGACTCTACAAATGGAGTTATTGTTTTGTAATTTAGAGACAGAAAATTAATGCGTATATATTCATATGGCCCTTTCTTATGTGAAAGTTATGGGATAGCGCTAGATCGTACTAGCTCACTATTTTTAATTTGACCTTATGTGTGAAATTACACTAATTAAAGCAACAAGTCACTATTAATTAGTTTCTAGATGGTTAAGCATACAAGTCCAATTTTCCTATGTTGTATTGCCACAGCTATAATATGGAAAGCAGTAAATAACATAATAGTTTGTTGACGGAGAAATCCAACAGGGTAAAATTATTAGGACTAAGCCAAATATCTCCACTATAGACAATGTGGGTTACAATTCAATTCCAGACTAGTTCACTAGTTGTTGTAAACTCTGCAACTCCAAGATCTGATATTCCTTCCAGATTCACGATCTGCTACTGTAAATACAATCTAGCCAACCTACTAGATCTCTCGATCTACCTCCTGTAGCTTTCAGGATCCGCTGTCAATTTCAGACTCACAATCTTCTACCAAAATCTGTTGTATCAATCTTACAATTTTCTGCACACATCTCTTCCAAGTGGTTACCCAGGAATCACTTATTCTTATTCTTCTTCCTGTGCTTGAATTGTTTTAGATTAACAGTCCTTGATATTTTTCCAAAACTCGGTTGTCGAATTAAATGGAGTTATTGTTTTTGTAATTTACAGACAGAAAATTAATTCATATATATATATATATATATATATATATATATATATATTCTTATTGCCCTTTTTTATGTTATGGTTTCCGACTTACAGAGAAAAAGTGATATAGTAGGTCGGGTGAAAAACAATAAACTCAAGGAAAAGTTTATTATTTTAAAAAACAACTGTATTCTAGTTGAAGACATTTTTGACACCAAAAAAAAAAAAAATGGAAGAGGTGCAGTCATTAAAAAAAAAAATCAATATAAAAATTTGAATTATTTAGAACTTCTCAGGGTAAATTTACGATATAGTGATACTGTATTTTGGAATTTAGGCTTCATTATGATTTAATGATGCAAGTAATAATTGTAGCAATTTTTTTATAGGGTGCAACACTTGATATGATTCCATTGTAATTGATTTAACTATTAATGGATGAGGTAATCCTAACATGTTTAGGTTCTATTTCAAATATCGTAACATAATTAAAATGAGTAATTCAAAAAAATCGAAAACCCGATCAAACCAATTAAGCCGAACCAATTCGGGTCGGTTTGGATCGGTTTGACATAGATAATTGATTTGGTTTGATTTTTTTTTTTTTTAAATAAAATCATGGTAGGTTGGTTCAGTTATAGTTTGAAGTCTCAAATTGCTGGTTAACCGAACCGACCCAATTCATTTACATGTTTACATTTTCTTTTCAAAAAAAAATAAAAATCAAAAGATAAGTCATAATCTCATAATTATATTTTGATTCTTTCTAATTTATAATGTTTTCGATAAGTAATAACACTGAAAATTTCATTTCACAAGCTCATTATGTTATACTTAACATTTTTCCCTACTCAGACAAACAGGCTACATAATGCATAATTTTTTTTTTTTAAAGATTTTCGTTGGTCTGTCTCTGTTAACCTAATTTTATTTGTTACTCAATAATTCTTGTAATATAATGATATTTAGTTATTTTAGTTCTTGTAATTTAAGTGGGCCCAAAATTTGGACAATTTTTTTTAATTTTTTTTAAATTTGGACTAAAAGTCCAAACTGAACCAAACTAAACCAATTTGGTTTGGTTTAGGAGTTAGAATGGGTTGGTTTGTGTTGAAATTTATCAATATCGACTAATTTGATTTTGATTTTGGGTTTGGGTTAGAGTCGAAACCAATCCAAACCAAATCGCTCCCAGGCCTAGATAGGATTATTCTTCTTGGACAGGGCCATGTCAGCCTAATTCGTCCAGGGCGTCACCTATAGGTGAGGCGCCTAGTAGCATAACCCAACTGGATGACACATAAATATAGAATATTTTTCTTCTTTAATGTTTTAAAATTATTAGACTAAGGACTTATTTGGCATGGTTTGTAATTTTGTTTCTACTTCTTGCAGAAGTGCTTCTTGAAAAGTGTATATTAGGTAAGCTTTCTCTGAAGCTATTCTAGACAGATATAAAACTTCCAAAAAATTATTTAAATATATTCAAAAAAAATTCTTAATCTCAGAAATAATTTTTGATTTTCCAAATTCCGTCAAACGAAATCAAGCGTATCAGTCGAGTTCTTTAAAAGCATTCCTAATGTAGACAAATGAAGGATGTTCACATATCTGTGTGCCATAAACAGGGCATTTGTTAATTGTTACATTTAAAAACTATGGGCATGGACATATAGTCATATTGTGCGCAACGCCAACCATCTAAAAATAAATGGCCTGTACAGAAAACCACAATTTGGTCCCCATTTTTTAAAAATCATTTTTCTCAAATTCATTTTTAATCATATATTTTATGAGACTTACATCTTTTATTAACTTTTCAACCACAAGTTTCTTTAATTTTTATCAAAATCTACTCAAATTTTAATTTTTAATTAAATAAAGTAAGGACAATGTAATGATCTCCACATTCATATCCATGTGACTTCGATTCTGATTTTAGACTCTATTTACTAGTAGTAAAAGGGTCACAAGGTTACTGTTTTCTACTCATAAATGACTTGAGAAAATAGATAGCAATAAGACTTGAAAGCAAGTGAAAAATGAGGGTTTTTGTTGGTGGACCTAACCCTCGACTTAGTCGTCGTGTTAGAAATTCTATTGAGGCATTTTTGTTGGTCTCGACTTTTCTTTAGATAGAATATATCAATACCTGAGCATCAGCTATGCTTGTATTCTTAATCGGTGTTCGTTGGATGTGTCATTAGTCATGCTCTATCAAATCACATTTGGCACTTAATTTTTCTAGGTACATCCATGTATTTACTACATAAGATATTGGTCTAATACAAAACAATCTAATATGTTACCAAAAAATATTTGATTACTAATATTACCATTTTTCAAACAAGAAAATCAACCTAGTGTGACCGTGATTTTCATGATATTGACCCAATATGCTGGGGTTAATCTACAAGAATCCAAAATCAAGAGGTCAAAGCATGCATGGAGTCGAAAAATGCATTTAAAAGCCTTAAACCGTGTCAACCGAAAGTAAAGTAACCGTCAATCAGCCATTAAAAATCCCCCCTAGAAAGGTAAAAAATTTAATCTCCAAAATGGTCCACACATTAGAGGGGCCCTGCTCACATCTTCCATATACCATTGCCCATTTTCCCTTAGAACATGGAGCAAATTATGCCAGTTTTCCCTACTATAAGTTCTCACCTTTTCCTCTCCCCAATACTACTATTTTCTCTCCCAAGTCCCAATTCATGGTGAAAAACCCATAATTTTTCTATAGTTTTGGAGCAGAAAATTAAGAGAGAAATGGACGTTGAAATGGTTAAGTGTGAGTGTTGTGGATTGAAAGAAGATTGCACACAGGATTATATAAGTGAAGTGAAGGCAAAATTCGATGGTAAATGGCTATGTGGTTTGTGTTCAGAAGCTGTGAGAGATGAAATTAACAGAGGGAATAAAGAATTTGTGATGGAAGAAGCTGTTAAAGCTCACATGTCATTTTGTCGTAAATATAAGTCGAATCCAGCCATTCGAGTTGCAGATGGGATGAGGCAAATGCTAAGGAGAAGGTCGGGTGACTTGTCGTCGTCGTCGTCGTCTTCTTCTTCAAAGAAATATACAAGCTCTGCAGCAAAATCTTATTATTAGGATGCAAAGTTAAGGGATGCCTCTCATCTTTGGTCGGAATAAGGTATAACAATTTGTTTTTCCTATGTATATTTGGTATGTACTGGATTGACTAGATTTTTAACTTTTTGTTTCTTAATACTGTCTCGTGCTTTCTAATTCTCCTCCTTACCCAGCATACCATTCATATCCAAGTCTTGTTTGTACATACATTTTAATTCAATGGAACCATCTACCCGTCTTTTGTTTCTTCTTCAATTTTTGTTTTTTACCTATGTTCATATATTTTCTTCTGCACTAAAGCAACAACACATTATGTGTGTATGCGAGTGGAGGTGGAGAGAGATTTGGCCTAATCTAATAAATCAGAGTAATGTTATTTAGCCCCACTGGAGTTACAACCCCAGTCTAGATGGCATTAATGTGACGTTAAATGATTGGTGAAATTAAATAAGTCATTTAATTTCACCTTTTATGTAGCCTATCATCTAACGCTACCTAGATTGGGGTTGCAACCCAAGTGGAGATACATAGCATTACTCAAGAAATCAAGTTTTTCTATTAAAAAGTTAGTGCATGTTTTGTAGTTATATTTTGATTTATTCACCATTTTCAAGGATTTCAATATTGGTTATAAAAATTCTTCCGTGTTTTAGAAATTTTCTTGATTGTCCAATCAAATTTTTGGTGCTCTTTTACACAAAAAAAAATTGAGCTCTCAAGTCCCAACTCATCTTCCCTTTTCCTACAAATGATCTCCAAATTTTGTAATTTTCTTTAAAGAAAAGAAAAGGAAATTTTTTTTTTCTAAAAAGAGTAATGGTACGTATCATCATCCGTCTACATGACAGTATACTCCACTAGTTCATTGTTCAATGAACCAAAATGTTTCTCAACTTTGTAAAACGATGAATTATTTGTGTTCATCGCGGCTTAAACTGGTGCTGCATAGTATTGTTCAAAAAGAATTATACAAACCTTCACTTGCTATTTTAAATTAACTTACTATAGAACTTGGCCAATCATGTAATTGATCTAATTAATTAACAACCATCGAAAAAGTGCTCATACTTTTTCTGTTTTCATTAGTTTACCAACTTTTTTTTTTTTTAAAGAGACAATAAATCATATTAAATACATCAACAAACTCAACTAATCACTACTTGATTAATTTTAATAATTTTTGTATAATGTCTTCGCAAGAAGCAATCTACGTCTGATCTCGATCTTGCAATCAAGAGCTGCTTCCCTTAAGGTATCGAAGATGTCGACAATCCAACTTTTGTATTCATAACGGTCAACTCTGGACATCAAAGGCTCAGGCCCAACATCAAAGACGGTCCATATATTTTGGACAATTTTTATGATTAGTCCATTTAACATTTTGAGCCCATTTTGAAGATTCAATTTAGTCCACCCAAAATACTTGACATGCAGCCCAGTGAATTGAAAGGATCTTGTAGATTCAATCAATATGTACTTCAAAATCCCAAAAACTCTCTCTCTCTCTCTCTCTCTCTCTCTCTCTCTCTCTCTCTCTCTCTCTCTCTCTCAGTGATTCACTGAAAATTTAAGTCCGAAAAAACAATCTACTAGAGTCTGATCGACACCGTCGTCCGCCCTAGGTGACACAACAAAAGCTCTCTCTCTCTCTCTCTCTCTCTCTCTCGAAGTGATTCACTGAAAATTTAAGTCCGAAAAAGCAATCTACTAGAGTCTGATCGACACCGTCGTCCGCCCTAGGTGACACAACAAAAGCTCTCTCTCTCTCTCTCTCTCTCTCTCTCTCTCTCACTGAAAATTTAAGTCTGAAAAAGCAATCTACTAGAGTCTGATCGATACCGTCGTCCGCCCTAGGTGACACAACATAAAGGCCCCAACCCACTTAATGTGGAAATGTGGAAATTCTTACTTTCAATCTTGAAGTTATGGATCAAAAAATATGCGCATTTGAAGTTAAATAGATGAGCAAACTCAAGATTTGCATATCAAACTCCATATTTTTCCAACATACTCGACTTCTGCCTAGCAAACTCTATTTGACCATAGTGATGTATGTTGGATGAATTGTACATGCACAAATAATGATATATGTTGGATCATTTGCAAATGCGCACATAATGATGTATGTTTAAAACTTTAATTGTGAGATATTATTGTTATTGTAGGCTAATCATTGAACAATAGTGGTACTGTACCTCCAAACACAAGTGGCTTAAACTCAAAAAAGAAATGAAATGAAAGGAAGTGGCATTAATTCAAAGTCAAGTAACAATTATTGATAAGTACTTTAACCGCACTAAGATAAAGGAGGGAAGAAACAATGAAAATTTTGATGATTGAGAAACAACACAATGTAAATGACAATAACAATGAGAATATATCAACTGAGAATGAGGAAGCGATTGAACCCACCAATATGAATAAATTGAATGAGAATGAGGAAGATGATGTTCAAAATAAAGATTTAAAACAAGAGGGTTGATTTTCTTAGAATTTCGAGGAACCCGGAAATTGGAAAGCCCATTGATAAAAAAATGAGGAATTATTTAGTTGAAATTGGTCCAAAAAGAGTTGATGGAATCTTGTTTCTAAAGATAGTATAAGTATACATTTTGATTAATTACAAGTGGTTAGTGAAAATGAATTAACAATTGATAGAAGATTTCTAGAATACTCAATTTCTTAAGACATAATCTTTTTCTTTTGTTGCATGTTGTTTAAGACGTCAAAAACTATGAATAGAATTGGTCAAATGGGTAATGATTGATACAAAGATTGGCATAATCTACATTAGTGTATTAAAATTCATAAAGTAAATGAGGAGAATATACATCGCATGACTGACTGGATTGAAATGGAAAACAAACTTCGAAAGAAAAAGTACAATTGATGAAAGCATACAACTGGTGATCAATGAAAAAAGAGAACAATGGAGACAAGTGTTAAGGAAAATAATCGTTATTGTGAAAAGACTCGCCAAAAACACCTTGAAATTTTGAGAAGATTATGAGAAGATTTATGTTTAGAACAATAGCCTCTATTTGAAAATGATAATAATGATTGTTGAATTCGATCCAATAATGCAAGTGCACATTCGGCATGGTCAAGGACTTGATATCTCAGTCCTAAAATTTAAAAGCTGAGGATGGCCTCATAAACTAGTTTGCCCAAGGTGGACGGCTTCCCTCTTGTAAATGCCAAATTCCCCACTAATAAATTAATACACATGTTAGCAACTAAACTGATGAGTTCAATTATCACAAAAGTTAACATGCAAAATATTTCTCAGTCATACTTGATTGTATTTCATATGTGAGTCTCGAGGATCAAATGTTTCTAATAATACGATATGTGGATGATTAAACAATTTCGTCAATAATAGACGAATACTGGCTTGAATTTTTTAAGGTAGATGATACATCATGACTTGAACTTTCAAACTAGTTTTAAAAAAAAATAAAAAATAAAAAAAATTAACCAATCTTGAGCTTGATATTGATGATATCAAAGGGAAATGTATGATAACAGAGCTAACATAAGCGGGAGGCAAAAATATGTACAAAAAATATTACTAGAAATGAATCCCAGAGCTTTGTATATTCTGTGTGGATATGATAGTCTTAATCGAGCATTATGCTATATGGAGAATTGTTTTCCTAAGTATATGTCCTTCTTTGGAATGATAAAATGCATCTACACGTTGTTCTCTTCTTCTCCCAAATAATGAAATTTTTTCTAAGATGAGATTAAAGTTTCAATACTAAAGTCATCGTCACAAATAGTCACTGAACTTTTGAAAAGTTCAGTGATGAGTTGGGTAATTTTTAAAGTTCAGTGATCTTGTGGAAGTATGATATAAAGTTCAGTGACAATTTGGGCAATTCACTCGAAAAATCATGTTGAAAGTGTCAAACCTATAAAAGAGCAAATTGCACAAATTAGAGACGTTTTACTTGACTCGGCAAATATTAGTGAAGATTTTAAAACAAAGACTAAAGCGGGATCCTTAGCAACATATGAATTTGAGAATTTTGAGTTTTTTCTTGACATGATAATCTTTTACATAATGTTGCATGCAGCCAATATTGTGTTCAAATTTCTTCAAGATGAAAATATGGATATTAATCGTACTATCAACCTGTTTCGTTGCTAGAAGTGTATATGGAAATTGTGTTTGTTAATTCCTTAGATGAAGCGAAACAAATGGCAAGTGAAATGAAAATCAAAGTCTTATTGAAAAAACGTATAATTCAAAGAAGCGATTTGATGAATGTGACAGTGATGAGATAAAGTCATCTCTTGAAGAATCTTTTGGAGTTGACTACTACCTCTTTATAACTGATCAAGCACAATCTTCACTTCAAACTCGATGTGAACAATTTAAACTATATGAAAAGACATTTGGATTTTTGTTTAATCTGGAGACGTTACAACATGAGACTATTGACAATTTATTGAAGTCTTGTATGAATTTTGATTAGTATCTAGAACAAAACTGACCTTTGAATATTAATGGACTTAAAATTATTTCGAAGTTAACAGTTTTGAGATGCTATTTACCAAGTGAAACAAAAAGAGTGCAACGCCCAAAATCTTAGAATTTGGATTTGTTACAAAAAAAAAAAAAGGTCCTTCTTAGGTATAGGAAATTCAAATTAAAATAATTTTTTTATTATTTTCTTTTTATTTCGTAGATTAATGTAGCGCCCGAGCCCTAGCGACCTATGACACTATTAAAACCTTGAACTACCATAATCATACATATGTTGTTCATAAAAGTGTGAATAACTTGGACCAAAGCTCTAAAATTTTAGGGACCAATTGCAAAATTGAAGAAATTTTATTTTTGTAACACTGGGATTTTTTACATTCGGACACATCTCTGAAAAAAATTCCGTTTGGCAATCAAATGAAGTCCAAAAAAAAAACAAAAAGAACTGTAAGCATATTACACCTTGGAGAATTACATGTTAAAATTTTATATAAAAATTCAATTCGATAGATGGGTCGAACCTATTTGTTCTTGCTTTGGTAGCCATCGGGAAAACATCAAAAACTTGAGTTTTAGACTCTCAAAATATGTGATTCCAAATCAGAGAGATGGATAAGTCATATGGCTACCTTCTCCAACTTGATTCACTTCAGAATTCAAGAATTTTGGTCGGGTTGAATTTTTAAACATAGAGCAGAAACTGAAAATTAGTAAACACCAGCTTTGCAAACTCAAAACAACTAGATGAACCGCAATAAAGTATCCTATCCACATTGAGCAAATTTACATCAAACAAATCAGTCTTTAAACATTCAAAATCTCAATATTAAAATATCCAAAAATTTAAATATTTGTTTGAACATAATATGACTTAAATAATAATTTTGGGGTTCACATCAGTACTATTTCTCTCCTTTGCGCCGCCATCGACTGCATTAATCTAAAATTGTTAGGTAGGGAGGGTTGAGTATTTCATAAAAGCACTTAGTAGACTCATACGCACGTTATGCCAAAACATATCATAATTGAAGTATATACTCATGTAATTTAAACTTTTAGAGAATAAGCATATATCGATGATCAGATAACATACAAACACTGGGTGCACAACAATGTCGCTATTTCACATATCTAGTGCAACTACACCACCTGTTCATATTTCTCCCATAAGGAGTCGCATATAGCATATGACAAGCGAAATTGTTTTTGACTTATAATACCGCAAGTGCATGATTCGTTTCAAGTAATAAAGTGAATTTTTAAGTTCAAGTATCGTTCCCACAGAGATTTAATTGTTTGACTGTATTTAATTCGACTTTAACTGAAACAAAATAAGTTTTATGTATTTTGTAACTAAATTGTGACGAAACTAAGAAAATTAATCATGCAAAAGTGAATGAATTAACGAAGTAAATGCAAATTTCACTACGTGCAATGATATAACTAAATGCAAGTTGAACTAATAAACAAATAAAAGGCGTACTAGGTCCGAGAATCCCAATGCAACGATCTATTTCAATTTTAGTTCTACAATTTAACAATACGTTTGAATTATGACGAATCAATGTTTCTATTTTATTCAAGACTTTCTTTCGATTAACCTTGAACCTATTTTCATATACGACACCGACTATATTTCTATGACGGGAGCAAATATATAAAAATGCATGAATATTTATAAACACTTAGAGATTTACGTAAAGCATAGCGGTATATCTCTATTTCCTATCGGACTCTAGATAATTTATACACTACCTAATCTATGTCTCCTCTTTCGAATGGATGAAATAAACCACTACAAATCACATAATCATATGCATAATAATCATGGATTCAATTCAATGTATATAAATCATTCATCAATCCAAAATGCGTTTTAACGTCAAAAATATAAAATTAGAAATTGAAATATCACATCACATGGTTCATTGTTCACCTAACACAATAAAATCTAGTCTAACATGAAAAAACTAAGAAAACAAAGAATTTCAATAGAAGAAGACATCACCCGATTGATTTTTGGAATGAATTCTTGAATTTTCACGTTGTTGTCTCGTATTTTGCTCCCAAAATCCTCTTTTCTGCTCCAAAATTGTGTAGCCCCCATTTCTGATCGAGTTTGGGGTTATAAAAGAGTCCAAGATTGAGTTTCCATAGGTGTTTAACTTAAAAAAGGAAATCATAAAATTTGCTCCGGAAAAGCCCCAAGTGACCGCTTATTTTTATGCATTTGGCCTTCTGGAATCCCTGCATATACCTAGGCGACCGCTTGAAATTTCTTCCAAGCGACCGCTTGGTTCAACTTTTTTCTCCGCTAGACAGCTTTCAATATTTTGGTCATAACTTTCGTATCCGGTGTCCGATTGAAGTTATTTAAAGTTCCTTGGAAAGATAACACAAAGAGTTACAATTCTTCATGAATAGATATTTTCCAATTCAGACGTTTACTATCCCATAAACAGATCTCAATTAGAGACTAAAAATTTGGAGTATAACTTTTTCGCCTGAAAGTTGATATGTGATAATGTTTCGACCATATTTAATCTCTTTGACTTCTTTCTTCATCCGATTGATCCCTAACACTCTTGAATCTTCATTCCATCGTCCGTCATATCTACGGATTGTTTCCATGTTATTCGTTTTGATCCCCGAACTTTCGTTTTCTTCCGTTTTGGTCATTTCTTGCTCGTTTTAACTTACTTTTCGTTATTTCCATCGACATTGCCCTGCAAACACAATTTATATAGAATTAAGTCATATTTCAACATAATTACAAGCAATTGTCCATGTTTTGTGACCTAAATAAGTGCGCAAAACGCACTTATCGGCATACAATTACAAGTATATATGATCAAGCATAACATGAATTAAAATAAAATGAGGGTGTCTACCTCTTCGAAGCAAATCTTTAGGTTTGAGCACCTTGTGTCTCCTTGAAATTTTAATTCTTGAAAATTTGATCAGTGTATATATTCCGTTGCTGTATTATCAAAGGAAAAGGGGATGAAATGAAAAAATATTTGAAGATAGAGAGAGGGACCGACGTGTGCATAAGAAATCATAATAGTATTGAAATTTGAAAATGGTTTATCCTAATTAAATATACTAATTAACCAAATAAATATTTCAAACTCTTCCAGTAAGTAATTCAATAGGATTAGGATAATCAGAAATGGAATCAAGTGATTTAGTTTAATCCTTAAAGATAACAAATGGGATAATCCATGGACATCACAAGTTAATCCTGCTGCCCGAAAATTTAGTAACTAGATCAATTAAAATTCAATAACAATAGTTTTTTCTTTGATTTGCGCTAACGTGATCAATCTTATCCAAATTCACTTCTTCTCTAGCCTAATACACATAATTAATCATAAGATACCAAACGAGCCCAATATCGATAGAGTAATTCTCACAATTTCAATGATAAAATATTTAATATTGCAATATCAAGTACTGGATAGAAATTAGAAATCTTAATCGGATCACGACTTACGTGAATACTAACTCTAATACAATTAGGTGACAAAACATAACTTAAACTTTTACTATAATTTGTCATAAAATAATTTTCAAAGGAAAACAACATAATTAACATAGACTAGACTAAGCGAGCGTACTTAATTATATGATCAACTAAAAACACATAAATTGAGAAACTTGCACTGACGTGAATTTTTCCTCCTTACAAGAATTCGAGAAAAACTATCGCCTTAAAATTTGGTTTTTTTATCGCTACATTACTGTTACGTTCTAATACAAGTTTCAACAACTAACGGAAAGAAATGGGTTATGTTAGCTAGCTTTGTTTGTTAAAGAAACAAAACTAAAATGAAGGATGGAAATAGAGGCTAGCTTCCATTAACAGAGTTCAACCCTGTAATACTATTTAATGATCAAGTTCAGTTGGACTATTTCTCGATTTTAGAATTCAATGGAATTTTATAGTATTTCATAAACTCATTCAAGTACAACATAATAAAACTTTAGAATTTTCCAACATCATTTAGGCATGTAATTGAGTGTTCAATTACATGCCAAAAGCTGTTCTCGGATACCGATCTCTATTGACTTGATTCCGAAGTTTGTCTAGAGATGACTCATAGGACTCTCAAACCCCCATTGGTCTCATCCAAAATTTTGTAGAATTCAATTTGTGGTGATAGTTTGAAAATTGAACCAGAAGTTGAAATTTCTACTTGTTTACATGCCCAAATTCAGACATCCAATCACATTCGATGTCAAAACTTACGCTAACATATCATACTAACATAATTTAATAAACATCAATTTATAGAGTTGTATGAAAATCTATTTCATGTTCAAACACTAATAATCCTATAAATTCATTATCTTAGTTTTAACTTTAAAACAATGAAAATAAATTCTACACATGGGAACCCTGGACTTTGATTTGATTTTCCTCTCCTTGGCTTCTCGACAATTCATGCAATCTACATCCATCCACGAACCCTTCTCAGTCTAAAATTTTTCATAAAGTAGGAGTGGACGTAAAGTCTCGTAGAATTGCTTAGGTGCAATCCCGTTTGAGCAAATATGTATATTTACATCTATAACATAAAACTTCATACCATAAATATTGAGCAAGTTGAAGTTGATCAAACTTATGTAATTCAAATGAGAGATTGAATCGACTGACTATGTTATCAATTAAGAACGATTCAATTGAACAACAAGATTATTCAAATTTGATTAATATTTTTGTCTCTAAAACCATAAGATGGGTAGTATATAAGTGATCATTTGAAAATTTTCGATCGCGTTATTTGATTATAGTATAAATATTTTGAATAATACATTTTATTTGTTGTTTTATTATTAAGTTTTAAGTAAACATTAGTGTGATAAAACTCTTATGGAAACCCAGAAAAAAAAAATAATAATAATAATGAATGCATACTGTATTAGGGCCCAATTTATGAAGTTTGCTCCTCGTCCCAAAAATCTTAGATTTGGCATTGATAATGGTAACATGGTTTCAGATTTCATGTCTTTAGAAGGTCTTTTCCACATAACCAGAGTATTAAATGTTGTCTTTCTTGTAGAGGATAAAGTGTAAGAATATGTTGGACAAAATTTAAATTGATCGAACATACATTTATTAGCACGATATATAACTTATTGCACACTTATTATCCATGCGTTCCATTGAACTCAGCACTTATAAAAACTTAAAAACAAGATAAAACAATCACTAAGGGAGCGTTCTCTTTATTGTTTTCAGGCCTTTTTTGTTTTCAATTTTTCAAAATATTGAAAACACGTTCCCTTTTTCATTTTCGAAAACGAGTTTTTGAAAACGGCTGAAAATTTTGTGAAGAAAATAGCAAACAATTTTTTTACGTTTCGCCTGTTTTCTTCACAAATCTGCCAAAACTAAAAAAATACGGGTTGAAAAATATTTTTTCAAAACGACAAAACGAACGAGTTTTTAACAATCTCAAAATGGACACCCAAAACACAAAACGAATTCAAAACTGAAAACACAAAATTGAAACACGAAGAGAACGTCCCCTAAACTTTTATTTTTGAAGCAATTTTGTAATATTTCATATAAACACAATTTTGGGATAGGATTACAAAATTGAAAGATCGAGGACTATGCATGTCTAAAAAAAAAAATTCAAGACACACTTGCTATATTTTGAAGGGTGATCATATTTACACCATAAATTTTTTTTTTTCCAGCACATTTTAACTGCACTTAAAGTTCTTAGTCTTTGCTCATTATAATATTTATATCTCTAAAAAATTTTCATGTCATTCTTATTATCAAATTTTGCATTAGTGAACAAATTTTGTATTTGATAACAGTTTTATGTCCAAAAGTTCGTTGAAATGGTGTAAAATAACTTATTTTTTCAATATATTTTTAAAAAGATAATAAAAATAAAAAAGTGCAAAAAATTATTTTTTCCCTTATTACAAAGCATGAAAACAAAAAAAATTTAATATAGAGCATCATCAGTGAAGAGTTGTACTAATTAGTTGAACGTTGAAAATAAATATTCGACAGAAAACTGTTAAAAAAATAATTGTTATAGTGACTAAAGATTGAGAAATTTAACTACAACGTAATGTATCAAATGAAAATTGTGATGACATATAACACCAGTATTATTTGAAATTTTAATGGTTGGAATTTTTTTTTATTTTTTTATTTTTTTATTTATTTATTGAGAATATGTGGTTAAAAAAAAGGTTTTGGAATTATGTGTAAAATTATTTTATTGGAGAATGTGTGGATGATAAGAAGAGAGCAAAAATGAATTATAATTTGAGTTAGAGCTACATTTACCACATAGACTAATACTAAAGAATAATTTTAATTGTACATAAATGTTACAGAAAGATTTACAAATAAATGAGGTGTCAAAAAGAGAGCGATGAATTTTATTTTATTTTTTTATTGATTAAAGAAATTTTGACCCAATCATATCTTACAAAATCATGTGTACGTACACCAATCTATAAGTTGTGATGTACATGTAGCACAATCGAATAATAAATGTTTTGAATGTTTTTTTAGTTGGTTTCTCATTATTACTTCCAATTTTCAAAAATTGTTGAAAATGAATAGGATAAATTGACAAGTCAAGAAGCAAATATACTGTTTGCATGTAAGGCTCAGGCCATGAGAGATTTGACCAATGGCTTCGGTGGTGGTTCTGTGTGTACTTGGCTAGGTACATTCTTGGCAATTTACATTGATATACATGCATACAATGTTATGTTTTGTTATATATGCATGTTTACTTAATTAAGGGAATTGGATGTATTCTGAAGTTCATTGTGGAAAGAATAAATTATATTGAGGACTGTGGGTTCTCATGATCGGTTGCAAACTAAAATTAGAGGAAATGAATACATTTCAAATGATTATTTTATTGATCTAACTTGATTGGCTCGTGCGAGAAAATGAGGGAAATTAATTCAGTGAAACTTCATGGTATTTAAAAGATGCTAAGTTTAGTTCCATTGTCATCTTTATTTTTTTTTAATTTTACCCTCTCCAAATGAGGCTCGAACCCAGTGATAAGGCTTTTCATTCTTACCACTTGAGCTACGTCTTGATCGTGTATGCGGTGTATGTGGTTGTATAATCGAAATTAATGGTTTGTGGTTGTCTCAAGTGCAAAGTAAGCTCCTATTTGATATCCTTTATTTGTCAAAAACAAAGTTTTGAATAGATAATTTTTGGAGAATGTGTGGTTAAAATTAGGAAAAATTTTAGATTTACGTGTAAAATATTTTATTGTATATATCGTATATGTATGGTTGAAAATAAGTGTATAGAAAAAAAAAAGTTCTGAAATAAGGAATATCAAACAAGTGCTAAATCAATCACATCATTAGACAGGTGAGCTATATATATTAGTATACGAGAAATTTATCATATACGAAATAAAAAGATAAACCTATATAAAATCGTTGTTCACGTCTATCTATATTTTTTTTCAACAATAAACTTAATTGTGATGACGCATATTATCATAAACATTGGCAATTCTACCGTGCTGATGTGAATGATAATGGACGATCAATAACAAACTGGATGAACAAAGTATGAACTCTTACTTTTAACTTTTCAAGAAAATTCATGGTGATAAAGAAAAATGAAATCATGTTATTTTAAAAATAAAAATCAATTTTTTTTGGAATGTGTATAGGTTTTATTAGTCAATAACATTTATTATACAATTCTTTGCCGCAAATAAAAGAAATACCGAAAATGATCTTGTACAAACACGAAACATCTAGGAAAAATCTGATGTACGAATTATCAGAATAATTCGATCTTTTCAAAATGTAAATAAAAGGTAAAAATGAAATCACAAATAGGAAAAAGCCACGAGTACAGGAAAATATTGACAGAATTTATATTGACGTTGATGTGGCGGCGCATGATTGACCTTTTTTTCTCTCTCTCTTTCCATCTTCCAATGATTATACGTCATGTGTTGTCTATCAAAATTTCACTTACTTGTAGCATTATTGTCACAATTAAGAGGGAAAATCATCATGATGCTGATAAGAGTTGAAGTTACTTTGTGCATGTAAGGCCAAAGGGTATATATGTCCATCGTCAAAATTTCCAAGCACCTATTTCACATGAGCGTGACTTTTCTCCCATACATGAATGCATGACTTTGTGTATTGTTGATTCTCTAATTAACGCTAATGGCCAAAAGGATTCTTGGAGCAGACTCCAATAGTATTTTAAATAAGACTTAGGTTGTTGCTTTAGTTTGTCCCGTGATCCATGGTAACGAAAAGTTGCATAACCAAATTATTTTATACTCTTTTGCAGCAACCCAAAGGCTACGTAAACTATTTCGCTTTAACCTTATACTGAGTAAGTGACATTGTTGCCATCGTTCGTCCTTTTATATTGATCTACATGGATATTTGTATATCAATGTTCTAATCTAACTCATGGATCTTTAGTAAAGAAAATTTGAAGATATACTATTTTGAGTGTCTGGTCATTTTAATTCTCTTTCATTACAACATGAGTTGAATTATAACCATTATTTCAAAAAGATAAGAGAGCAGTGCAATGTGCTACTTCCTTCAATGTTCTTTATCTTGAGGCATAGTCTTTAGAACCCTAGAAATAAGCTAGAAATAAGCTACATAACGTGTTAAGAAATCGACAACTAGAAGCAAAGTTGTACTACATTATATGTACGATCGCAGTTCTCATAGAGAGATGCCTGCTCACAAAGATTCAGAATCGTGTGTTGGGACTGGGAAGTGTTAATTGCATGACATCTCGCTATTAACTTCAATCACTAGTACGCTAAAGCAAGTTCACCTTCTTCTTTCTATGTATTTGTAGTATTATTATGACTTAAATGGATTGCATAGCCTAAAATATTCATCCATGTAGAGAAACCTATATTTTACGTATGACAATTATTGCCTAATCATTAATCATTTGCTTTGGTTTGTAACGAGTTTACTTCTTGATAGGAATGGTTTGAATTAATCTGGGGAACTCAAGAATATGAATCTATGTTTTTCCTTAATTTTACTAAGTTTGCTTTATTCTTATCGTGTAATTTTACTAAGTTTGCTTTATTCCTATCGTGTAACTATTCCCGCTTTTATAGTCAGTATTAAAATAAATCACTATCGTACTTTCTAAAATTCAATTTATGCAGTGGATGTGATCGAGGGCATGGATCTGACACTATAGTGAGATGCTGTATTTCACCAGCATCTATTATAAATTGTGGAACACTATCCAAAACATGTTTATAAATCATGGAATCTCTTTCGAAACACTTGTTTGCATAGTGATAAAGAAAATATGCAAGTGGGAGACAAGTCCAAATACCCATCTGTTAATGCGTATTCCTACATATTTAAATGCCTATATTAATTTGTTAAGGCCGCTTTTTATTTCTAAAGAATGAAAGATTGATATATCTGTTTATTATCTAGGTGCAGGAGCTGCTACTATTTGTGGATTATGGAAATTTGGTAGGTCACTTGATTCGTGCATTGAACATATTCTTTCCTTGGAGGGGAGTCGGATGCAGAGGGAGTTGGCAAATGCGTACGTACTTACCATCAGTGGCGGAGCCAATACCCGGCCAGCTCGCGCGACCGCGCGTGCTGACTTTGCCAGAATCTGCTGCCCCGGGAAGCTTGGAGGCTGGAGGCGTCTGTGCTTCAGTTTGGCGAGGGAGGAAGGCTAAGGAAGAAGATGACAGGAAGTGGGTTGGGCCATTTTTTTTTTAAAATTTATGTTTTGCAATTGGGCTAAGATTTATGAATTAAAAATACAGCCCAATTAAAAAACGCCCAATTTTTTGATCCAATTATATATCCAATAAAATAGAAATCAATTCCCAATTCCCAAATCGTTCCTTCGTGATTGGAGTTTGGAGAGTGTGGAGAACTTGCGATTTGCGATTGGCGGTGGCGAGATTGGGGAAGACCGGTGGATTGTAGGACTGGTGAGTGATGTGGTGGAGTCTAGACAGTGGTGTGGCTGTGTGGACTGTGGTCTGTGGTGTGGAGGTGAGTCAGGTGACTCTGTCCTGTGGCTGCGAGTCTGCGAGTGGGAGATTGAAGTTGGATTTAGCCTGCAGTTCTGTTGACTGCTGCCGGAGTGCGAGCCTGCGAGGCAGCGAGGGAGGGAGAAGGAGTGGAGGACTGCAGGCTGTAGCTGCTCCGCTCATTGATCTGCCGAGTGCCACCTTGCCAGTGCCGGTAATGTTCCATTTTTATTTTTATTATTATTATTATTATTTGGATTATGATTTTAATTGGTTTATGAATTAGTGGGGAATTGAAATATGATTTATGAATTATTGTATATGAATTATGGATTGGTTTATGAATTAGGGTTTATGAATTAGGGTTTTATAAATTATAGTTTTTTGAATTATAGTTTATGAATTAGGGTTTATTTATGAATTATGGTTTATGAGTTATGAATTATGAATTGTGGATTGGTTTATCATTTATGAGTTATGGATTGGTTTATGAATTATGATTTTTTTTATTTGACAATGGGGAATCGGGATTTGGAAATTTAGGTTTAGCAAATTAGGGAATTAGGGATTTGTGAAATTTAATCAATGACCGGTCGGACCAGACTATTACGATCGTTGACTGTCGAGGGTCAACGGTCAAAGTCAACCGCCCTAGCTGACACGTCGTCCTGGATTCGCCACTTCTTACCATCATAATCTGCATTAAACTCTTCAATTGAGACACTATCTGCGGTTCTTAAAATAAATGCGACTCTAAGAGCATCAAAATTTAAAGTATTGCCGAAACTAATAAGAAGGAATCTAAGCATAGAGCTAAAATAGCAACCAGTATTTAATACTTGATTTCATATATTCTGGTGATCTTCGTGGACTCTTTCAATCCTGAGTAACTGATTGTAATAACTATCATTCCATTAAATAATCAAGAAGTTCAACAAGTGCAAGCTGTATTGATTTTCTGCAATATCAACCAACTAGGTGCTGATCTCATTTTCTTCTTGATTCAAATCTAGCAACTAGGATGACTAACATCAATTTGAACTGGAAGATTATGAACTTTAACTAACATAACAATGGTGAATGACTAGTTCTTTGATCTTCTACTATCTGCTCTCCCATCTGGATTAATCGTTACTTTGTGTATATGTATGACTCTGTGATCTGAGTACGATTGTCTAGGTTGTGAGAATTGATACGTGAGCAATCCTTTTCCTGAATTATACCAGTTCACTAGGGTTCTTATGACCTCAATAAAACGAAGTCAATGCCTGGACTCCACTCCAACCCACCTCACTAAAGGAAAAAGACCCAGAAACTGTAGAAAAGGGAACATTGCCTATGTTATGTATAAAAGAAAAAGGGTTCCTGATTGTTAGTGGCTATTTAATCTCAAACTCGAGGGAAATTTTCTCGTTAATTTCCGTTGATGATGTTATGTTTTAAAGTCTATTTGTCATTAATTTTTTTTCTTGTTTATTCTCATTTTTAATGCATTTTTCTTCTCCTGTTTCATGACTTGTATGTATTGTTTTCACATGGTAGAATGTTGAAAAATGTATCACCATGATCGTTGGGTGATGGAACATCTCTCTAAACATTTCTACTCAGAGGAAGTTTATGATGACTCATCAGCAGACCAGCCAAAAATTAGGTGCCGTTTCCGGAATTATTTTGGAGATAATGTTTTGCATCCTCAAATTACATCCAATAGTGAGGAAACTGATACAGAGAAAAATGATCTCAAGAAGACTAGGAGTGAGGCCCCGAAAAATTACGTGAGTAAATCTGCTGAAGCTCTTATTCTACTGAATGTGATGTACTCATGGATATGTATTTTAAGGTGTGACCAAAAAAAAAAGTTTTGGCGTGCATACATACGTCACTACTGAACCTTCTTCTATGATCTCAAAAATGAGAAAATAAAAAAAATAAAAAATGATCTCATAAATCATGTCTATGCTGATCCTTTTGTCACAAGGCAAAGATGAAATGAAAGAAAAAACTTCTTGTATTTGGTCGAGTATATGACACTTTTGTTATCAACCAAACAAGTGTTTTTGCTTTGTAATTGTCACATATTTTTTGGTTTAGTCTAACTCAAGTAATGATGTAAAGTTAGGCTAGTTTGAACCTATTACAAGTTAAGTACATTGTCAAATATTGTCTAATATATAGTAGGTAGTATGATTATTGGTAGAAAGTACTTTTGCAATTACGTGTATGTTTGGCTATATATAGAGCCATGTAACTTCATTTTTATATAGAGTGAATAGAGTAAATTGATATATTTTCTCTCAAAAAGGAATTCTCTCTGTTTTTATCTTTCCTTATTTGCTTGGTGTAAAACCGGTAAGGCTTGTGTAACTCCGGTGTGGAGAGAGCAAACACGGTGAGGAGAGAGCATATACGGTAAGCTAGTGAAATACGGATAGCATAGTGCAAATTCGGTATTCAAACTAGAGTGAAATTCGGTAAGCTCACCAAATACGATAAGCAAAGACCAAATACGGTAAGTGAACTGAAATCCGGTATTCTCATATCTGGTACGTTCAATTTTTCTATTTCTTTCTCGTCCTCTTTGAATAAAAAAATTCAACATGGTATCAGAACTTTACTGATCTTAGAAAAATTGTAAAAGAGTGAATGGATTTTTTTTAGAGAAAACTCGACAAAAAACCTTAACCAAAAAGCCGAGTAATTTTGTGAGAAGTGTGTAATGGCATCAACTAGTTTTTCAGCACCTCTACCCTCAACCTTCAATAGAGAAAATTACAACTTCTGGGCTGCAAAGATGAAAGCATATCTCAAGGCTTATGACCTTTGGGAGACAACGGAGATAGGCATTGAACCTTCACCATTGAGAGCTAACCCCATAGTTGCTCAAATTAAACAACACAGTGAAGATGTTGCCAAGAAATTCAAAGCTCTCTCTTGCATTCAGTCTGCTATTTCAGATGTTATTTTCACAAGGATAATGACTTGTGAAACAACAAAAGAAGTCTAGGATAGACTCAAGGAGGAATTCTAAGGAAATGAAAAAAAAAAAGGCAGATGCAAGTACTCAACTTGAGAAGAGAGTTTGAGACTTTGAAAATGAAGGAAACTGAGGTGGTAAAAGAATTTGCAGACAAGTTGATGAAGGTTGTAAATAAGATTAAGTTGTTAGGAGATGATTTTCCAAATAAAAGACTACTGAAGAAGGTTCTGATTAGTTTACCTGAAATGTTTGAAGCCAACATATCATCACTTGATGATTCAAGATATTTATCATCAATTACCATGGCTGAATTAGTTAATGTTCTTCAAGCCACAGAACAAAGAAGATTGTTCAGGCGAGAAGAGCAGGTTGAAGGTGCTCTGTTTGCAAAAAGAAAGTTCAAGGAAAACGAGAAGAAGATGGAGATCAGCAAGGATGTTGGCAAAAATGGTGATTATCCACCTTGTCCTCATTGCAAAAAGCAAGGTCATTTTTTAAAATGGCGTTGGTATAGACCAGGGGTGCAATGCAAGTCATATAAGGAGTTTGGACATGTTCAAAAGGTCTGTAAAAATCAGAAAGAAAATGAGGAGATACAGTAGGCCAAAGTAGCAGAAGATCAGCAAGAAGAATACTTGTTCACAGCAATGAATTCAAAAGCCTGCAGCAGTGAAGAAATATGGCTATTGGACAGTGGTTGCACACATCACATGACTTCAAATTTAAGCATATTTGTGGAGTTAAATGATGCTTACAAATAAAAGGTAAAAGTGGGAAATGGAGAGCATCTGGAGGTGAAATGAATTGGCAAGGTTTCAGTTCAAACGCCATCAGGTATCAAATTCATTTCTGATGTTTTATATGTTCCAAAAATTGATCAAAACTTGATAAGTGTCGGTCAATTGATTGAGAAGAACTACACCTTAATATTTAAGGGTAGTTGCTATACTATATTGGATTCAAACAACTTTGAGTTGATGAAAGTAGAAATGAGGAATAAGAGTTTCTATTTGGAATGGAAAAATGAAACTTCAGCTCATAAAAATAATGGTGAGAAAGTAGAAAGTTCAGAAGATGCAAATGAAAATCAGTGTTCATGTTCTATGGAAACTTCCAAGTCAGATAAGGAGAACAACAAAACTGATGTTGAACCAAAAGATGGGAAGTGCTATGCATTGAATACACTCAGATAAGCATTTGAAGTTGTGGGTTCTGATGCTTCATCATGAGACAAACCATCATCTGCTGAAGCTAAAAAACAGTGATGACATTGGCAACATTTTTAGAGCGATTGGTGGAACCTAATGTAGCTGCTGCATCAGTTCGAGATCTTTTAAAATCACTGTCTAAAAACTCTTCCAGCAAGCAGCTTGATGCAAGACAATGTTTTCAATTGGAAGATCTACCAGACAACAATAAGAATTCAATTGACAACAAGGATGCTCAAACTGAAAAGTTGAAAATAGGAAAATATGATCCAGTAGCTTGTGCATTGCAAATTAGGGGATCAGCTTGTAAACTTCGTCCAAAGCAAGAGTTGAAACACTAAGATACCATCTTCGTGTTTTCACCAAAAATGTCAAGGATGATTGTTGAATTTGGTCGAGTATGTGATACTTTTGTTGTCAACCAAACAAATGTTTTTGCTTTGTAATTGTCACATGTTTTTTTGGTTTAGTCTAACTCAAGTAATAATGTAAAGTTAGGCTAGTTTGAACCTATTACAAGTTAAGTACATTGTCAACTATTATCTAGTATAGTAGGTAGTATGATTATTGGTAGAAAGTACTTTTGTAATTATGTGTAAATTTGACTATATATAGAGTAATGTAACTTCCTTTTCATATAGAGTGAATAGAGTAAATTGATATATTTTCTCTCAAAAAGGAATTCTCTCTATTTTTATCTATCCTAATTTGCTTAGTGTAAAATCGGTGAGCCTTGTGTAAATCCGGTGTGGAGAGAGCAAATACGGTGAGGAGAGAGCATATTGTTGACATATGGTCGACTTCATCCTTAATATTTTGATCATAACAAACAAGATTAATATTGTTTCTAACAATTGATTTTGAGTGATGATAGTTCAATGTTAAAATCAATCAAGCATTAAAAATCGGAATCGAAATGAAGATCAAAGTGGAAGCTAAGCATTCAAGTTAAATCATTTGAGACGAGAACTCAAAAGATAAACGTCAAAAAAGATCAAGACCAAGAGTATGCGAGACGACAACAGAGAAAGATTAAGACGAGAAGTTTAAGTGTCAAGAGTCAAACAAGAAAAAAAAATTCAAAGCAAGATCCAACACTAGGCCTCATTGATCTTATGTAAAGGTATAACACTTGATCTTTACTAATGAATGACAATAGCTCAAAAATCATTTTGTGCATGAAAAGTTATTTTTATTATCACTTGCATAAAATGTTTTAATTAAAAGTAAGATTGATTTTCAATATGAAAATGTCTTTCACAAGCCTACATTTTTCAAAACAATTAAAAAAAAAAATTTTAAAAAAAATCAAAGTCAATGGTCAACGGGTCGTCCGGTAGACCTAGCAGATGTCCGGTACGTCAACTGGCAAATTTTTGGACCGTTCTGACTTCTGACGCTCAACGGCTAGTTTGGTCGTTCGGTAGACTAGCGAACGTCCGGTAGATGCGTCCGGTTGGTCAAAACTTTTCCGTTTTGATATCTATAAATATCATTTCACTTCCATTCATTACAACAACAATGAAGAGAGTTTCCTTGTGAAATAAGTTTGTAAGAAATCTTTTTTGAGCTTAATTTTTGTTATCATTTCATTTATTTCTTTATAACAAAAACTTTGATTATTAAATCAAATTTTTTGATTCATTTCTTTCATCAAAGTTTTTCTATATCTCTTTGTGCTTAACTTTTTATATCAATATTCAAATAGAGAGATATTCTTGAAGAAGGTATTTGCACTTATATTGTATAAATCTTTCTATTTCTTCATATTGAAAACTTTAATTTTAAATCAAATTTCTTGAATCAACTTCTCTTCAAAGATTTTCATATCTTCTTGTTCTTAACTTATTTATATAAATTTTAAAAGAGATATTTCTTGAGAAGATCTTTTTGAACTTACATAGTATATATTTCATCTTATTCTTCTCATTAAAATTTTTTGATTGATTGAATCAAGCTTGTAAAATTATCATATTCATCAAAGTTTCTTGTTCGCTGAATATTATGCCGCAAGCGCACGGGTCGAAAACAAGTAATATAGTGGACTTTTAGAGTCCGAATATCGATCCCACAAGAAGTGTTATCTCAATTACAAGCGTATTTGTTTCAAACTATCGAAATGGACACATAGATTTAAAAACTTGATTTTTAAAATTGAAAAACGACAAAAGACGCGATTTTAATTAAAACTTGAAAAGACACTTAAAAAGTGAAAGGATTTTTTGATTTGAAAGATGTTGGAATTTATGATTTCGCTTAACCTTTATTTCATTAATATCAAGTCAATTATGCGTCGATGCAAATTATCAAAATAAATAGTTAGACTCAATTTTTCAATTTTAGTTAATAACCTCTGTCGAGTGATATTAACCCTAATTGATTAAATTTTACCACATATGTCTATGTTGATAGAAAATTAACCAATTACATTAAATTATTGTGAAAATACTCAATGGGTCACCTGTGGTAGGTACATATGTCTATATACCTAAACGCGCATAGATATACTAAACAACCCAGGGTAATAATCATTTCAGTCTATTAAGTGCAACTATTCATCAATAATTACACAACCACCTAACCACAACATCTATTGATATCAAATAAATGTAGTAATTTTAAACATGATAATTAATACACCATTATTTTGATAACAATGCAACATTAACAACATAACATGATATTAATAAAAATTAGGTTAAACTACTACATAAATTTCAACACAAAATATTTAGCTCATCATATTAATACAATAACAAAGAGATTTATGTATACAAAGCATTACAAACTTTGGAAAAACAATTAAGGAATACAAAAGGAAAAATATAACCCTATTTTGTATGAATTTGAATTCCTCCAATGTTTCTCCAAGTATTCTTTGATTAAACCTCTTTGCTATACTAATTAAAACACTCCAAATAAGCTAAGAACCCAAGGAAATAAAAATGGAAAAGAGAGAAAAAGAGAGAGAAAAAAATATAAGTCTAGCCAGAAGAGAAGTGAGTGAGAGAGTGTGAGATATATCTCATATATAGGATATATAAAATATAATAGATATCATAGGATATTTTAAGACACAAAACAAATATCCTAAAATATCTACTAATAAACAACTAGAAAATAATACAAGTTGAGCCAAAATAAAATTCTAGACGAAAATTTAAACCGTCCTATTTTTTTACTCCATGCGGCCGCATGGTTGAATTCCATGCGGCCGCATGAAAGAGCCAAGAAAGAGACTTGAAGTCTCTGCCCAAGTCATGCGGTCGCATGGTTATAAGCCATGCGACCGCATGGCTCAATCCAAAAAATTATATTGCAGCTCAGAGTCTTCCGTATTTGATCAAAACGTTGCATTATAGTGACTTTTAATGGACCAAAAATGTTTTTAATGCATAGAATGATTTTAAGCTCAAGTATTCATTGCCAATTATCAAAGTGTTAGTACATTTACACTTTATATAAGAAATTAAGTCTTTGATCTGGCTCCGGAGTTTGGCTCTTAAGTTCTTGAATATGTGACTTCGATCTTGATCTTCTTCATAAGTCTGATTTGTGATGATAACTTTTGATCTTCTGACGATCATCGATCAATTTATCATAATATGTTTTGAAAAACTATAATCACTTAAATTCAACTTGTTAATAATCAAGATTACCTTGCTTATTTTAATCAAAACTTTAAAGTTATAATCAATCATAGGTCAACAATTTCCCCCTTTTTTTTATTATGACAACAAGATGATTTGGAAAGTAATATTGAACAATTTATAAGGAATATAAATCTTAAATTTTACATGTAATTCATATATTTTCACTATCTTTTACAAATCAATAGCTATTCACTTTAAATCATATGTTTATCAATGCAAGCATTTTGATCATATATTTCAATTCAAGCATATCAATCTCATTTTCAAAGCAATTATCATCACATTTTCAATGTTTTTCAAATCCTTTTCAAATATATCTTAATCTTTTTCAAATCTATCTCATTCAATTTACCCATTTGTCATAAGCAAAAAGGTAGCACATATGAGATTTTTCAAAGAAAAGAATTTGTAAAAAACAAAAATGTAATCACCTTCTTCTTCCACCTCACCCCACTCTACCACAGTCACAGTCACAACCACAGCCACCACCACACATTGCCATCATTACCATGTCACACCACCATCACCATCAAATGCGAGATTTATCATATTTAGGGAGATTCCATTCATTTGAACCAACCATCCCTATTTTCTCTCTTTCTTCTCTAACTCTACGACTCCACACCGTCTTCATACGTTACAAAAATTTCCATCACCGTCTTCATTTCTCAAATACTTCAATATGTATTCAACTTCGACTTGGCAAAATGCACTCTTCATAGCACCAGCAACACATAGGTGTCGTTCTCTTTGGCAATTTTAAACCGTTTTCTGTTTTCGATTTTTCAAAACGATGAAAACGCGTTCTCTTTCCCGTTTTCGAAAATGAATTTTCGAAAACAAGAAAAAAAATTGTGAAGAAAATGGAAAAAGGCAAAAACCCGTTTTGGCCATTTTCAGTACAAAGCTCCCAAATTGTTCAAAATGCGGAAAACGCCACAACTTAAGAGAATCACCCGTCTTTGCCTTCTCTCTTGCCGTCTCTGCCTTCTCTTTAATTCAAACACTGTAACCGGTGACGAAGGAGATGAGCCAGTGTCGGCACCTGCGTTGGAGATGACGCTGTCGTGGTTTGGGCCCCGTCTCTATCTTCTCTCTCTTTGACGCCGACTGTGGTTTGGAGGCGATGTTCGCAGCAGCGCAAAGCTATAATTCGACCTCTTTTTGATCTTTATTTTTGGGGGTTTTTTGGTTTTTTCAATCTAGTGGCGATGGGTGTTGGTGTTGGTGTTGGTGTTGGTGGTGGTGGCGGGCAGGCGGTAGTGGTCTGTTTGTGGTGGTATGTTTGATGGTGGTGTTGATTTTGGCATTGGTTGATGGTTGGGTTGATTGGTGGTGGTTACAGTAGTTGATGGTTCATGGTGGTGGTTTGGTTTGATTTTGGCAGTGGGAGAGGGAGCGAATTGGTTGCTAGATGAGGGATAGTAGGAGGAGTTGGTGGTGGTGAAGCTGGGGAAGATGGTGGTGGTTGGGTTGATTTTTACAGTGGGAGCAGGGGACGAATTAATTGCTGGAGGAGGGATAGTAGGAGGAGTTGGTGGTGGTAAAGTTGAGGAAGATGGTGGTGGTTGGGTTGATTTTGACAGTGGGGGAGGGGGGCGAATTGGTTGTTGGAGGAGGGATAGTAGGAGGAGGTTGTGGTGGTGAAGTTGGGGAAGATGGTAGAGGCAATGACAGTGGTGGTTGTGTTGAATTGGCTACTGGAGGAGGGGTAGCAAGAAGAGTTGGTGGTGGTGAAGCTGGGGGAGATGGTGGAGGCAATGGCAGTGGTGATTGTGTTGATTTTGATTGGCAGTGGTGATTGGTGGTGGGGATGGAATCGATGCTAAGAAGTAGACATTTTCAAAATTTCAAAGGAAACGCATATTCCATTTTTATGTTTTGAAAAACTGTTTTTCAGAACGACAAAGAGAACGTATTTTCAACAATTTCAAAACACAAAATACAAAATGAATTCAAAACTCAAAGCACAAAACTGAAACACGAAAAGAATGACCTATTAAATTTCTAGATCAACTTCTATTTGCTAAAGTATTTTTCAAGTATTTAATAGTGGTTTCTGCAAGTGAATAATTATGTGAGATACGTGACTCGTGTGCCTACAATGTAAGGATTTTTTTTCTGAAAAATCAATGTCATATGGGATAGAGAAGGTGGGAAGTAAAGAATTAAGGATTTTGCCAATTTGCCATGGGTTGACCACCCCATGCGGGCCCCACCCCCTATGGGGTGGTCAACCCCCATAACACCATAGCTTGGTCCAAGAATTAAATATATTATCAGTGAGGGGTTGTTCGAAAAAAATTCAAAATTTTAATTTAAAATAATAGAATCGATGTCTTTGATTGACCCTAATTTTTGTTTTGCCACAGAAGGAATGGGGAATTTATTAAGTTGCTATTGATAGGTTTTTCTCAATTCCCTATCTATTTGAATGTTGGAATGAAGATCTTCATCTTCCTATGTTCCTATTTCGTTTTGTTAAAAAATAAATTGGTAGTACATTTTGCAGCCCGCATGGGGTGGTCAACCCCCATAACACCATAGCTTGGTCCAAGAATTAAATATATTATCAGTGAGGGGTTGTTCGAAAAAAATTCAAAATTTTAATTTAAAATAATAGAATCGATGTCTTTGATTGACCCTAATTTTTGTTTTGCCACAGAAGGAATGGGGAATTTATTAAGTTGCTATTGATAGGTTTTTCTCAATTCCCTATCTATTTGAATGTTGGAATGAAGATCTTCATCTTCCTATGTTCCTATTTCGTTTTGTTAAAAAATAAATTGGTAGTACATTTTGCTCAATTTTGATGAAATCTATAGTTGAAAAGTTGATAAAAGATGTAAATCCAATTAAATGTGTAATTAAAATTAATCTCATTTAATTCTCTTCGCCCCTAAGTCTCGCTGCTGGGGGATTGTGGTACGTGGTTGTGAGTGTGGTGGGGTGGGATAGATAGGCAAGGACGGTGGTGGAAGAAAGAAAGTGTTTTTATGTTTAAATTTTTTTATTTTTTTATTTTTTTTTATGAGATACATTCTAAAGGACCATGCATCCCTAATAATAGTTATAGCATAGGCTCGAGTGTACAACGCCAAAATTGAAATATTTGAAACCAAAGATACAAGGGTAAATGATTAAGACCATTTGCGCCATTTTCCCTATTTTTTATGAGATCATCCTTCAAAATCTATTGAACTTACTAGACATCAAGTTTCACTTCTTCCTCATGAATAAAATCATGGAACTCTCACTTTTTTTGTACATCATTTTTTGGTTTATTGATAAGAAAAATGAAGAATCTCTTACTATACATTTTTAACAAACATTTTTTAGACTAATTTCTATGTATAAAGCTCAGGTTAAATATTCGAGTTGTCATCAAATCTTCTCAAATATTTTCCAGTTGTTATTGAACTTCAAATTTTTTTATTGTTATTGAACTAATGGAAATGTTATTTCAACCTGTCCTTCATTCTTTTAAAAATCATTAACAAATTTGATGACATGGACGTTAGTGTAAAATTTCATCTATAATGTCCTCAAATCTCATTATGTTTTAAAACATTAAGCCCCTGTTTGAGCCATATTATATAAAACTCCTTTTTTTTTTAATTTCATTTTTAATCGTATGTTCTTTCAATAAAATAATTTTGTACGTAAATCTAAAAAAAATTCGTAATTTTTAACCATATAACTAAAAAAATCACTATTATAAAATTTATTTTTCCTAAAAATGGAGCTCAAACATAGCCCAAGTCACAAAATGATGGATATGATAATAATTTGTCAGTTCAATAACATTTTTCTTAAAGTTCAATAATATCTCACAAATATTTAAAAAACTTTATTGGCACTGAAAAGGAGTTACATGTTTCAATAATCACCAAACTTATACTATGATCATGGTTTGCTTACTAAACTTTAAAGTGTTTCACAATGCTCATTGAATTTTGTCCACTTGCACTCATCAAACATCCGCCAAATTACACTCCCCTCATTTGTTGACATGTCAAACGAAAATCACATGTAACAAATTACAACCGTTAAAAAAAAAAATTACTACTCATTCAAATTATCCAAGTAAAATATTTTATTATTCACTCAAGTTATATTATGATCGTTGTTTACTCATCAAACTTTAAAATATTTCTCAATGGTCGCTCGTCTTTTAGAGTTGCACCCCCATCTATCATTTGCAAGATTTTGTTCCCTTCATTGTTGATGTGTCCATGAAGATTCCACGTGAGAAGTTACGATAGTTAAAAAATTACAATAACATGTGTGAATGTAATTTTGACGGCCCCATAAATATTTTTAAGCCCAATTGTTTGTCCCCATTTTTAGCCTAAAAAAAATCTTGGCACCCAATTCACTCATCTTAGCCATGTACAATTAAATTGTGTAGTATGATAAGATCGATCGTTGAGAAAGATGTGAGAATCTACTACTTATAAAGCCCTATCTCCAAGTTGTACCATTTCCGTGGAGTCTCTTTAATCCCAATCTTCCATTTTTGCAAGCATGTCTCGAGGAACAAAGAGCAACAAACATGAACACTGTCCAGAAGGTATTCAAGCACTGTCGAAATTTGATGACACTTCCTTCCTCAAATGGTCGAACAATTGTATGCATAAATGGAATATCGAGATTAGAGATACGTCAGATAGACGATACAATGGAGGATAGACTTTATAAGAAGTACCTTCTCACTTTTTTCTCAACAATTGACCATGTCTCAGTTTAAAAATTAGTTGTATGCGGGTGAGATGAGTGGCATGGGGGGCTAGATTTTTTGGGGCTTAAATTGGGAACTAATTATTGGGGGCTTAAAGAAGTTTATGGGGTCGCATTTCACATATGATAGTTTTGTTGAATTGGATGATTTGGTTAAATTGTAATTTTTTAACTACAGTAACTTATTATGTGAGATTTCTATGCAATAAGTCGGCAATGAAGGGAACGAAATCTGACAAATGATAGATGAAGTTTGACTGGTAAATCGTGACCATAGTATAAATTGGATGAGTAATGAAATATTTTAATTGGATGATTTAGTTGATTTATATTTTTTTAACGTTGTAATTTATAATGTGAGATTTTCATCTGACATGTCACAATCAGGGAAATAGAATTTGGTGAATGATGGATGGAATGCAAATGAACAAAGTTTTGTGAGCATTGTGAGGTACTTTAAAATTTAATGGGTAGATCATGACCATGATATAAGTTGGAAAATTATTAAAATATTTAACTCTAGTGAAAAAAAAAAAAAAGTATGACAATTGAGAAACCTTTTGATAGCAATAAAATATGCATCTGTTTGATATACAGTATAATTTTCATTTTTATTCTTCTACTAATTTTCAATATCACATTCTTTAATAAAATAATATTTTTTATCACATCAATAATTTTTTTTTTTTCAACTATATATTCGTTATCAAATCAACCCAAAAAATTAATTCCTTCCAGAATAATGTGCATCCTATTCCTTCAAATCTCAATTTAAACAAAACGTATGCCCTATTATTCCACAGTCTCGTTCTTCTTCCCTTCTCTCTTTGTCAACATTTTACCAATCCATATATCTACAAATTTATAATTCACACACATAATTGGGTTAATCAGAGGATGGCAGGAGGCAACGCTCATAAACCCCCTCCTTCCTCATCCTCAGCTGGACAATCCCACCACCAAAAATCCCGGTGGAAATCTTCATCCTCCGCCGCGGCAACCGATCATAAACCCTCTGGCTCCGCCTCTACCTCCATGGCTGAATCCAAACCAAAAGCCTCACCTAACTCCAGTAAAACCACCACCACTATCACCACCCCAAACAAAAGTAAAGAGGCCAATAATAAACCCCCTACCCCGAAACCCAAACCCAGATCAGAAATCCCGCTCAGACCCGAAAATCCGAATGCCCATTTAGGTTCACACCCCGTGTTTCCATTCCCGGACCCGCCTCCACCACCTGCTTATGGGTTCCACATGCTTGACCGCCGGACTATAATCCTTGCGGATGGCTCCGTCCGGTCATACTTAGCGTTGCCGCCTGATTACACGAATTTTACGCCCATGCCAAGGCCTGGATTCCGGCCCGAATTTCGTGGCCCTCCAGAATTTGGGCTTGATAGGCCTCATTTCCCAATGAGTCCTGATTTCCTGCCGGAGTTCAGGCCCGATTTCCGTGGCCCGGATGACCCGTTCGGAAGGGCCCGCAATCAAGAGTGTTGGAATTCACTGGGCCCTGGGCCTGAGAGTTCGATGAAGAGAAAGTTTGGGGAAGAGGAGAGGAAAGGAAATGATGCGTTTGATAATAGACAACCCCAGCATGCTTTGAAGTACAGAAATGCCAGTACAAATGCAAATGCCAATGGCCCTGGCCCTGGCCCTGGGCCGAGTGGTCTGTATAATTTGGGGAGTGGTGAGGAGATGAGGCCTATTAAGTATATGAAGACGGGTGACGTGAATTTGGGTAAGCTTAAGCACAATGACGTTGATCAGAATTCGTTAAGAAAAGCATTTTCGCATTTTGTGAAGTTAATTTACGAGAATGCGAATCAGAAAAGGACTTACCTGGCTGATGGAAAGCAAGGGTCTCTCCAGTGTCTTGCCTGTCGCAGGTCTGACGTTGATTTATGACTTCGATTCTTGTTCAGAACAAGAATTTTATGTTGTGGTTTTTGTTTTTAATGTTTAATTGCATCACATGGACTTAAGAACGCATGTTGCATTTTTTTGTTTGCCTAAGTTTCGTAATTGCTTGATCCCAGAAAGTAATGACTCGTAAAGACAATTCCAGGTAGTTGTAAGGGAAAACTATTTCTTGTGCAGGTACTGTCTTAGGCAGTAGTATGGTTTGAACACTTGATGAAGTGTATTAGGCCGAATTTATTAGTATATTTCTACTTTGCATAGAAGTGATTTTCTACACACGATAGTTTTTTCAAGAAAAATAACTATCATGTAGTCATAATCTTAAGTGAATTAAGACAGTGCTTCTTTGTTCCTTACAAACATTGTATTGAATGTGTTAAGACATATTGCACGTTATGCTGAGTATCAACCATTATGCTATATATTGGGTGGTCCTTTGAAGCGATTTGGCATGAGGGTGTAATAGATATTCTCATGTTAATGATTGCAAATCATTGAATGAAGCATTGGTGTTACGATTTGTCTACAATCACAATGTAAAAGAAAATGTCTAGGAAAGGTTCATTTTTCCTCTCTCTCTCTCTCTCTCTCTCTCTCTCTCTCTCTTATCAGAACAGTGTCTAAATCATCAATCAATGAAAATATCTAATACCCTCACGACTGCTGTTAGATGATTCACCACGTCTTTAAAGTCATTCTTACTCTCTGCAACTGCATAACCCTCTTTGTATTTCGAAACTTTCTAGCTTCCTGTTGGTAAAGGTTTTGTTTTGGATTTTTTTCTATATATTCCAACCCGTTCCAATTTTGTGGGCATTAATCTCCTTGGCAACAGGGTATAATGCACTCAGAATAAAATCCATTGTTGAAATTGTCCTACGGTTATAATGGTCATAATCTTCTATTGTTTACCGGTCTTCCTTTTTGGCTTGGCTCCATCTCCTTCAGCAGGCTTGTGTAGATTCTTACTGTCAGAACATTCTTCATCCTTGACTTCTAGATGAAGTAATTAGTGAAGAACAATGATGGTGTCTAAACTCTCATCATCTTATTTTACACATGATTTCACAATTTCAGCTCCCCTAAATTGTTATACTATTTTATTGACATTCTACATAAATAGTTACTGTACAAATGCAAGATACATTGCAAGAAAAGCGGTTCCTCTCTCTCTCTTTCTGGTGTAAGGAAAAGTTTCTCGATTGAAAGAGTGTTGAGTTGTGACAAGCTATATGGCTGTGGCATGGAGCCACTCAAATTCGTTAAGTGAATCCAGCCCGAAATCGTCCCCACCCAGGTAATCTATTTTGACTTTTGGCTTTCTTTTTGCAAATCGGAGACCAGTTCCATTTGCAATGTCTTTCTGATTCATCGAGTTGCCTTATTTTCGGAGTCGAATTTCCTTCCAAAGACCTTTTTGTCTCGTAATTAGTCTCCAGTACTGCTTGGCCGCAAGCGCTTGACTTACCCTGAAACCATTCTAGATATGCGCATACATGAGAAACAAACGTGCCATTTGGGTTGCTTGACATAGGAGGCAAAGGAGGAATAACAATCAATGATCAACACAGTTATGAATGTTTTTCACTTTTTTCGTGAATAACATGATAAAGTTTCACATTGGTTGGGCCACAAAATACCATGCAGCTCAAAATACCATGCAGCTCTTCTGACATAATAAATGTGATAATTTTCTCTCCTTTTGGTTGTTCTTTCTTCACTCACCTTTTTCTTCAAATTTTCACACCTTTTTAGCCGCTTCATTTGCCTTCTATTTAGAGTGAGCTAAACCAATGCATCATCCTTTTTCTCTTGAGCAACTTAAATGTTCTACTTCTTATGGAATAAATGCAAGAATGTTCTACTTCTTATGGAATAAATGCAAGAATTCTCTCCTTTTGTTCATTCTTTCTTCTCTCTCCTTTTTCTTCAAAATTTTCACCGCTTGTTAACCGCTTCATTTGCCTTATATTTACATTGAGCTAAACCAATGCACCGTCCTTTTTCTTTTGTGTGACTTTATATAGCTTCTTATGTGTTGGATGTAAGTTTCAATGATGAGACTCAAAAATTTATTTCGCTTTTCTTGGCCTAAGGAATAAATACATGCACTAAAAATTTTTGCTCACTTATGTTTTGATTCACTACTTGTCAGCATTGACAAAGTCATTTTGTAACTTGATATTGAGGCATTGTTGCTGTTTAAGCCAAATTAATTTGTCAGTTACACTTTAGCCTTTAGGTGTCATTGGCTTCTTATTGCACCTCTTGGGGATTCCTTCACTGGAATCATGGTTGTTCATTTGGATTTTCCTATGTAATTTATTTAATATGGAAGATGGCCCAGTGTGTATTGTCTTTCTAAGAGCCTTTACATATTAGCTAAAGAAATAGATCTGCCCTGTGTTACTTGGCTGTCAGGGTCTATTTAAGGCCTGATTGGATTTTCCTACAGAATTTATTTATGGAAGATGGCCTAGTGCTTATTATCTTTCTAAGAACCTTTGCATATTAGGTAAAGAACTAAATCACCTGTGTTACTTGGCTGCTAATGATAATTATTTTGTTATATTTTTTTTTTTTAAATTTCATTTTACACTCAATTATCACGGGGCTCCAGGTGTGCGTGTTTCTTTTGATCTGACATCTTACAAGTGGCAGATGCGTGCTTGCATTTATTGTCCTCAAAATTGTAATGGACTATGATTGTTTACACTCAACTTTTGCTGCATTTAGTCCTACTAGCTCTATAGTTTTAGTTTCCCAATCCTTTTGTGTATGGAATGTCCTATAGGTTTACTGGTCATGGACTTTACATACATTTTGTTGAGTTGTTTATCATTTTTCCCTTAATCTTGATGATTAGTTTAGTTAGAACTTAGAATGCTGCTGTTCTAATATATATCATAGCGTTGTTTTAAGACTTGTGATTTTGTCTCTATGTATATTATGTGGATAAGTAAGTGCAGTATTTTTGTTAAAATTAGTGTGAGTTTATCATTGAATGGTATCTGACATTTTATGTCTTTGAGCTGATGTTGTTGCTAATTTGTTATTGTTTAACAAGCTTTCTCATAATTGTAGTTAGCCTTGTTGAACTTGAAACTTTCCCTCGGTTACTTTTACCAAAAAGGTAATTTGAGACCTGTATATAAAGGTGGTTTTGGGTTTATCAGATGTGTCTAATGGATTTTGTGTTTCATTAAATGGCTAGAAGAGTTATCAACAAATGTTTTGTGAGACCTTGTTTTTGAAGATTCAAAATGGAATATATGCATTGTGATCAAATCTGATCTCAATTGCCAGTTTTGGTTAATAAATTATTATATTCTTTTATCTTTCAATATAAACTTAATATTGTTGCCTTGCTGTTACACCTATGCTGCAGCTCTGTTCTGAGTGGACTTCTAAATTTGAAGAGGGCTAGGAGTCGAGTAGATGTGATTAATTTTTCTATCTTTACTAGTTTATGAATGCCTATAGCCGAAAGGCAGAATGGTATTATAGCTACTATACGGACAGGAGGTTGTTTATGAAGAAGAGAACTGCCCTATAAGGAGGGAGGCAAGCGCTTTCTACATGACATTGCTGTATAATTGACATTATATTCAAATACAGTTGCTTTTGATTTAATCTAGTAATCTGATTATGTGAGATTCATGCTTTACTGGATTTGTATTTTAACTTTAGTAGTTGAATGTTCACGGCTTTGGGTATTAAAAATACTTGCATTTGTCTTTCATAATTTCATCAGATGCTCTGTTTAGCTATTATAGTTTCAAATTTTAGGAGCCTATAGTTGCCTTACGCTTAAAAATCTTAGTCTACCTCTGGTAGGAGGAAAGAAGCCAGGCTTGGCAGATCTGCTGAAGGAATGGCATATTTTAGTCTCAAATCTTCTGTAATTGTTTGGACGAAGTGATGAATCCAAGTTTTTCATTGTTATATGTTCCATAATTGAGGGAACATGAAACAGTAGCTTCTTGCAAAATACAAAATTGGCTAAAAAGGTTGTGGTGATTTGATCTTGTCATTGAGGGGTTCCGTAAATGTGCAAGCAGGCTCAATGGGCAATGGCCTTGATTCTTGTGCTTTACTTTCCAATTGTTGAACTTTCTTCTCTACTGAAGATGTTAATCACTTGAACCATCATATAGTGTTAATACTATCATTTCCTTGTGTACATGCTAGTCACATTCAAGACCTAATATAACATTGTTAAGAGCTTTTCTCCAATCACTTCTTTTGCTTTCTCCGTAGTAAACTATCTTATACATAGTATCTTCATTCTTTGCTAAGTTTGTACTGTCAATCAGCTTACTATCATCATTTTGGGGCCAGAACCCGAGAGCGGGTAGGTTCTAGAAATTAAGGGGGCGTTCTCTTCGTACTTCAGTTTTGTGTTTTTGAGTTTTGAATTCATTTTATGTTTTGTGTTTTGGGTGTCCATTTTGAGATTGTTGAAAACTCGTTCTTTTTATCGTTTTGAAAAAATATTTTTTAAGCCGTGTTTTTTTAGTTTTAGCAGATTTGTGAAGAAAACAATCGAAACGTAAAAAAGTTGTTTTCTGTTTTCTTCACAAAATTTTCAACCGTTTTCAAAAACTCGTTTTCGAAAATGGGAAAGAGAATGCGTTTTCAATGTTTTGGAAAATCGAAAATAGAAAACGGCCCAAAAACAACAAAGAGAACACCCCCTAAGTATTTCATTTTTTTGGGTGCGGCCGTTGGACTTTTCACTTATTAGTTTAGCTTCTTTCTTGACGTATGAGCAAAGACTTGTGGTGCAATAAGTGGAAGTGGGCAAAATATTTTGCATGTGTGGTTCTTGTATTTTTGTTTTTATTGGTGCGGATAATTCATATAATTCATCTGTCACATAAATTATCTGTTTCTTTTAGGGTGGTGGGTTTTGGGGGATTCACCTATTTGTTTGATTTCTTCTGTGGTGCACATGTTTAACGAGAAAGACTCACTGTGCAATAAGCGCACAGTTAGGTTCACCTGAATCTTTTGTGTGTATGAATCTGGTTTGTTGTTTTCATTTGTTTTTGACTGTATATAATCCATACAAAATTGGGTTAAGCAGAAAAAGAAGAAATGAGTTATTTTCCATCTTCTTTTTCTCAAATCTTTTGAGGGAATATTTGAGAGAGTGGGCGCACGCATGGATAGTGGAATATAACACCATAATCAGTTGTAGCTATACTCCTGCCAAAAAATATTTTAGTAGCTCGTCTGTGTGTATTTTTCCCTACAACTCCATCAGTATATGGCTTTAATTTCATGACCTATTTGTATTGATGTTAGAGTGAGAAATGGCTGTAATGCCAATGTGTACTGAGTTCACTCTGCATGCATGAATACTCCTACATTTATCTTTTTAGTCAGTGGTTATGTTATGATTTTTCCCATATATTTATCTTTTTGGGTAGTAATTTCATTTGTACTGGATTCATGAAATGGCTCGTTGGTCATTCGTTTGATTGACTTGTTGAAGCTGATTTATTTCCTTATTTCTGAACATTGGGGTTATCACTTCATTTATTTTCAACAAGTATTGATTCATTGCGAAAAATTAAATGTGACTTGATTAGAGTGAGGAATGGAAGGCATATATGCAACAATAAACTAATGATATTAGGTAACCTTGTATAGTTCTAATACTTTTTAAGCTGCAATTTTGTGTTTGTTGCTACTTATCATTTCTTCTCAATTCCTGTCAAGTTGGTTGATGAAACAGTAAATAGTGCTTATTCACTTCACAGAAGACTGCTAAATCATTTAATGCCTGCCTGATTTATTCCACAGAAGACTGCTAAATCTGGTATCTTACTATCTTGTTTCTTGTAATGTGTCTGAAAACTCCTCGACGACTTTGACATGAAACATACAGGACTCCAAAACATTTTCCGGATATGCATGGTCTTATCATGCATACGTACCACTCAGATTCTGGTGAGTTGCTTGTGGATCACTTGGGCTTTCACAAAGCTTTGTGCATTCTGATGGGATGGAACTATTTGATGCCTCCTGAAAATTCAAAAGCATATCAGATGTTATCTGCTGACGATGCAGCAGCAAACAAGGATGATCTGATTATGTGGCCGCCTTCTGTGTTAATACATAATACACTTACAGGAAAAGGTAGAGATGGCCGCATGGAAGGTATAGGAAACAGGCCAATGGATAGTATTCTTAGAGGTATTTTGAACTCCTCAAGTCTTCATCATGTTTCTTGCTATTTATCACTGGTTTGTTTTTTCAAGTTATGTGGTCATCTTGCATGGAAATCATATTTATTGATTTGCATAATATTTACGGCATTAAGGAGGTTATATTGGTCTGCCTTTGTTGGACCCCTTGCTAACTGTCAGTTTTGTATTTCGTCAATTTTTTTCATACAGAACACTGCTTTTTTTTTGTTTTTACCATCATCATATGCAACTCTTAACACTACCACCACAGCCATGACCACTTGTTCGTCTTGGAGTGCAAGTGACTGAAGAACCTACACATTTGTCTTGCTTGTGTTAATCTACTCTTACTCCTGCTTAGGTTTAGTCAGTGATTTTTAGTGATGCAGATTTGTTTGACATGCACATTTGTCCGATCATCAAATAGAAATTGAAGAATGATGCCTCTGAGGTAGTCATCTTACTCTAATGATTATGGGATTTAAACCCCTAAAACATCCTTGCACATAGTTCCATGTGAAGCACCAATCTGCTGGGTTCATTACCTTGCATCTGCTCATAATTTGGGCGCTGAGCTCTCCTGAGAACCTGCCTTTAAGCAGTGTGAGGGTTTGCTTTAGTTTGTTGGATGATATTCCTATTTGGTTTACGGCTTTAAGCCAGACTAATGGAAAGTGTTTGTTGGCTCTCTTCGAATTATTGGCACTTAGGCCTTTACCTTTTACAAATCGAGATATTAGGAAATTTATTGATTGGGTCTTTTTAAGGATGGATATGTTATTCAGGTTTGAATCTTCTGTCTCTTCAGTTTAAGAGGTGTCTCATCATTTTACTGTATATTCACTTTGGGCGTTATACTTTTAGCTCAGCACGTAGCTGGTAGTGTAATATTATGATGAGTTAAGAAGTTAACTTTCAGGAGACAATTTGCCTGGAAACTTTTCTTTCTAGAGTTTAAATTTGTTAGTTCACAGATTTTCCTGCAGCCCAACATGTATAATATACAAAGAGCGAAAGTTAGTGTCCCTTTTTTCCTTTCATTTTGGAGTCTTTGAAGTGATGGAAAAAGCAAGTTCTGCCATCCTAAGCTACCACTTGAATTGGGAGTCATTTCTATTATGCATTAGTGACTGGGATTATGATTGAGGTCAAACCATTAATCTATTTGAAATGCTCTTTTAATTTATTTAATTATTAGTTTTGGTAGTTCTCTCGTGCTGTTTAACTTGAGCAAGTTACCCCTCACTCCTACAAGGGACTGACCCATTGTCTTGTATCTTATTACTAATGTTTAAAGAGGTTCAATTGAGAACTGATGCGTTTTTATCTATGTGAGGCAAGGCAAGGCATAAGCTTCAAGAGTCACAAAGACCAATATAATAATTCAAAAGAATATAAATATGTTCATGATAAACCATATATCATCTTAAAAATCCACAATAAATCAGATAAACAAAATTAGAAGTTTAACTTGCAAACAAACATAAAATAGATCAGTAAAGTAACAAAAAATAAGTTTTCAAATTAGTAATCAAATAACAAAATTGAAATCTATTCCTAGATGTATAATCAATCCAAAAGTCTCGTATATCATCACTACTAATAAAATCTTCAAGGGAATCATCACCATGTTTAATTCTCCTATCATCCTCCACATGTCTGATTCTTCTCTTTGTTGTGTAACCCTTCACTTGTGACAATGTCTTTTCCTTCCTCTTTCCCTTCATTGTAAAGGGGAAAAAAAGGCATTGCAAGTTACAAAAAATAGCCCACAAAGTTGAGGTATAAGTCGTACAATAGGCACTCAAGGCAAAGTTTTGACACATTTAATGAAAGCTTCATGTGAGGCAGGAGTAGTGTAAGCTTCAAACAAATTTTTCAAGCAATACTTCCTTCATAGACTTAGCTTTGGAGGAAAGGTAGGAATGATTACTACCATGTTTGGCTAAGCTTAAGGTGCACACTTATATGCTTAGCCAAACATGCTCTACAACTATATATGCCGCAGCCTAACTCATTCTTACTCTAATCTGACTATACTGTTATCCATTTGTGGATAAATTATGATATACAACCAAGGGTTCTAATTATGAAAACATATCCAATCTTGTTTGATAATCAGTTGTGTAACTGTTCTGCATTTTATAGAACAGAGCATGGTGAGCTAAAGGAATGATTGCTGGTGGTGATAAATATAGGGATAATGGTGGAGACTGCCACATGTAAAATTGCATTAAATGAAGAGAATTGAAAAGGCCAGTGAATATCATCTGATACTTAAATACTTACTCTCATGATCTCTGTCGACTTGATCAGAGAGCTGGTGGATTTAGTTTTGATCTTGCCCTTCTTTTCATTTTATCTTTCTTTCTCGTTTTCTCGTCGTTTTCTTTTCTTCTATTTCTCGATGGTGTGTGTGTGACTAGACTTTTAGTGCAGGTTTTTAGGTTCAGGTTTGACGGTTAAAGGTAATGTAAGAGTGCTGTTAAATGACCTGCCATATAATATGCTGACTTGCAGTATCATTTGGTGAAATTCATTTAGTCCTCTAATTTAATTATTCTGAGTTTTGAACTTTTAAGTCGAGCTAGGTTGTGTATTAATCTGGATTTACAAGGCCCTATGACTTGCAATATTGTGATATGCATTCGAATTGGGAAAGATATAGCTGTGGATGCACCCTTGTTAGGGCTGTTGCCCGGAGGATAAAACTAAAGGAAAAAAAAAGAAAGACTAACTGTCCAAACCAAATATAGCACACCTAAAAATACAAACGACTAAACAAAAGGAAGATTCGGAATACGTTTTCCAATTTGCACATGAATCATCTCCTAAATTGACGTCGCTGTCAGTGCAATAGGTTCTCAAATCTCTGTGATAACTGACCATTCTCTACTTGACAATTCTACCCATGTATTCTCAATTTTGTGAATAGCAAAATATTTTTGTGCAAATTAAACTAGGGTAAAGAGTTTGTCGCAAAATGTATGATTTGTGTTTCTACTTATAGTTGCCTTCAGTTTTGTAGTCTACTACATATATGAACAAGATTTGGAAATTATAATTGTGTGCTTGTTTTATTTTTGGTTTCTTTTGGTTATGATTAGTTAGCATTTTATTTATTAGGTGTATATAGTTATAAGATTGGATAAAATGGCAAGTTGTGCGGCAAATTGACTACGAAGATAAGATGGCAAAAAAACCCGCTCAGCCCTGACGGGTTGGCAGGGCAGGGCCCGTCTCAGGTCGCAGTGTGGGGATCCCTGTGAAGGAAAAAATAATTAAAGTAGAATTTTGATGAATGGTTACTGGTTAGTTTTAAAACATTGTTGAATGTATTTAATATTTTATAACATGTTTCTAATCCAAAAATTATATTATACAATTGTCAATTTGAAATTTTATAAAATCTTGGTCGAAAAAACTATAAAAGAATTTAAAATATATGGAATGACCTTTAGGTTTTGGGTCAAGGGTTGAACTTTGAATAATAGCATAACTCGAAATTTTGAATTTGTATTTTATTCTCTAATAATAGAACAACTCTTAATTTTGAAAATGTATAAAAAGGGAGGGGGCGGGGGGGCAAACGGGGCAAGCTTGAGCCCCGCCCCAAACCCGACCCACTAGCATCCCTAGGGATCATTCCTCTTATTGTTATCTTATACATACCATTCCTCTTATTGTTGTCTTATACAAACCATTTTTGTATAAATCCTTGTTAATCAGATAAAATGTATCAGTCAATTTCAGAAAGGCCTTTTGGTAAATTTGGAATTAGATAGAAGACAAGAAAATGAGTACTTCATATGTTCCAAAATAGAAGCCCTCAAATGAAGTTCCAAAACTTTCATATTGTTATTTACAGGAGCCTCAAACTGTGTTTGATAGTATTCTCCAAGTCTTAACTTGTGCAATTTTCTTCTGTTTGGTAATAGTGCTTCAGGATGTGAATGTGAAGGCTATTTTTTGCCAGCACTAAACTCTACCAACGTTCTGTCCCGAGATGTATAAATATCATGTAGATTTGTTATTCTGATTGGGCATAAATCACATGGTCTAGAGGAGAGTAGATATTATTTGCCTTTTTCTACTCATTAACGGTGGATATTCTTGGGCCGTAGACTATCGAAAAGAAAAAAAATTCCTTATTCTAGTTGTTGGGAGGTGATATACCTGGATGTTCTTTTCCTTTTTAAATATTGATATGTGGCCACTAGTCAATCTGATTTTTGACTTGTTGAGCGTCAAACTGCTTGTAACTGTGGACAATGTATAGTTTTAGTTGCTTCATGGTGAGATTGCCTTCGGGAAATATTTTAGTATACTCTTGGTAATTTGTTTGGTATTTATTATTTTAATTGCCTTCCTCCCTTTCTCTGTCATGCTCAATGTGATGGGCTATTACTAGCTTTGAAAGTAGGTAACTATCGTATTTTGGCTTTTTTCAAACCTTTTGCAATTTATTCTTTTGTCATGCACAGTTTCTCCGTTGGTAACTAGACACTAGTTTTAGCTGACTGAACAGAATTGTAGAGAGTGAATGGTGGAAGCCACTTTCTGTAATTGTACCACAATTAGGAAAGAGATTGTAGGATTTCTTCATAAAATCTGCCATTTACTAGTGAGACTGATAATTTCTGTGTTCCATTCTTTGTAGCAGTAATCTTCAACACTAATTTGTCCTCTTCTGTGAATCTCAGATCTTGGATTTAGTAGCGGCAAGTCAATGTCCTTGTTTTCAAGGGAAGGCCATTTGGGCATTCATGTGGTGAAGTTCCCTAGTGATGCTTCAGGTCTGAAGGAGGCGCTGCGGCTGGCGGAACATTTCGAAAAACAGAACCGAGGGCGAAAAGATTGGGTCCGTGTGCAGTCCTCCTCGACATTTAACAAGGAAGACGATAACAATCCAAACCTTGTGAAATTGGATGTGACAACTGGAGAGAAAATGAGAATCTTTTATGGGCATCTAGCCACTGTTTCTGATTTGGACAAGGTTACTTTTGAGATCAAGAAGAAGGTCACAATTGAGAGCAGAAGGGATTACAACAAGCATTCCTAATAGAAACTAAGACATAACAAGGTTTTGAGATCAAGAAGGTCACAATTGAGAGCAGAAGGGATTACAAGCATTCCAAGTAGAAACTAAGACATAAATATTTGGCATCTCTTTTTCCAGTGTCGTTACGAGTCTTTATTGTGAATTGGGAGTTGTTTAGTTATGCATGGAAGATACTGCTTTTTTGCCTATTTCTGCAGTGGATAGTTTCTCTTTATAAAAGGTCATTTTGATTTGCTTTCAGATGGGTAATTTCTCTTTTAAGGTCCGTTTGGCACACTACTATTGTGAGTAGAGCTTTATCGGTGGAGTTTTATCTGTGCAGGGCTTTTCCAAAGAGTTATTACCAAAAGACTGATCACTGTTTGGTCGTCAATAAAAAAGTGTTGCGAACGTCAAATTGACTGAGCATAACTGGAAGTGTGATTTTGATTTACAAGTGTACATAGCATAATTATTTGGCTAAAAACTAGAGCTTTGTCTTCGGGCAAAACTCTTTCTCCATTTTGATGAGCAATCAACCATTTGAATGTAAAGGTTTGTGTATTTTGACGAAGTTACCTTTATTATGTAGCATTGAAGCTTTTTGAGTAGGGCTTTTTGATAGAGAGGAGTGATTCAATTTGAGTAGTGCGAAACATATTGTATTTGCACGAACGGGCTTTGTCATTGGGTTTTTTCGTCTACTTCTATTTGACAATAATATAAATTTATGGGGAAAATTAAGTAAATACTTACATTTTAATTTTACACTTCAAACATAAATTGTTGAACTTATATTTTCATAAATTAGGCGTTAATTTAAATTTAAATAAAATTAATATATTAATAAACTAGTTAATGGCTGAACCATTTTTAGTAAATATCTTGAACCCAATTTGCTACATTTGTCTGAAGAGCCGTATTTAATGGTAGGAGGTGTTTCCAACTAAATCTTCTCGTGCTTAAATCTTGACTCTTGAGTAATATTATTCATAGTCAGCAACTGCAGTAGTCATCGTATGTGTCAATTTATTATTGAAGCATAAACTTGTTATTTAAGGCAACAAAATTATAGGAAATTAAAGTCTCAAATAACAAGCTGTCAGATGTAGTCGCCAACTATAAATAACATTATTCTTATAGTGTAGACTGAAATGCAAATGATTGTTGATTATTATTCGTTGTCAGTGAGAATGCTGTTCGAGAAATTTAATGTAGAAGCCTAAATGTTCTTCAAAACTGAGAAATTCCAGCAAGTAAATACAAGCTGTTGTTAACCTTTGTATTCAGAATCCCACTTTGCACAATCATATTTTGTATATTCCTTCCATTGATTAAGGCAGAAAAAAAACAGTAACAATTAGCATCATCTGTATTCTATTACACATTCCAAGCACTAGTCATATTATTGCCTTACTTAAACCTGAAAATTGTAACCAACAGATACATCAGATTCAGTCATTGGCAGTAGCTAGCTGCAGAGAGAGCAATTCTTCCTCAGGTATGATTCTAATGTGACAATCTGATCTTGGATAAGATACACAGAGTAAAGCATAACCCCTCTCGACAACATCATCACTAAGCATCCCTTCACTTTGATCGACCGTTCCGCTGAGGAGTCGAGCCGGGCATGTCATGCACACACCTAATTTGCAGTCATATGGCACTTGCATGTCACTGTCCAATGCCTTGGATAGAATTGTCTCGTCCGGCTCAACCTCTAGTTCAGTTGTTTTACCTTCATGTTCAACTTGTACCTTGTAAGCTCGGACAATGCTGGATAATCTGCTGCTAGAAGTTCTTAACCAGAAATTTGATAGTTGAGCTGAAGGGAATTTGATCTGTTTTCTTGGTGTAGTGAATGTGAAAGGAGGATATGTTACATTAAGTGTTGCCATGTTTTTTTGGAGGTGTAGAGTGGAAATGGGGCAAGCTTTTTGGTGTAGAGATAATGTATGGTGTTTGAGTGGATAAGGTTTTGATGGATATGAGTGGTTGTTATAATTTACTTATTTTGAAACTAATTTTTACCATCAAGTAGATTAATTTTGAGCTTAGTCTTGTGGGAGTGAAAACTGGTACTAGAAATAGATGGGATTCCGAAAAGGAAGGGGGATGAGCCTGGCTAGTCAGCCCTATTAAGCCCGTGTTTGACAATCATTAAAAAAAGGAATTTTTTTTTATTATTTTTTATTTTTAGAATAGTGATTTTTTAAAACGCTTGGTTAAAAAATGGGATTTTTTATTATTTACGTGTAAAATATTTTATTGTGAGAATATATGATTAAAAATGAGTTTTAAAAAAAATTAAAAATGATTGTCAAACAGGGGCTAATTTTAAGCTGTCTTTTTTTTATTTGACAATATAAATTATATTTAAAAAGTAAAATAAGTAATAAGTAAACAAGGTAAACATAGATATTTTAATCTCCATCTCGACTTCCAAAAATTCCGAACGGATGGAGATGGTTTCCCGTCTCGTTGTCATCTCCATTCATGAGTACCGAAGACATTTGAAGAGCTTAGAAATTTCGTGACGTTTCAAATAGGTCGAATAAACCTTCTAGAATTCCAACCTATTAAAATCTTGGCACAATTATGTATCATTTGCGTAATTCAGTTCAAACAAGAAAATTGACGAATTCCATGTACTGCCAACTAAAATTAGTCCGTAATCCACACAATTTCTTCACATAAATACAGACACTAGATTACGACAGCAAAAATGAAACTACACAAAATGGATACATCCGGGTATGAGGCCGAAACACAAATATCCGTTTGTACTTGGGCCCAGTTCCGGGAACATTCATCGTTGATTTTATAAACCGAAATAATATATATTTTTATAATTAAATGAGTAATTAATCATCGTTTCGATATAAATTCATTAACAATTCGACTCTTACGAGGTCATTTCTTGTGTCGTCAGCACAAAACACAGAGCCCAGAAAGGTTATCTAATTCGTTCTTTTTTTTTAATTCTTTGAGAACGGAATTTAATTTCCATTTGTTACTGCTTTAATTATTTAATGATAAAAAGAAATTGATTTTTTTGTATTCGAATAGATCTGATGATGCAATATTAAGATGATATTATTATCTAAATTTGGTGAGTTGGCGACAAATTGTTGTGCGTTCATAAAGCATTTGCATTTGTTTTCTTTTATGGTCATATGATTCATATATTTGATGAAAAGACTGAAAGTTGAAAAAACATAATTATTATTTTTAACAGATTTTTTATATAGAATTTGATATAGAGCAGGCTAGAAAAGCAGCAATGATGACTAGTTTCATTAGGTTTTTTTTTTTTTTTTTTTTTTTTGTGGGGGCTTTAATTGAGTGGTTCATTATAAAATAGTAAGTTTGACTTTTTTTATTTGATTTGTATTATCCCGTATATGATGTATATATTTGTGTTCATTGGTTGATGATATTACATTTTGAATTTTGAATAAGCAGAAGAGTTGTCTTACACTCTCAGGAATCTGTTTACAGAATTGATTTGAAGATATGGCAGAGGAAAATGTTGGAATTGCGAAGGATGTAACTGAAGTATGTCTCCATAAGTCGAATTTTAATTGATAAGTAGAAATCTCTCATTCTCTAGTTCTTTCGTTGTTTGTTTTAATTGGGGACTTTTACTATGCAGTTGATTGGTAAAACCCCATTGGTATACCTGAATAACATTGTTGAAGGTTGTGTCGCACATGTTGCGGCCAAGCTGGAATCTATGGAGCCATGCTCTAGTGTTAAGGATAGGTATATGCATTAATTTTGTGGTTGATCTTCGAGAAAATTGGATTTATGACTCGGAGTTCTGTTCTTGTTCCCAAAATAGCACATACTTTAATGGTGCGCAATTTATTCTGCAGGATTGGTTATAGCATGATTTCAGATGCTGAGGCAAAAGGCCTTATCAAACCTGGGGAGGTTAGTTTTATACATCTTCAGCTGCTGTAATGCATACTTTTATCCCTGCTGTGACTGTAACCGAATTTCTGGCGTCGTCTTAAAGTTTCAGTTTCAGTTTCTTCTTTGTGATGAAAAAGCTGGACAAATATGTTTATAACACATTTGTTTGAATTAATAATTAAATCTGACTGTGTACTTTTTCTTGTTTTAGAGTGTCCTTATTGAACCTACAAGTGGTAACACGGGCATAGGCTTGGCATTCATGGCAGCAGCAAAGGGATACAGGCTTGTCATTACGATGCCTTCTTCTATGAGTCTCGAGAGAAGAATTATTCTCCTTGGTTTTGGTGCTGAATTGGTGCTCACTGACCCCGCAAAGGGAATGAAAGGTGCTGTTCAGAAAGCTGAAGAGATACGAGACAAGACACCTAACTCCTACATTCTTCAGCAGTTTGAAAATCCTGCTAACCCAAAGGTTTTCAAGCTTTACTTTCGTTATTTTGATTGATGAAAATTCAAGAAGGAAAGTAGTATGCATAACATGATCTGCACATGTATGTAGATACATTATGAAACCACTGGACCAGAGATCTGGAAAGGGTCGAATGGAAAAATTGATGCTTTTGTTTCTGGAATTGGTACTGGAGGGACAATCACTGGTGCAGGAAAGTTTCTTAAAGAGCAGAACCCTGATATAAAGGTTATCTTCACCCTTTAAATTGAACAGCTATTTAGTGCTCTATCTGATTAGGAATTAGAATGATGGCAAAGTTGTAAATTTTGTGCAGTTCACTAGTTTAATCTTTTATGCCGAAGTAGTGATCTTTATATTTCAACATTTTTTTCTTTGCAATTTTCTTTACCTTCTTTCCCCAATTTTGTTTTCCAGCTGTTTGGTGTGGAACCAGTTGAAAGTCCTGTTCTCTCTGGAGGAAAACCTGGTGAGTACCTTCCGTGATCTAGTAACTCAAAGTGCATGGTTTGTTTATCTCTTTTAATTTTGGATGGGCAGCAAATTTTTTTGGTAATGATTCTATGATTTAAATTTTGTTTGACGATTAATCAAATTTAATCCTATATCTTCTAAAAAAGTTGTTCTTGCTGTTTTATAATATTGTTTTCTAATGGTTTTATATAGTAAAGTAGAATAGCGAGAAGCTACTCCTAGTCCATCTTGTTGCTTAAGTTGGCGAATTACTAGAGAGAACATTCTGTGTGTTAACTTAGATATGGATATGTTTGTCCTTTTCTGTTACACTTATAAGGTAATGGACACACTATTTACCACAATTGACCGGTTTCTAGATACAAAAATTCCCAGCCCAAGTCACACCCCATTTCTAGCCCCTTTTCAGATAATTGCTGTGAACTGGCATTCTCATCTTCATTTGTAATGGTTAATCAGCACCGTTCTACAAATATTTGGTCATATATTTGTGTGGAAATCTTCTTGCACTAGATATATGAGGAATCGTATAGAAAGTTGAATAAACAGGATTTTTTTTGGTGCTGCAAGTGTGTCTTGGCTTCTTGCACTAATTATACGACATGAAACAAAAGAAGTTAGTTGATAGCACATCTTCCTTGAAAGTATTGAAAACATTTTAAAATTCAGAGATGTATCTTATCTACTTTATGAGTTGTCAATGATTTTTAAAACTTTTGTAGTTCCCTAGATTTTGCCAAATTGTCCTGATTTTTATTTATTACCTCATTCAGCTTGCAGGGTAAGCCTATAGAAAGTTGAGTTTTAGGATAGGTTTGTGCTTATTTCCTTTATTTTGTTTTCTTTCAAAATCTTATTATTGTCAAATTTGATCCAATTTTTGTGAACAGAGAAAAATGGATACAAGGGACATGATATGAATGTAATCACTGAGTGCTATGTCCAATTTTATGTTAGTTTTTGTTTATTATCCATTTTTATTAACAATCTGTAAGTTAGTTGATCTGACGAAGGATTTTTGTGTGATGCTCAAGGTCCACATAAGATTCAAGGAATCGGTGCTGGTTTTATTCCTGGTGTTTTGGAGGTTGATCTTATTGATGAAGTAATTCAAGTAAGATTCTGAGCTTTCTACACTTTCTTCTCCTATATTGGATGTAATAATCTCAATGAATACAGTGCCAAGTTCTGTTATTTTATTCAGTTGCTGGGATTTTGGGTAGACGAGTAGCAAACTATCCATATCGTTACGCTAATACATGTATTGTTATGGGGGTCTTATGAATTTTAGATTTCAAGTGATGAAGCCATAGAAACTGCAAAGCTTCTAGCATTGAAAGAAGGATTGCTAGTAAGTAATCATTTCGTCTGTGTATAATAATTTTGACACTTATACTTCTCTCAAATTTACTTTGTTCATGTACACTTTCGGTAACAGAAAGTTATAAAATTGAATGTGATAGGTGGGAATATCATCTGGTGCTGCAACAGCAGCTGCAATTAGGATTGCGAAGCGACCAGAGAATGCTGGAAAACTCATTGTTGTAAGTCCTTGTACCTTTTCAGAATCCTTGTGTGTATAGGACAACCTGATATAATCTTATAGTTGGAAAGCATCTTCAAATGGCCACAGTAGTTTCTTATGAGTTTCATAGATTTTGTCATCTGGTGAATGGGGAAGAGATTTTAAAACCCTTTTGCTCACTGTATATGCATGGTATTACTTATCACTAAGAGTGTGTTTGATGTTGATTTTAATGAGAATAGAATTTTTGGAATAGTGATTGATGGAAGAATGTGTGGTGGAAAATTGATGAAAAGTTTTAGATTTGTGTGTAATATTATTTTATTTGAAAAATGTGTGGTTGAAATGAAGAAAGAGAAAAATGAGAATAAGAATGAGAATGGAATAGGGGCCAAACGGGTGCTAAATGTTTTCCAGACTTACTTTCTCAATGCCACACTAGCAATAAGAAACGATGCAGTGGCCTTGATCCCTTTTAGTTTTAATTCTTATTTGCCAAAATATAACGAGAGTTTGGCCTAGTTAATGAAGTATATTTGCAGCACTTTGAACCTAAGATCAAATTCTGCCTTTTTATCTCTCTGTCTATTGAAGCTGGCAACATAGTTTTTGCAAGAAAATATAATTGTGCTCTATGGTCTGGATATGCCGTCATTTTCAATGCACAAGATACGCACTCAAAAAATGAGACAGAATAGCTGAGAGTTCTCCATGATCTAATGCACAAACTAAAAAACTTTGCAATAAGCCATTAACAAGATTTGTTTGATGAAGTATGGTTTGCTTTTAGAATCTCAGGTGGTGAGGCATGTGCCAATATTTATCATTTTTTGTCTTTGTAAACTTAGATTTAAGGATGATAATAAGAAGCAATTTCAGCCTTGCCCTGGTGGTTTTTCGTTAGTTAACATTCTTGGCTTTGAATTACGCTTCTCTCTCACTCATGCACACAAAATGCACATAGCATTTGTTCTGCATAGAGTAAGGGGCTCTAGATGGAATCGTACCTTTGTTATTTACTTTTACTTGGGTGGGATTGAGGTTACTGGGATGGGGATTCACACTATACCGTGCTTGTTTATCGGTTATGTGTTAGTAATAAAGCACCAATTCCTAAATCTGTATCGACCAGAGTTCCACTTTAGGTGGTGATTTGCTTCTCAGTAGTGGTACTTTCCAAAATAATATTATTTGATACAATTACGTAAGAAAGAAGATAGTACTTCTTACAACCCTATGGCGATCTTGGTAAGCATGTTCATTGCTCGGTGAACGAATTAGAATATATTGAGCAGTTTTTTCAGTGGGGTTTTGAGACGGTGTAGTGATGCATTACCAATATTGTACCTGGGGAGCTCACAGAAAAGTAGATTATAAGGAATTTGTCATGGACAATGCTTAGGAAAATTACCTTCTATTTTCACCAATGTATATAGCCTCAAATCTGTCACGGAGGATGCTATAGTCTGTATGTTTCTTGTAGTGAAATAAAGATGCTGGATGTTGTTGCTACTAATTATTATTGTTACCAACATTGTTATTGTTGTTGTTATTGAAGAGAATATACACAGAAATTAGGACGTTAAGATGTTAAGCCAATGATCTAATTGCTCATGATCTTCTAGTAGATCTAGAATGGAACTGAATGTAGTGGCGTAAAAGCAGGGGAGAGCCAAGGGGGACAAAAAAAAATTATATTGGACTGATACAATGGAAAATGAATTTCCATTAAGAAAAAAGGGGTTTTCATAATAAGAAAAAAAAAAAACCCTAAGATTTGAACAGGCTGAAGTCCAGACCTGCCCCCGCCCTTGTGTAAAAGGACACATGTATATCAACTGAATTATTCTTCAACTTGAATGCAGGTGATTTTCCCGAGTTTTGGTGAGCGGTATCTCTCCTCTGTGCTTTTTGAATCCGTGAGGCGAGAGGCTGAGAACATGACTTTCGAATAAAAAGTTTGATGGCTTTCAATCCCCCTAAAGTTTGTGACATCCTGTGTTTTTGTTATTTCAGCTTTCTTCAAATGTATCAGATGAAATTGTTGGAAATAATGTGAAGCTTAGTCTTATAGACTTGGCATGAAGTGATGGGATTTTGCATCAGTTGTGCACTGTATATATTCTTTGATCACAGGACTTGTGGTCTTGACATTGGTAAAACATTCAGAGTTTGGCATCTTCACTTGCTTTGCTCTAATAAATATAAAATAGCGTTTTTTCCCTTCTTAAATGCGATTTTCAGTTTTGTCAGTGATTTTCCTACTTGAAACATCTTATCCTACATGTTTTTTTTTTTTATTTGTTTAATATAAGTTACCAAAGATGAGTTGAAATATTTATAAAGAATATTCTTTTTTTATAATATTATAGACAGATATATTGTTATTTCACAATAATTTTATTCTCGACGTAATTTTTAATTAGTATTTAATTTTTATGAAATTTTAATCGATAAATTCAATTTGTAAAATATTATATTTTTATATTTAATTACTTATAGGATTTTCTAAATTTATTACTTGTATTTCCAAAATTTTTATGACCTTATTTAAGGAAAAAAAAAATTCTATTGATAAATTAAACTTTTTAAGGCAGTTTTTTCAAAAATATATATAAACTATGAGAAACTCCATTTTTAATATTAATTTATGTTCAACTGTATTTCTTTTATAAGTAATATTCATTTTTATTTTTTTATTATCACTTTATGAAGCTACAAATTTTATGTTATAAATTGAATATATGAAAATAACTTTGAGTTGTTACTAACAAAAAAAATTTCACTCAATAAAGTTAATTGCAATGAAGCCAATGTAATGGTAATGCCCCATCTCCTTCAAATCCATTCTATCCATTGTTTTGTTTCACTTAAATAAATGATTCTCTCTCTATTTTTCATTCGATAGTCCTTCAGCATGATCGAACTTTTCTCTGCAAAAATTTAAATGAAAACCACAAATCAATGCCAAAAGCCAATTCAAATATTTTTTTTTATTATCAAAAGTAAAAAGTAAAAAATAAAAAAATAACAATGTATGTTGCAAGTTGTATTTTCGTAAATTCAGGTAAATGTTTAAAGAGTGAATATAAAATAAATTGTTTTGAAATAGAAATTTCTAAATTTCAAATCACAATTATATGATTTTTACCTTTATTTCCTTGAATTAACACAAACAAAATTACTTTGCACAGAGTACGAAAGTCTAATGTCCATAAAACAATTTAAAATGGGAAAATTATCCAAAACCCTACATCTTAAATATATTATTCACAAACAAGGACAATTAGTTTTAAATTCACAAATCAGGTGATAATTAAAAATTATAAAATTAATTAATACATCTCCTATTCCTCATCACGTCATCTCATCCCTCTCTGTTATATGTATATTCGAAAAATGTTAGATGACCACCTTGGATGACTGCACGAATGACACTGCCCTTACATGGATGCATAGGTCCCACATGAATAAAATTATATTCCTCTACATATGTGTGTATGATGTTAACCAAGGTATCAACCATGCAGGCACTGTAGCAAAACTCATGTATATTCATATATACAAATAAACTACTCTCACTTTCTCGCTTTATAAATCACTCTCACTTACTCTCTCTAAATCTCTTTGAATTAAATTCTTCTCTAGCCATTTATATATTTCTCTCTATAATGAACATAAACATAATCAAGAAGAATTTATCTCTCTAACTATTTATCCCTCTTATTAGCAGCATCGACGAAATCTGTTTTCTTGGTCCCTCTCATTTGTACAGATTTGAACTCATGGGATTTGCTGGGTCTACAGCTATCGACTATATCACTTAGATTTGAATCAAAGGTGGCGAGTGATGGATTTAAGGAGGTAGAAGTGATGGTGGTGGTGATTAAGAATTTTGAGGTGAATGTAGTATTTATAGTCGTTAATTTGAGTTGAAGGTGGTAGTGGTAGTGGTAGTGCATTGAAGGTGATGTGGTGGTGGCTGGTGGTTGATTGCGAAAGTAGACTACGGGTGTATGCGGATTTGTTTGTGGTGACTTTCTGTGATCAAGTTTTGTTAATTGTGATCGGTTGTGATCAAGTATGTGTTAATTTTGATCGATTGTGACTGTATGCGACCAAATTAACAGTGACTCGGTCACATACCGTCACAGACAATCACAATAAAGACAAAGTTGATCAAAGTTGGTCATAGATAATGCATGTCTAGTTACAATGAATAATAGTTTATACTGACATTGTCACAAACAATAACAGCTTACACACACCTGGTCACAAATAATCATTGTTAAACACAATTTGGTCACAACGGTGGAAGTATAAATAATGTTGCATGATTAAGTAAAATTGATGTGAACAATGGTGTTTCTAGGCATAATGAGTCCGGAAATGAAATGGAGTATTTGCGGGCTTCTAATATGAGATATGAGATTTAAGTACTAGTGAAACAGATAGTAATGATTTGAATGTAGGGGTTGTGCCTTTTGAAAATATTAAAAATGGAAGGAATTTGAAGGAAAGTGAGTTTAGTAATCATTTCAGAATATGTTGTATGAGAATTGATGATGGTGGTGGTCGGTGTAGTGGTCCAGAGCAACTGATTTTCTGGTTTTTATTTAGAGAGAGAGAGAGAGAGAGACTGGTTTTTATTTAGAGAGAGAGAGAGAGTGTGTGTTGTAGATTATATATTAAACATATTATTATATTGGGTTTACCATTGATTTTTAAACTATTTTTTATAAGATTGTTAGTTATGAAATGTGATTCTTATATCCCACTTGACTCAATTTAAGTTGCTTGATTGGGCCATATTTCATTTCTTTCTGCCGAAACCAACATTCACAAAGTCTTAACCACGGTTTAGTTGAAAATTTGTGATAATTAGGACCCGAAATATATTACCACTGTTGATTAGTCGGAAACCATCTTCGTTGATGACATTGGGGAATTTAATTTTTGAATTTGATTTCTTGACCGAAATGAAAAAAGAGACATTTGTCTCTCAGTGCCTAAAGCGCACTATGCTATGCTTCAACAAATGAGAGTTTTTGGTGGAAATAAGTTTTACAAAGTCCAACGGGCATTAGTAGCAAGCTCGCGGTACTTGTGGAACCAAGTGTATGCATTTGGGTAAATGCAATTTCAGGATAATCCTTGGTTGTTGATGAAAATTGGGAATCGTAGTCAATTATGCCTCTGCTAAAAATTGATTAGCGACCTTTTAATTTTTTAAGTTCTTTTTCTTTGGTCATTTTTAATACAAGAAAAAAGGTTCGTGTAACTGGAGCAGGATTTATTTTTTGACAGTGTTATTTTAGGATAATCCATAATTGACACGATTCACATAATAAATTTTTACTATCCAACTTTATTTTTGTTTTAACTTATACTGAAGTTGCATTTTTGTTTCGCTATGTTACAATGTTCATCTCCATTCATTGCATTATTGGAAAATTGTATTTAGATTACAACATGCTTGACATGGAAATTTTTTGTCGTTATAAGTGTAATGTTAGCACACCATAAACCACACAAGTATAATCATGTTTCAAGTTTGCAAATACACTTCCGAAAGTATTTTTTAATAAATTAAAATTTTAAATGGTCATACCATATATTGGTCCCACCTAGTTTTCCTTGATTCCCTTGGTTTAGTTAAAGATCTCTTGAACTGTGCTTCAAATTGGTTGTTGTTATGTTGTGACTTAAATTCAAGTGATTTGGAAGTTTGGTTCATGGAGGAAGCCTAGATAATTTCGATTTGGAAGTCCGGATTGATAAGGAATCAAATTTCGCAATGGATTGAGAGTTTGATTGGGAAAATGACTTTGGCATGGATAAGGAAGTATTTTAGAAACATTAGGTCTGAGACATGTGTCAGGTTATGGCGTCGAGGCGCCGATAGCGACAAATGAGGCAGCAACTGAGGTGTAATGCCCCGGACATTTCAATATAATAGAATTTAATTTTGTATGCTATATTTTTATGTTTTGAAAAGTTAGGGACTAAAATGAGTTATAGCGAATTTTAATTTTATTTGAGTCATATTTTAGATATTAATCGAATAATGATAAGTATATGAATATTAGGCTCGTTGGATAGATCGTAATTAATTATACGTAATAGACCCGAGAAAAAAGTTAATTTGGATTAACGTAGCCCACGTTATCGAGGTAGAAAGATTAGCCTTAAAACTATATTTTTAATTAAGTAATTTAATGAATTTAAAAGAGTTGTGGCCACGTGTGTACTTGTTGCCAATTAATAAGAATATTATATTTAGTTTCTTTTTTCACTTTTAAGTAGATAATGTGCCATCACGTGTAAGTGCTTTGGGAAGTGATAGGGTTGTTGAATTTTAGTTGAAGATTTAGTCAAATAGTATATTTTAAATGATACCCACTTTCACACGTTTCCCCACCCCCACATGTTTTCTCACTTTGCACAAATTGTTATTGTTTATTTCTATGCATGATATTATATGATAAAAGAACACAAAAAGACGGTATTTCATAGTACGAGAAGAAGAGAAAAGTTTGATTTGAGGTTTTCGTTGTTCAAGAATTTATTTAATCTAACAATGTAGGAAAAGAGGTGCAGTTGATTTATTCCGTTTAAAATATTTTTATTCATGTTGATGAATCTTTATACTTATGAAAGATATGATATGATGTTATAGCATTTCCGGTACAAGTGATATGATATGATATGAGCTCTTACCAGTTTATAAAGATATGATGACGATTAGAACGGGTCGTTGATTGACGGACGATGAGGTGCAGTCGTGATGCCAGAATTTATGGAACTCAATAAATAATCCGGTGTAACGTGATTAAATATTTTTATTTTCAGAAATTGCTTAAATTTTATTATTATGTGGTTCTGTAATTTAGAATTGAGAACATAGTTTATTTGGTTTTATTCTTCAAATGATTGTTTTTCTTTATTTTTATGTTGGTGGGATATAAACTTTATATTTTGTCAATTGAACGTGATATGCATGAAGTTTCTATTTTAAGATATCAGTTGCTGAAAATTTATTATGCGAAATGTGTTTATTTATTTATTGAATGAAATTTTAGTAACGATTTAAATTAAAAATTTGGGTCGTTACATGAGGTATCAGAGCCCAGGTTTAATTTCCTGTAGACCATATGTATATTTAAAATTTAGACTTCGAAAAAAAATTATACTGTTCACTATTCACGCGAACAATGAACAGTGAATGTTACTGTTCAATTGGCAAAAAAAAAAAATCTTTATTTTTATATTTTATTTTACTTAAGAAATTGTTGTTTTGTGTATGCATTTTATATCACACGAAGTGCCACCATATATGATATTTGATAGTACAATTTGATATTTATAATTTTTTTTCCTTGTGTTTGTTACTGTGCATTTCTTTATTTGATTGCTTGTCATCCGGTTGAATTTTCAAAGGAAAAAAGTAGAACTTTAAATTCAAAATCCTTATATTGTGGAGTTGGTTTTTCGTATATGTATCGGAGATAATCACATAAAATAATTTTGCATTTGTTACTTTCCAAAAAAAAAAAAAAAAAAAAAATCGTTGCATGTTACTGTTCACTATTCACGTGAACAATGAACGACTGTTCATGTGAACAGTGAGTGAACGTTACTGTTCACTAAAGAAAAAAAAAGTGTCATTTTTTTTAAAATTTTATTTTACTTAAGTTATTGTTTATAAATTGATGTGTTGTCATTTTTCTTGAATACAAATTTTATTTGTATGTTAATTATTGAACTTTTCATGTTATATGTAGTAAAATATTTATTTGTTTAACTGTTTCCTTGCGTAATTTCTCTCAAAAGTTAGTATTTATCTTAAGATCTATGAATTAAAGGGTAATGTCAACTTAAAGTTATTAAATATGTGAAAGATCATTGGCACTCGATGACCACCAATCGACCCCCCTTCGACGACTCTCAGGTATGTAAAAGAGTAAGATGACTAATGTACTTAGACGTTTTGCATAACTTAAATATTTTAAATTTGCCTATTTTGAAAATTTTAAGACTTGCACGTTGGTTTCTCCGCTAAATTTGTTATATGTATTACAATAATATATCTATAATATGTTAGACTTAGAACTGGTGTGTGACGTGTGACTTAATATTAATTTCTAGGAAATGACTCCACCTACCCACACGAATTTTATGCGTGATTTATTGCGAGCGGTTCAAGAGTTGAGCAGGCAGAATCAAGCACCTCCTCCACAAAACGCGCCACTACAGCAGGATGCACCCCCATTTGTCCCCGGAGCTATCTCCGTGGTTGAGCAATTTCGTAGGTACAAGCCTCTTACTTTTGATGGTGCTTCTGACCCACTGGTAGTGGAGGAGTGGATAAGAAGTCTGGAACGCATATTCCGACACATTGCTTGTACGGATGTACAAAAGGGTACTATGCGCAGAATTTATGTTTGTTGGATCAGCTAGTCACTGGTGGGAATCTGTCTCACGTACTAGGACTGAAAGAGCAGCAGCGTAACCTAACATGGGAGCAGTTTAAGGATGAAGTGATGGCAAAGTACTTTCCACAGGCTTTGAGAGACTTCAAGGAATCAGAGTTTCTGCAGCTCAGACAGGGAAACGGGTCTCTTACTGATTATGAGAGGCAGTTTGAGCAGCTCTCAAGGTATGCTCCGCATTTGGTAGATACAGAAGTTAAGAAGATCAAGAGGTTCGAGAATGGACTACGACCAGAGATTGGCATGATCATTATGTCTCATCGTTTTACTTCCTATCGTGAAATGTTGGAGAGGGCCCATGCTATTTCGTATCAGAGGAATACATTTCAGCAGTATGCCCAACAAGGCACGGAGTCCTTGGGAAAAATAAAGTGGAATGATCAGAGTAAGGACATACGTAATTGGCACGATAAAAGATCAAACACTGGGATTCGTATCGGTGGGACGAGTGAGAGTGTTACCCTTTGTCCTAAATGTAATAAATCCCACAGAGGTGAATACTTACTCGGAAAGAACGTGTGCTTTCGATGTGATAAACCGGGACACATTGTTTTTAACTGTACATAGCCTCCAAAGAAGAATGATGATGACCAGGATAATAGCAAGAAGGGAAATGCCTGAGTTTTTGCACTGAACCGGTATGAGGCAGAACAGGATCCGAATGTGATAGCAGGTATTTTATTATTATTTTCGTACCAGCTTATTTTCTTTTAACTAATACCACACATTGTTTTATCTCTGTCCCATAGTCGCTATGTCTAACACGATAAATACAAACAGGTATTCTGTTATTATCTGATGTACCCGCTTACGTACTTTTTGATTCTAGAGCTACAAATTCTTTTATATCTGCATCATTCGTCGTTAGGTCTAACTTTGCATGTGTGAAAACGGACAATGAATTAGAAGTTAGCATCCCTTCAGGGAGAACTCTTTGCACGAATCAGATGACTAAGGATATGGGAAAGTATTACGAGCAGACCTATACCTTTTGGAGATGAAAGATTTCGATGTTATCTTAGGCATGGATTGGTTGGGACTTAATCATGCGACCATTCGATGTCACAAGAAAGAAGTATTGTTTCACAGACCAGGAGAGGAAGAGTTCCATTTCTTTGGAGCAAAGTTCAAGTCTCTACCTCGACTTGTATCAGCTATACAAGCGGAGAAGATGTTAAGAAGGGAGTCATGCCAAGGAATTCTGGTTAATATCATCGGTTCCCAACATATAGAATTAACTATCAATGACATTAACATCGTGCGAGACTTTGTAGACGTTTTCCTAGAAGATCTACGTGCATTCCACAAGATAGACATGTGGAATTTACGATCGACTTGGTCCCTGGAGCAGCACCAGTTTCTAAAACCCCATACAGAATGGCACCAAAGAAACTTCAAGAATTGAAGTTAAAGTTGGAGGAGTTATTGGAGAAAGGTTTCATTCGACCGAGTGTATCACCTTAGGGTGCTCCAGTACATTTCGTGAAGAAGAAGGATGGGAGTATGAGGATGTGCATTGACTATCGGGAATTGAACCATCTGACTATCAAAAATAGATACCCGTTGCCAAGAATAGAAGATTTATTCGACCAGTTAAGAGGTGCAACAGTGTTTTCAAAGATTGACTTGAGGTCGGGGTATCATCAGCTGAAGGTCAAGACAAGTGATATACCGAAAACTGCTTTCAGAACTCGTTATGGACATTATGAATTCACCGTCATGCCTTTTGGTTTGACCAATGCTCCAGCTGTTTTATGGATCTCATGAACAGAGTATTCCATCAGTACTTGGACCAGTTCGTCATAGTATTTATTGACGACATACTTGTGTACTCAAAAATAAAAGCAGCATGAAGAACAACTCCGGGTAGTACTTGAAACCTTGAAGAAAGAAAAATTATATGCCAAATTCAAGAAGTGCGAATTTTGGCTTGATCGCGTAGATTTTCTAGGTCACGTGGTTACTGCACAAGGAATCGCAGTAGATCCTGTTAAAGTGGAAGCAGTAACAAATTGGCCTAGACCGACTAGTGTCGGTGATGTTCGCGGTTTCTTGGGATTGGCTGGCTATTATAGAAGATTTATTGAGGGTTTCTCAAAAATAGCAAGGCCAATGACTCAATTGACAAGAAAGGGTGTAAAGTTTCAGTGGACGAAAAAGTATGAAAAATGTTTTTAAGAACTTAAGCAGAGATTAACTTCATCCCTTGTATTGACAATACCCGATTGCTCTGATGGATTTGTGATTTATAGCGACGCCTCCAAGCAAGGTTTATGTTGTGTTTTGATGCAGTAGGGGAAGGTAGTTGTTTATGCCTCAAGACAGTTGAAACAGTATGAACAGAACTATCCAACGCACGACATGGAACTTGCAGTTGTAGTTCACGCCTTAAAGATATGGCGTCATTATCTTTATGGTGGAAAGTGTGAAATCTATACAGATCACAAGAGTCTCAAATACTTCTTCACACAGAAGGAACTAAATATGAGACAGAGAAGATGGCTGGAGCTAGTGAAAAATTATGACTGTACAATTCATTACCATTCGGGTAAGGCCAACGTAGTCGCAGATGCCTTAAGCAGGAAGATGGGATCCCAGTTAGCTGTTTTACCCACTGTGCAGGAACATTTGGTAAAGGACTTTGAGAAAATAAGATTAGAAGTCATTACACTGCCGACTCAGACTACAACGAGAATAAGAGCGTTCATGATTCAACCTACACTTCGGGATCGAATCAAGGAAGCACAGAATAAAGATCCATTTCTACAAAAGATAAAGGCGGAGGTTGGTTCAAACAAACACATAGGGTTCGAAATATCTGCAGATAATGCACTGATTTTTAAAGGAAGCTTGTGTGTACCTAAGGATGAAAGTATAAGAAACGAGATATTAGAAGAAGTTCATTCTACCCCGTATGCTACACATCCAGGTGGTACAAAAATATATCGAGATCTTCGACATACATTTTGGTGGAGAAACATGAAAAGAGGAATTGATCTATTTGTGGATAAATGTATTGTTTATCAGCAAGTCAAGGCGGAACATCAAAGACCGTCAGGACTATTGAAACCGTTGGATATTCCAGAATGGAAATGGGTACACATAGCAATAAGCTTTGTGATAGGCCTCCCGAGGTCAACAAAAGGTCATAATGCTATTTGGGTAGTAGTTGATCGTTTGACAAAGTCAGCCCATTTTCTGCCAATCAAAGTGAATTTTCACATGGAACAATTTGCACAATTATACATCAGATAGATAGTCAGACTGCATGGAATTCTAGTCACAATTATTTCAGATAGAGATCCGAGATTTACATCTAAATTTTGGAAAAGTTTACAGGCAGCCATGGGGAAAAAATTGAAATTTAGTACTGCTTATCATCCTCAGACAGATGGACAGTCAGAAAGAACTATTCAAACTCTTGAAGATATGTTGAGGGCATGTGTTTTGGATCTTAGCGATAATTGGGAGACACACCTACCGTTAGTGGAGTTTGCTTACAACAATAGCTTCCAGGCTACTATAGGTATGGCCCCATATGAAGCTCTTTATGGTAGGAAGTGCAGATCTCCTATCCATTGGGATGAAGTTGGGGAGAAAAGAATTTTGGATCCTGAAATTATTGAACAAACAGTCGAGGCAGTTGATAAGATTAGAGCAAGAATAAAGACAGCACAAGACCGACAGAAATGTTATGCTGATGATAGAAGAAAGGATTTGGAATTTCAAGTGGGTGACAATTTTTCTGAAAGTAGCGCCAATGAAGGGTGTGCTGAGATTTGGCAAGAAGGGGAAGTTGAGACCACGATATATTGGACCTTTCGAAATTCTTGAAAGGGTTGGTGCTGTGGCATATCGACTTGCCTTACCACCTGAACTCACAGCAGTGCATAATGTATTCTATGTTTCGATGCTCAGAAAATATGTTCGTGATCCCAATCATGTGGCAAGTTATCAGACATTGGAGGTACAAAAAGATCTATCATATGAAGAAATCCCGATGATGATATTGGATAGAAAAATGCATCAACTAAGGAATAGGGAAGTTCCATTGGTCAAGGTCCAATGGCGAAATCATGGACTTGATGAATCAACTTGGGAGAAGGAAGAAGAACTTAAAATCAAGTATCCAGAACTCTTCGATTAGCCAAAGTAAATTTTCGAGGACGAAAATATTTTAAGGATGGGAGATTGTAATGCCCCAAACATTTCAATAGAATAGAATTTAATTTTGTATGCTATATTTTTATGTTTTGAAAAGTTAGGGACTAAAATGAGTTATAGCGAATTTTAATTTTATTTGAGTCATATTTTAGATATTAATCGAATAATGATAAGTATATGAATATTAGGCTCGTTGGATAGATCGTAATTAATTATACGTAATAGACCCGAGGAAAAAGTTAATTTGGATTAACGTAGCCCACGTTATCGAGATAGAAAGATTAGCCTTAAAACTATATTTTTAATTAAGTAATTTAATGAATTTAAAAGAGTTGTGGCCACGTGTGTACTTGTTGCCAATTAATAAGAATATTATATTTAGTTTCCTTTTTCACTTTTAAGTAGATAAGGTGCCATCACGTGTAAGTGCTTTGGGAAGTGATAGGGTTGTTGAATTTTAGTTGGAGATTTAGTCAAATAGTATATTTTAAATGATACCCACTTTCACACGTTTCCCCACCCCCACACGTTTTCTCACTTTGCACAAATTGTTATTGTTTATTTCTATGCATGATATTATATGATAAAAGAACACAAAAAAGGCGGTATTTCACAGTACGAGAAGAAGAGAAGTTTGATTTGAGGTTTTCGTTGTTCAAGAATTTATTTAATCTAACAAAGAAGGAAAAGAGGTGCAGTTGATTTATCCCATTTAAAATATTTTTATTCATGTTGATGAATCTTTATACTTATGAAAGATATGATATGATATGATGTTATGGCATTTTCGGTACAAGTGATATGATATGATATGAGCCCTTACCGGTTTATAAAGATATGATGATGATTAGAACAAATCGTTGATTGGCGGGCGATGAGATGCAATCGTGATGCTAGAATTTATGGAACTTAATAAATAATCCGGTGTAACGTGATTAAATATTTTTATTTTTAGAAATTGCTTAAATTGTATTATTATGTGGATCTGTAATTTAGAATTGAGAACATAGTTTATTTGGTTTTATTCTTCAAATGATTGTTTTTCTTTATTTTTATGTTGGTGGGATATAAACTTTATATTTTTGTCAATTGAACGTGATATGCATGAAGTTTCTATTTTAAGATATCAGTTGTTGAAAATTTATTATGCGAAATGTGTTTATTTATTTATTGAATGAAATTTTAGTAACGATTTAAATTAAAAATTTGGGTCGTTACATGAGGTGTTTAAGTGGTTTTCACTAGCAGCAGGCCGACGTCCAGCGCCGACTACAGGGCTTTGGGGGTAGTGCCGCGACTCATCCTGGACTAGTTGAAGAATTTTTCTAGTTGATTTCTCTCGCATATATATATATATATATATATATATATATATATATATATATATATATATATATATATATATATTTCACAAGTTGTAAGCTCTTCATAGGCTCAAGTAACAATAAAATCATTGATGTATACATTAGAAACTTGAGAGAATTATTCAGATTTAGATTGAGAGTATCGAATCTTATAAAACAATTTTAGTCTTTTAATATATTGAAATTCTCCTCACTTGCCCGTTGATTTTTCGGATTTAGGTTCCACATATATCTTGTGTTCTTGTGTGACCCATTTATTTTCATATTTATTATATTATCTTCGTCTTTATCTGGTTCGATTTTCAACAATTGGTATCAGAGCCAAAGTTCTACGATTTTTTGGGGGAAGGGCTAGATTTGGTCGCAACAATAGATTTTCTTTGTGGCAGATTAAGATGCGAACAATTCTTACTCAATTTGATTTGGATGATGCTCTGTTAGGGTGGATAGAATGCTTTCAACAATGACTGTAGAGGAGAAGCAATGCGAAGATCGAAAAGCTCTATGACATATATATTTTCATCTTTCTAATCAAATTCTTTAGAACGTGATAAAGGAGAAAAGTCCCTCTGCAATGTGGTTGTAATTGGAGTAGCTTTGTATGACAAAGAATTTGACCAATAAGTTACACTTGAAACGACGCTTATATTCTTATCGCTTGACAGAAGGTGGATTTTGGAAGATCACCTGTCGGTATTCAAGGAAATCATTGCTGATTTGGACACTACGGAGGTCAAGTACGATGAATAGAACTTAGAATTGATATTGTTATGTTCATTGTCACCTTCATATCTAAATTTTAGAGATATTAGGTATATGATGCGTTTTATTCTAAAAAGAAGATAAATTAGATGATTGTCGGATATGAGGCTTAGGAAGGTGGTCCTATTGTTCATGAGAGAAAGATGGGTGGTCATGGAAGGGGTAAAGTCAATGATAGCAACAATGATAAAGTCTATTGGTATTGCAACAACAAAGCCACATGAAAAAGGATTGCTATGAGTGGCGAAACAATAATATATTTGCTACTACAAATTAGAAGGCACAACCAGAAAATTCCAGTGATGCTAGTCTTGCAGAAGAATACTACATTGATGGAGATCTTTTGGTGATTTCTGACGATGACTCCAAACCTAACGTGGATTGAATCCTTGATATGACTTGCACTTTTCATATGTGTTCAAATTGGGATTGGTTTTCTTCATATGAAACGGTTAGAAGAGGTTTCGTGTTCACGAAAAATAATGAGCCATGTAAAATAGCTAGTATTAGTAAGGTTAGAATAAAAATGTTTGATGAGACGGTCAAGACATTTAATTTGGTAAGACCTATTCCAGGTTTGAACAGAAACTTATCTCATTGAGTACTCTTGATTCAAAAGGGCACGGGTATATCGATGAAAGGGGAGTTCTGAAAGTTAACAATGTTGTTAGGGTTGTCTTAAAGGGGCGGAGAAAGTCTCAGTTATATGTTTTGGAAAGTTCAACGGTCACTTTGGATGTAGCTACAACTTATTGTTCGATAAGCGGCAACTCGATTAGAATTGGTTGTGATCGTGTTGCTCGTGGTGATTTGAGAAATGATAGTGGAGAACTTGCAATAGTTCAAGTGCAGCTAGTTGTGATCTTGTGGATCTTGTTGTTTATGGGGATAACTCGAGCAGGTTTGGTGACTCACGTGGAGTTGATAGTAAACAAGATTATTCAAGCAATTTTGATGACGAAGCAAGGCTTGAATTTTGCTCACAATTGCTGAGTTGAAGAGGAGAAAAATTATTTGAAGAGTGAAGACTTAATTCCTTGCAATGGAATTTGTGTGGAGTTTGTTATGTCGTGACTCAAATTCCATCCGATTTGGAAGTTCGGTTCTTGAAGGAAGTGATATGAGCCAGGATGCGGGAGTGTTCATTGCAAGTTCAAGCCGAGACCTGTTGATTATCGAGGAAGTGGCAATGACGTGATCGAGAGAAAAACGAGTAAAAGAGGTGTTGGGGATGCTCGTCAAAGCCACTATTGATGAAACTATGTTCGACATGCAAAATGGAGCAACTTTCATATTGGAATCGAGGCCGGGAACCAAGTGGATCAACACGATACAAGCAATCGAAGAAAGAGACCTACCGGAAAAGCCAAGCGACCGCTTAGAGTAAAATGGCAAGCGGTCGCTCAGACCTTACCGAAACTCAAAGGGGGCCAGAGTGACCTTCCAAGCGACCGCTTGGAATATAACCAAGCGACTGCTTGGTTATAAAATTCAGCGAGTTTTTTTAATTTTGGCAAGAGACCAAGTTTCCTTAGAATTCTACTTTCTTTTCATATTTTGACATTATTTATTGCCTTATGCACGTTTTTACTAGATTTAGGGCTCTAGTATAAATTCTTAAACACTATGTTATTTTGGAAACTTTTTGTTATATTGAATAAAAAAACTGAAAGCTTTGTTTTTCCTCTGTTCTTCATTGAATAACAAATCGAACTTCTAAGATCACTTTTTGTGTGTTCAAAATCGGTACGCGAGTTCTTCATATGTGTAATCAAGGGGTTCAGCGCATCATCGTTATCGTTGGGTTTTTTGGTTCACTTTGTTGGGTTTAAGTCCAACCCGGATTTTATTGACGTTCTTGGGTTCCGCATCAATCTCGTTGTGGGTTTCGTAGTCACCGTTGTTACGGGGTTCACATCAGGAAGCCTAAATAACTTTGGTTTTGAAGTCTGAGTTGATAAGGGATCAAATTTGAGAGTTTGATTGGGAAAAAGAATTTGGAATGGATAAGGAAGTGTTTTGAAAGCATTAGGTGTGAGACGGAGCGCCTAGGCGTCGAGCAACAAAGAAGGTAGTGCATGGGTGTTGGGATGCCCAAGTGATTTTTCATCAGCAGCAAGTCGACACTGGGTGCCAAGTGGGTGGCACCTGGACGAGTTGAAAAAGTTCTCTACTTGATTTCTGCCACGTTTTTTGTGTCTACTTCATCTATAATTCCAAGATTTGACTCCTAAATATACTTCACAAGGATTTTAGTTTCTTGGTAGATTGAAATTCTCCTCCTCTACCCATGGATTTCTCAGATTTGGGTTCCACGTAAATTTTGTGTTCTTGTATGATCCGTTATTTTCATATTGCTCGTATTATCCTCGTCTTTATTCGAACCGATTTTCAGCAGTTATCAATGGACTTATTTTCCCGTACGCTTCTCTATGTAATTTTTTTAAAAATTATTTTTGAGCAAATTAGAATTGAAAGTTACATTGTCTTCCATGTTTTTAACATTTTATGTTACCCACTTTTTCACTTACGTGGTATCTTTCATGTAGTGATGGAGCTAGAAAATATTGTTGGGGTGTGTTGAAATTTAAAAAATTCTTAATAAGCTCGCACCATAAGAGATGATTCATGTCTTAAGAGATTCAGTTAGGTGGACAAGCTCCGGCCACTAATTGTATCCCACTTTAAGCAAGTATGAGTCTAGATGCCAACTCGAAGTTATTATAAGATGTTCGTAACTTTCTCTGTCAAATAGAAATTCGACGCCAACTGTAGGGAATGTAAACTGGCAAAAAGCATGATTAGCATTTAGCAAGACTCGGGAGCAAACAATATATAGTAAAAAAAAAAAAAAAAAGAAACTACTAAAATTGCTAACGAGTACGACTCTCAAGACACAAGTTCGAGTCATTTCAAACAATTGAAAGTTTTTTAAAAACAGCTTGTATGTAACCCTTTTAAAAATTAGATATGGCCGTCAATCTTTCGTACCTGCACAGGCACATTCCCACCCAAAGTGGGAAAAATCGACCAGAAATTTCGACGGTCCAAAGAAATTGAATTCATTTCACGTTTATTTTTGGCTCACTGCTTAATAATTTACTTATAATAAAATTAACTTATATATTAATAATTTTTAATATTCTTTTTCTTGACAAAATTAAACATTGAACAAGTTACTTATTTTTATGAGGACATCCATTTTATGGTCAAACTAAGTAAATTTTTTACTTATAGATACAAATAAGTGATATGGTTGAATGATTAACCTACATTTTATTATACATTTCTCGGTCAGAGAGTGAATTCTTTAATTTCCTCCACCATAATTGAAGCTTTTTCCATGCCTTTTCCTTCACATCCTCAGAGATCTTTTTCTTGTGCCAAGCTTAAGGCAACCCAAGATATTATTATTATTATTATTTTATTATTTTATTATTTTATTTTTTTAACTCGAAGCTACTTCATATTTATCCAAGATCTCTTTAATAGAATTGCAAATAGTCTATTACTTTGCAGAAATAATATAATAATTACATAGTAAAGCTATTTATACTTAAATAGGTTTATATCATCATAATAGATAAGCCGTTATACATTATAATATGGAAAATGCTATTTATACACTTTCTAGTGTACCAAATACATTACACTCTTCTCACATGGAGGAGGGCCCACGAATATTTTATTGTGTGTGGACCCCTCTCCATGTGAGAAAGGTGTAATGCATTGTGTGATGTATTATGTACGTGTAGCACTTCCGTTATAATATATATCCTATCTTGATTACTGGAATAATATTGGAAAGCAGATTATTGCTAAAATTAATTAGGTACCTAGCTAGCTACCTAAACTATTAAATAAATACTCAATTATCTTAATAATTAATTGTTCCCAAATACTCCTGCATTTGTCCTTAATTTGATTTCGATTTGTCTATTTCGATTGTCTTAATACAGGTTTAATAAGAAATCCAATTTAAACAAGAGTGACTTCAAATGTTCCTAACTAAAGCATTAATTAAAGTGCAATAAAAATAATAGCTAAAGCAATTAATTAAATTCAATTAACCGTACCGCCTTAATTAACAAAAAAGCAGAACAAAACTCAACGTAAGATGTTCAAGATTTTAACTATAATCTTGTCTGAGATAATAAAAAAAAAAGTTTGATTGTATGTATTTTTTTGACTGAAGTCGTGTACATGTTGTGGAAACTCGACCGTTGAATGAAGGTTATTTTGTGTGATATAAAGGGATGCAAACCCTCAGACTCTACACATTCGGAAATTTCTATATTTATGTGTATTAAGGGATAAAGTTTTACATCGAATAAAGATGAAAACTGCATATCAATTTATAGGGATTTGAACTACTCATCTTAAGAATGTTGACATTTTAAAATAGAATTTCAAATATTAATATGGTGTCTGAGCTCATTATAAGCTTTAACGAGCAATTTGATCGGATGAAAATTAAAAAATTAGCAAACGAATTTCAAAATTGATATGCTCAAAAAAGTCATTATCTTACGGGACACATCAAGAGATAAAATCACACATCTGATAAAGGTGAAAATATACATCATTTAGAAAAGTTTGAACGACTACACTTAAAAATGTTAATATTTTAAGATGAAACGTCAAATCTTATTAATGTACAATATGAATATGATTAGGTTCTTGACATCTCTCTCTTTCTCTTTTTTCTTTCCTCGAACAAAAATAAAAATTCTTACTTAATTTCGTTTCACTATAATATTGGGGCACGCGTCGGTATACACAAATTGGAGACAGCCCTACTATTTGGCTTATTAGCGAGAAATCTGAAAACCTGTACAAAACCCCCTTCATGGACAAAAACGTACAGGCGTAGGTTAGGCCTAATTGTGTGTGCCATGCAACTCAAAGGTCTCAATCTAAGTGCAAATATATCTGGTAAACTTATAACATTTACTTATAAATAAAGATACAAGTAATAATACTATTACTTGTAAGTTTATCGACATTCGCTTATTACTACGGTAATTGTCTTATATGACATATACATGATTTGTGGTTATTTGATGTATCATGTCATGTTCATACCATATAGGATGACTGCAGTATTGAGCGACTGCAAATAATATTGCTCAGTTATAAGTAACATGGATTATAAATTTCTTAAAATGTTTTTTAAAAAAAAATTACTAAGCTCCTTTTAAGCACAATCAGCCATGCTTAAATGTGGCGCGTCCTCTCTTACACTTAGCTACTGTTTGGTAGTCATTAAAAATAATTTTTTTTTAGGGAAAATGAGTTTTGTAATAATGATTTTTGGAGAATATTTGGTTAAAAGGTTAAAACGAAATTCGAGTTTACTTTCAAAATATTTTTATTGTGTGAATGTGTAGTTAAAAATAAGTTTGAGAGTAAAAAAAGTTATGAAAAAAATGGATGACAAACAAGCTTAGTGTTTCTTCATCCACTTTTTATTGGCCAGGCTTGACTCCTCCTTAAGGTCTAGTTTAAATTTTAATAAAATATAGAATAAGTAAAAAAAGCATAGTCAGGCATGCCACATATAGCGACGACATAATTAAAGAAATAAAGTTCATGTTTGGTGTAGATTAAAATTAAATTTTAATAAATAATTATAAAAATTGATAAAATGTGTAGTTAAAAAATAGTGATTCTCATAAAATATGTGCTTAAAATTAATTGTTACTTTGGGTTATGATTTTTATCAACTTTTAATATACACCAAACATGAACTAAGAATTATTAGAAACTTTAATTATCAATTACAATCTAGTAATATATTGTAATAAATCAAACCAAACCAAACCAAATCAAACTTAACTTCATTTAATTTCCCCAAAAAAGATTCAACGAGAAAACATGTTTCATTAAACGAGAAAAAACATTCTTATACTAAAGATCGCACTTCACATAACATAAGACGTTAGAAATATTACATGCAACGAGGCACTAACGCCCCCCACGCTTACCTTGGTTTTGTGATTACATTACATTTTTACCTTTGTCCTCTTCGATCAAACATATCTTTTTTACCACCAAAGACAAACCCCCTCGCCACCCCACCCCACTCCACTCCACATACTACACAAGAGAGTTGAAAACTTATTTTAAAAAAAAAAAAAAAAGACGACTCACATGAAGTTGGAATCACTAGTAATCGCACGTCAATCATGTGTATAGTTGGCCGCAGGTGACATGAGAGTTACGATAAGGTCTGAAAATGCACTAACAATAAACTTGTGGGTGTTTTCAGGGTTTAAGGTTAGATAACACAAGAAAAGCTCATGTAAGAAATCCCAATCATTCTTAACATCTGTAAACTCTCGTGCTTCGACCATCTCTTGCATCGATTTTCTGAAGTCGGCATATGGGTTCGGAGAGTAAGTCTGAACGGCAAAGCCACCGTTAACTACAGTGTCAGATTCCGGCCCTGGCGGCCCGTATGTGGACTCAACAATAGAGTTGGATCGGCCGGGGGAGGAGAAAAAGAAGCGTCGGGACGCGAAAACCGTAGCAAAATCAGGAACCAAATCAGCATCGGAATCATCAGATGAAGAGAAAAAATCGTCTGTGGAGGAGGTAAGGGACTTGGAGATTGAACCTGAGTTGGAATCATAGAGGGAGTTAAAGTTCTTGATTAATGATGAAGGGTTGTTCTGATGGGCGGCTGTGATATTCTCGTCGTCTTCTTCTTCATCCGTGGGAGGTGGAGATAGAGCGAGTGAGGGTAGACACTTGAATTTGGAGAAGCAGAGGTACAACTTCTTCTTCCCCAAAATGTTAGACATTTTTTCTGCTACTATGTTATGTGGGAGACACTGTTGTGTAAAGTATATATATATGGTCGGGAAATCCAAATTCCCTATCGATATCTAGGCGTGAACACACCCCCACGGCCCCACATAAGCTTTCATGATCTTTGTGCTAAAACAAAAAGAATAGTAATATAGTGTATTTTGTTTGGTCTAGAGAGAGGACAAGCTGAAGTATATATGACCTTTTTATTGACAATAAGGATTTGTTTATAATTGTATATGTATATATACTTCAATTTTAACTTATTTATATTGAACAAATTTATATTGAATAATGTTGGAAAACTTCAATCGAAGGAGGAGAGAAAAATTATCTTGGAAACAGCAACAAAACTGGAAATCAAACTTCAAATAAGGCACAAACACGTTATCGTTGTCCTCAAACAATATTTGCCCATTCTCAGGTAAATTGAGATGCTAAAAGGTTTTCCGACAAATGGTTTGAAGGATTAATCAAGCCTTGTTGTAAAAATACCAAAGCACAAGTATTTCTACCCAAAACTCAAGAACACAATAAGAAATAATATGAATGTGAGTAAAAATGGATATGAACTTGGTTGTAGAGAATATAAGTATAAAACAATGTTTTTCAATTGTTTTCACTAAGAACTTGGCTCCTCTATTTATAGGTCTCACTATTGTACACGAATTGGTGCCAAAAATATGTTGAAAGGGCACCAAATTCAAGTGACAAACGGTAGAAAACCGTCCTCTAACGGTCACAAGGATTGTACTATGCGACCGCATAGTACAAAACTATGCGGTCGCACAGTTATACCCGGACAAGAAGATGAGCCTTCTATCCATTCTATGCGGCAGCATAGGATTTGTTCTATGCGGCCGCATAGAACAAATTCCGGCCTTTCCAGTTCTTCTTCGTTTGTTTGTTTTGAACAACCATTTCTCAACAATCCCCCACTTGTTCAAAATGAACAAGTCTCACATTCAATCGTAAACGATTATCATGCCTAAGGATTAGATATCTTTCGATTTGAATCTAACCATAGTGTAATTCTAACAAGGTAAGGTCGAAATCAAAGGTAGCGTGAAGTTTTGAACCAGTTATTCCATGTGACAAAACTGGTAAGAACACACACATAAGTACCACGTGTTCTCAAGTTCCTCAAACTCGCTTAGCGCTTTTATGGCATTGCACTCATCCTTTTCGACAAACTTTTAAGAGAGTAACTCTAACTCTCTATTGAGGCGACACCACCTCGAAGTTTTTCTAGGTGAAATTCTTTCAGCATTTTTGTTACTTTTAAAGATGTTTGTGCTCTTAGCACTGAACTTCATTAAGAGTTTGAAGCTCAACCCTCACTTCAGTAACAACTAGCATTATTTAACTAGGATAGGGTTATCGCGGATTTGAATAATGCTGAAACTATCCACATATCAAATGACTTGTTGTTACCCTTTAAACCCGTGGATTACCTTTTGAGTAATGACAGGTAGGGTTGCTATCATTGGTGAATCTTTCTATTTTAAGAGTTTCAACCCCGTCCTACTCAATGTAGATATTACTAAATCTCGATTCAGAGGTTTAGTTAGAGGATCCGCTAGATTCTCGATAGACTTAACATAATTTAGGGAAATTATTCCATCTTTGATTAATTTCCTTATGTAGTCGTGTCTAAAACTCATATGTCTAGACTTTTCGTTGTATGCCTCGTTGTATGCTTTTGCTAATGTGGCTTGACTATCACACATGATAGATATTGAAGCTGTATTATTCGGTCCCAAAGGTATCTCATAAAAGAGATCCTTAAGCCACTCAACTTCTTTCCCGGTATCCGATAATGCTACAAATTTGGACTCCATGGTCGAGTGTGTTATACATGTCTGTTTCTTTGATTTTCAAGAAACAGCTCCTCCTCCAAGAGTGAACACCCAACCGGAAGTGGATTTATTCTCACCCGTGCTAGATATCCAACTAGCATCGGTAAATCCTTCCAAGACAGTCGAGAATTTAGTATATTGTAGGTTTAAGCCCTTGGTCTTCTTTAAATACCCAAGAACCCTTCCAATGGTCTTCCAATGATCATTGCTTGGATTATTAGTAAACCTACTTAGTTTACTAATTGCGAATGCTACGTCTGGTCTTGTGCATTGAATTGCATACATAAGACTTCCAATAACACTTGCGTATTCCAATTGAGCAATTGCCCTTCCATCATTCTTTACAAGTTTTAAATTTGGATCAATTGGGGTACTTGCTTCCTTTATGTTCAAATGGTTGAACTTATTTATCACATTCTCAATATAATGTGATTGACTTAGGTGGTAACCCCCACTAGTCTTCGTGACTTTGATACCCGAAATGGTATCCACTTGTCCAAGATCCTTCATCTTAAATGTGAAAAATAGAAACCTCTTTGTTTCTTTTATTCCATCCATGTGATTACTCATAATCAACATGTCATCAACATATAAGCATATAAATATCACATAATCATCACATACTTTTGAATATAAACATTTATCTACACTATTATGTTTAAAACCAAACGAAATTATAGTTAAGTCAAATTTCTCATGCCACTTTTTAGGTGTCTGTTTTAAATCGTATAACGATTTTACTAACTTGCACACTTTATGTTCATTTTCGGGTAGAGAAAAACCTTCAGGTTGCTCCATATAAATCTCCTCATCGAGATCCCCATTCAAGAATGCCGTCTTGACATCCATTTGGTGAACATGCAAGTCATGTATCGAAACTAGTGCAAATAATATCCTTATCGATGTTATTCTAGCCACCGGTGCATATGTATCAAAATAATCTATTCCTTCTCTTTGTCGATATCCTTTAGTTACTAATCTAGCTTTAAAGGTGTTTAGAGAACCATCAACGTTGTATTTTCTCCTGAATACCCATTTACATCCAATAAGTTTGGATCCGGGTGGTAAATCAACAAGTTCCCAAGTATTATTTGACATTATTAAATCCATTTCATCTTTGATTGCATCTTTCCAAAACATGCTATCACAAGAAGTCATAGCTTCTCTATAAGTTTTAGGATCGGTTTCAACATGTAGAACAAATGGAGTTGTTCTTACTATATTCAATTCATTTCCTTCTACTAAGTAAAAAGAAATACGTTGAGAATCAATTTCATCCGGTCCTAAAGACTTCTCAATTCGAGTTCTTTTGCTTCTTCGTGGCTCACTTGACTCATCAACACCTTTAGAAGGTGTTTCATCTTGTATTCCACTTGAGTTAGGGATATCTAAGAGATTTTCCCTCAATTCATTATCTGAAGACAACGAATCCTCAAAGAACTCTATATCACTTGATTCAATAATCACATTGGTCTCCAAGTTTAATAATCTATATGATTTGTTATTGCTAGCATATCCAACAAAGACACATTTAATGCCTCTTGGACCCAACTTGGTCCTATTAGGGGTTGTGTTCTTACAATAAGCAAGATACCCCCACACTTTGAAGTATCCAATGTTAGGTTTTCTTCCTTTCCAAGATTCATAAGGAGAAACCTTAGTTTGTTTAGAAGGAATTCTATTTAATATCCTACATGCACTTAACAAGGCCTCACCCCACAAATTAAATGGCAACTTAGCATAGGTAAGCATGGCATTTATCATTTCAACTAAAGTTCTATTTTTTTTTTCCAGCTAAACCATTTTGTTCCGGTGTTCTAGGTGCCAAACATTGATGAATTATGTCATGTTGTTCACAAAATATGTTGAAATCACTAAAAAAATATTCACCACCTCTATCACTTCTTAAAGTTTTTATTTTCTTATTTAAGTGATTTTCAACCTCATTTTTATATACTTTAAACATATCAAAAGTTTCACTTTTATGTTTCATTAAATAAACATAGGTGTATCTAGTACAATTATCAATAAAGGTAATAAAATACCTATTTTCACCTCTAGTTAGCATGCCATTTAATTCACAAATATCCGTATGAATTAACTCTAAGATACTAGATGTTCTTTTTACACTTTGATAAGGCTTTTTAACCATTTTTGCTTCTACACAAGTTTTGCATTTAACATCATTTTCATCATATAAAATTAAGTCACATTTAATCATACGTTTCATAGTACTTTTTTCAATATATCCTAATCAAGCATGCCATAATAAAAATAAATCAACAACATAAGCAAAGTTATTTTTATTCTCATTCAAATTGTCAACGGTACATAATTTGACCATTCCTTCACTAGAATAGTCTTTTCCAACAAATTTCCCATTTAGGGATAATACAAGTTTTCCAGATTCAAACACACTTTTGATACTCGGTTTTCCTAATAGATTTTCACTAACCAAATTTCTAGTCATGTCAGGAGCATGTAGTACATTGGTTAAGGTAATGGTCTTGTCGGAAGTGAAGATGATATCCACACTTCCCTTTCCAATCACTTTAGATCGAACCTCGTTACCCATTTGAATCTTTTGGTCTCCATCAACTTCATGATAAGTTTTGAAAGAAGATTTTTCATATGATACATGTATTGTAGCACAAGTATCATACCATCATCCGGGAACTTTTTCCTTGATTGCATTGATTTCACAAATGATGGCCACAATTCTATCCTCTTTGATGAAGTTCACTTTGCCCTCGAAGTTGTTTTGTTTTCAGTGTCTACAATCTTTTGCATAGTAACCAGATTTGCCACATACAAAACAACCTCATTTTGTCTTCTTGAACTTGTTGAAGTTCGTTAAAGGCTTTCTTTTGTTGAATTTTGTTGGCGGTTCAGTTTTCTCAATTGTATTTGCTTTGGAAGTGCCTTCATAAGCATTTTCACTCTTATCATGCATTCTTGACTCTTTTTCAATTCGCAAATGTTTTTGCAATTGTTCCAAGGAGTGATCTTCGGAACTATGCATAATTTTCTTCCGGTATCCTTTCCAAGTACCGGGGAGTTTTGCAATAATTGCCCTTACTTGAAAGGTCTCCGGGATTTCAATTTTCACCGCCTTCAACTTGTTGACTAACACTTGCAATTCATGAATTTGGGGAAGCAAGGGGATATTTTCAAGAAATTTAAAATCAAAGTACTTAGAAATTAAAAATTTCTTGGTACATTCTTCCTCCGCTTTGTACTTACTTTCCAATGCATCCCATATTTCTTTTGGCGACGTTATGTTGGTGTATAGATCATACAATCGATCCGACAAAGAGTTGAGAATATGACCGTGGCATATTAATTCATCATCTTCACGCTTCTTTCTATTCACCATTGATTCATCGGTGTCTTTGTCGGATGGTTCGGGTAGATCTTCCAAATTTGGATCAAACACATAGAAAATCTTTAACGCCGTAAGAAGGAATTTCAACTTATCTTGTCATCTTGTGAAGTTTCTGCCATCAAAGCGATCCAAACGAACCAAGTCTTGATTCATCAACTTTATAGTAGTCATTGTTGTTTCACTCTCCATTGCACAAATATTGTTTGAGATCGTTGGAAAACTTCAATCGAAGGAGGAGAGAAAAACAATCTTGGAAACAGTAACAAAACTGGAAATCAAACTTCAAATAAGGCCCAAACACGTGATCGTTGTTCTCAAACAATATTTGTCCCTTCTCAGGTAAATTGAGATGCTAAAAGATTTTCCGGCAAATGGTTTGAAGGATTAATCAAGTCTTGTTGTAGAAATACCAAAGCACAAGTATTTCTACCCAAAACTCAAGAACACAATAAGAAATAATATGAATGTGAGTAAAAATGGATATGAACTTGGTTGTAGAGAATATAAGTATAAAATAATATTTTTCAATTGTTTTCACTAAGAACTTGGCTCCTCTATTTATAGGCCTCACTATTGTACACGAATTGGTGCCAAAAATATGTTGAAAGAGCACCAAATTCAAGTGACAAACGGTAAAAAACCGTCCTCTAACGGTCACAAGGATTGTACTATGCGACCGCATAATACAAAACTATGCGGTCGCATAGTTATACCCAGACAAGAAGATGAGCCTTATGTCCATTCTATGCGGCCGCATAGAACAAATTCCGGCCTTCCCAATTCTTCTTCGTTTGTTTGTTTTGAACAACCATTTCTCAACAAATAATCCAATTACAAGGAATAGGTAGAAATGGATATAAAGTTCAAGTGAGAGCTCCAACTCGGTACAAAAACTTGGAGAAGAAGAGACATGTTGAGCTCATTCATATACGAGGTCTGTTATAAGTGTTATTCGAGTTAAGGTCCTAACTTAACCTTTAGAGGTTGATTTTCATGTAAGGCAATATAATCAATATGGAACTTGTGAAACGATGAGTTGAAATGTGTTGTCCAAAATTAATTGTCTAATTTGCTGTCTATCCAATGATTTATTAATACATAACTTTAAATTAATATGTCTAACTTTTCTCTCACTACCACTTGTGTTTAAAAATATATGTAAAATGATGCGTCAATGAATTATTGGTGGATAGCAAGTTGGACGGCTAATTTTGGACAGCAGATCTCAACTCGTGAAACAATATAAGACCTTGGCCTAGATGCTCAACTATGTAGAGATCAACAAGATCTAAGAAGATGCTCAACTTAACGTAGAATACTTCACGCTCCACTTGGGGATTACACTTGGTAGAAATCTAGAGGCATCATCACCATTTTTTTTGACAAGCTCACTAATCAATGTATATTTTTCACATTTTTTCAAAGTTTTTAGTGTGTGTATATATAACGAGAGGTACTCAACAAAATTTGAAGTCAACAAACTTAACATCAATGTACTAGCTCCATTTAAAATCTTAATTAACATGTACACGAGTTTTTCCTGCAAAAATTACAGATGGAGGTCCTTAACCTATGGGTTATATGTATCGTTCTTAATCTTCATTTCTCAATATTTGTGTCCTCAATCTTTTAATTTTGTAGAGTTAGGTATACAATTAACGTTTTTCGTCCATTTTGACCGTCACAAATTCCCGTGCTATGAATGATACTACAATATCTCTACTTCTGCAACACTCGGTCGCTAGATTTCTCAACTCATCGGTTTGTCTCACCATCAACATCCCTCTAGTTCCCTCAATTCTCTCTCCATTCCTCTAGTTTTCCTCATTTGCCCCACTACATATGACAATTTAGAGGTGGAGACGGAGGGGGAAATTATTTATTTTAAAATGAGGATATAATCTATTGTCTCTTCTTCCATTTGATTGCACTTTCAAGCTTAAGTCTTTTCGAACGCACTATTTGGGAATCTGGTCAAAATTCATAAAATGTATGTATGCATGCACGTTTAGGATATTTATTGAGACCGGAAGAAAATTTCTAGTTTTAGGTACTACGCCCTAGAATCTAAGGGGTAATTACTGTATATCATGTGCTCTTCCAAAAAAATTGCTGGAAAGTACGTAGCATTCCATCTTGCATATAGGAACAACAATAAAGGAGAGTTTATGACACTGTGACAAATCAACTCTGGATTGCCTCAATGAAATTACTCACTCAAATTTTCCATGTCTCCTATATGGTAATTCTACTCGAATAAATTTCAATAACATTGTACTTAACATGTGTTGATAATATAAGAATTTAAATAATCTATATGTTATTTCACTTTTAGAGAATTTGTCACGAGAATTGAACCCACAACTAAAAATCGTCAAAAATTGAACTTTTTAAAAACATTCAAAAATCGATAGTTAAAAATAACCCCATAACGGGTACCCCCAAAACTCCCTAGAAGGCCCAGTACTTGTTTGGGATAGCTAAAACACCATTTCTCTTAATTAATTGTCCGAATATTTCCCGACACTTCTAATAGAGAATAAATTTCTAGATGACATAAATATTAACATTATGGCGTAAAGAATGTTAAATCAACTGGAAATAACAATGTGTAGAGTCACAAATTGATGTAATATCATGGATTTGATAATTAACTGAGTATCAATAACTGTAACTTAAGTTATTGAGTAAAAGATCTAACTTTGAAACGAATCGATGGAACTACAAACTGGACGAGGAGGCACAACATAGATTGAAGAAAATCCTTCAAAAGAGCTGGTATATCACCATGGAACTGAAACTGAAATCAGCACGAGAGTTGGCAAACTGGAGACTAAACCAACGAGAAGATCATCGTTGCCACAGCCAAAAATCAAACACAAAAAGAAAAACTGAAGGCTATAAAAGAACAAGATGATGTCCGAAACAATTGGCCAGATGAGTGGCACAAGTCTGCTCGTTGGAAAAAAGGAAGTGGTTGCAAGTCTCACTCTCATACCATGTTAGACAAAAGGAGTCGTTTAATTCAATATTGAATCTGATTACAAAGAGACTGTAATTAAACTAGACTAGCATTGGAAAAGACCAAAATACAAGTACATTTGAAAATGTAAGAAGGGAAATAGTTTTTAGTTGCATAACCTGAGAATTGATGGTGCATTAAAAAATTGATACATGTCTTACTGTAGTGAGAGAATAAAAATGTTACACCATAAAAACTTTTCGTGCAATAATTACGGAGACACAAAAGGTATCATATTCAAGATTCTGATGAGGTTTCTTATTAGAATAATGCTAAACAAACATAATTGGTGTGTAGGTTCCACTTGAATAAAATATCATTTTCTCCTCATGTGCAAGGGGGATGTCAGCCGTTATATCAACTGTTATGCTCGTGTAGCATTTTCCTTCTTATTATTATTGACAGACAAAGGCAGATTTAGAAGAATCTTGATTATTTTATTTTCATATGAACCTTAGAATCGTTCCAGTGTGGCTAAAACCACTGCCATTTGTGGCCTTCTTTCAGTATTATGACTTAGGCAGTGCAAAGCAATATTTGAAACAGTAGCTGCTCCTTCCAAAGGGAACTGCCCCCCCCCCCCCCCCCCCCCCCCCCCCCCCCCCCCCCCCCCCCCCCCCCCCCCCCCCCCCCCCCCCCCCCCCCCCCCCCCCCCCCCCCCCCCCCCCCCCCCCCCCCGGTAATTTACAAACTAAGTGTTGGTGAAATCTAGATCATTGATTTTCATTGATTTCAAAAACTGTTTTTTAAATGATTGACCTAGATGTTGTCAACACATTGTTTGTAAACCAAGTTTGTCAACGTAGTTTGTACAAATAACATGATTCCTAATTTGGTGTCCATAACTAGATACACATTTCTTGTAGTGTACAAATATGGTCTTGTCCAATCCACCAGGTTTTGATGTCAACAGCCCGACGTCAAGATAGCAATTCAAACATAACAACTCCAAATCCATATACATCATACTTTTTCGTCAAATGACCTGTTCATCAGCAAGGAGATTAATATAGCTACATAAATGATAATATAATTTTAAAATGCAAATTAAGGAAAGGAGAAGAAGTATTTTGTCGTGCCGAACCTGTAGCTAAGTATTCCGGTGCAATGTTACCTAATGTACCCATAACTTGAGTGAACACATAAGCCCTAACATCAGGTGGCCCATCTCTAGCGATACTGAAGTCGGACAACCTGGCATTGAAGTCCTACGTACCCCAGAATATAACAAGGTTATTACTTTTTCTAAGCAAACAACTACCTTAGGCGAAAACATTGCAAAAAGGCAAAAAACTTATCCAAGGAACAGACCACGTCCAAAAGAATGTTGGTAATATTTCGATGTATCACTTGTTTTTTAGCATCATGCAAGAAAGAAAGACCTATAGCCGTATCAACAGCCACCTTGATTCGAGTAGACCAAGAAAGACACTGACGGCCTCCTGTGAAAGAAAATCAATACAAATATCACCCATTTTTGCACAGAGAAACATGAAAAGCAAGAACAACCTAGGTTCCTGAAAAACATGCAATAAGGGAGCTACAAATCCGTAGTCCTGGACGTTTAAAGTTATCATGCTCAAAGTTTTGTTTAGAAGGCATGACCAACTATTTATCAGCCAAGCATTCCATAACTATATTAGGTGATGGCTTTCTATTCGGGTCAACTAAAGGAGCATAGTATTAAAAATATGGGAATGATTGAGATCCTCATTGGAAGGAAGATTCCCTAAGTATAGGGGAGTTCTTCAAAGAATTCTTACAGGTGTTGCGCTGCCAGCACCTGATTTTTTTTTTTTGTCAACTACTAATGAAACTGTGCCAAGTGTCCCCTTGTATGAATGCTGTGAAACTTTCCTTATACATGTAGCATTACTCTTGGAACAAATGAAATATATAACATTTTAAATCATATATCCAAGAGTTAGTCACGGATATCCTATATATGATCACGTATTATTGAATAACAAATATGACAATGGGTTAAGCGTTTAAAAAATACTCCCCTAAACTGCTGTCAGGTCTTAAGTTTCTGGTCTCATTCTTTTATTTTTTGAATGGAATGGGCATGGCATTAGGCTTCCTATCTTCAAATCTTGGCTTGGGGAGGCTCTCACCGCTATTTTCTCCACTATAAAACGGAGTAATTGGGCTGGAGGAAGCTGAAGAATTGTAGGATTTGCTGAGAATGTTAGCTAAAGATTTATACACGTTTTGTTAAAATCCCACATCGATTGATTACAGTGCCTAGGACCAATTTATATAGTGTGGGCAAACCTCACCTTACAAGCCGGTTTTGTATGGATTGAGTTAGGCCCAATTTCTTAAGATGGTATCAGAGTCAGGCCCAGTTTCGATGTTGGGCTCCCAATATCGATCTTCACAGTCGTTTGGCTATGTCCCCGCTGTGCGTGAGGGGGGTTTGTTAAAAGGGAAATTTTCATAAGTAAGAGTATAACTTTGGTCCAATTCAATAATAAGAAAATAAGTTTCAACTTTCAAAAATCAGATTTTTGTTAATTTTTATTTATAATTTAATTAATTAAATATATTAAGGTCACAGATTCACAATTTAGTTAGTCACATATTATTTTCGATCACAAATTAGAAATTTTAAATATCAAAAATTATTTTACGTCACAATTCAAAAATTTTATAGGTCACAATTTATTTATCGATCACAGATTCACAATTTAATTAGTCACATATTATTTTTCGGTCACAAATCAAAAATTTTAAATGTCACAAATTTTTTTACGGTCACAATATTCAAAAATTTTAAAGATCACAAAATATTTTCAAATGGTCACAGAATATTTTTGCACATGACTAAAGTTCTTATTGATAGTCACAGGTTTATTTCAAATGGTCACAGTACAGGTCACAAAATATTCTTGCACATGACTCAGATTTTTGTTGATAGTCACATTATAGGTCATAGAATATTTTGCATATGGCTCAGGTCACAACATAGGTCACAGCACATGGCTCAGGTCACAGCATAGGTCACAACACATGGCTCAGGTCACAGCATTGGTCACAGAGACTATGCAGCACCACTTCACCACCACCACCATTTTACATGCCCTAAACTTACTCCGTCGCTGCTACCACAGTCGGCAACTCACCACAATTACCATCACTAAAGTCTACAACCCAGCCTCACCACCACCAACTCACACCACCACAGGCACCATTTCTCTTCTCCAACACTACCGCATCACATCACCACCGCACCACCACCAACTCGCAACAATATCACAGGCACCACAGCCACCACTACCAACATCGCCCATCGCCGCCAAACCACCACCTACTCTCGACGGCAACACCACAAATCAACAAAAAAAAAAAAAAACGCACCAGATCCATCACCACCAACATCTCACCATCGCCACCACACCCACTACCACGACCACCACCATCGACTGCCACGCCCACCGTCAAAATAGCAACACCACCAAAACAATATAAAACAACCACCAGTCAGAAGCAAATTTTCAAATCAGACGCAAAATTGAAAGTTTCTCACTTAAACCACCATCCACAACCATTACCATCGCCACCGACCGTAGTCTACTGGTGTCGTCGCGTGATTCGAATACATGAATTTGACGGCTGTGAGTGTAAATGCAACTGAGTCGGTGATGAAAAAATCGAAGAAGAGAAAGCAAAAAGGGATTTATTATGGCTGAAAAAGAGAGAGTTCGAGGGCTTGGAGTTCAAGGTGAAAAGATTACTGTTAAGCACCATAGTGGAATTAGCTCACGCCATTGAAGCACAGAATTGTACCACTGAAGCACTGTATTGCCGGGGATGGTTAGTGTAGAGAGAGAGTGTGTGAAGGGAGGCGGTGGGTGGGTTTGGGTAGAGAGAGAATGGAAATTAGGGTTTGTTTGTGTATTGTGGTATATATATTTAATAAAAATATTAAATAAAATAAAATATCTGATTTTTGTACAAGTAAACCTTCCATCTTATTTTTAAAATTGAATTTTAAAAGGTAGGGTAATGTGTAATTTTCATTTGTTAAAATCCCACATCGACTGATTACAGTGTCTAGGACCAATTTATATAGTGTGGGCAAATCTCACCTTACAAGCCGGTTTTGTATGGGTTGAGTTAGGCCCAATTTCTTAAGGCGTTTGTTACATCAATTAAGACAGATTTCAAATATATATACAATTTGGTGGTGAAAAAGAAAGAACATAGAAGTGTCATGATTTTATCATCATCAAAATCCACAGTTACTAGGAATGCATGTATGTTCACTAATAATACTTTGTGCAGATTTACGCTTTTTCAAACACAAAAAGGCATCGGCTATTCTTCAAGAACTTCATAATCATATACTAATTTTCCTATTTTATGGGACATGAAGAACAGAATTTTATAACCTACTCAAAATTATAGACATTATACAAGGTAATCCACTGAAATATATTTGAAGACTCGCCTTACTAGTAATCAAACAAGACACAATTGAAAAAATAAATAAATAAATCAATCAATACAATTTAATCCCCCTAAAGAAACTTGAATAGAAAATTCGGGATTCTTATCTAAGCGCAAGTGAAAATGCAAAACAGACAAATAATTTACGGATAAAAGCATTAGTTTCTATCCTTAACCTAATAATTAATATAGCCCTCCCTGTAATTGCATGCTTCATTTTCACAAAAAGTATAAGAGTCGCACCTTTACGGTTTATTGGAATATGATTGTGAATAGGGGAACTGAAGCTGAACCTGGAACTGAAATCTGAAGAAGAATGGCTGAGGCTTGGGGCACGAGCTAGTTCCCGAAGCTTCTCTCAATATAATGTGGCTCCAACCAGCCTCTCCCAGTTGTCATAAATTCTACTCATTTATACATACACAGAGTGTGAAGAGATCTAAGTTCTTAATTATCAAAAAACTTCAACCAAGTAAGAGGAATTTGTTTACAGATTTTGCATGGGGTGTGTGTGTGTGTGTGTGTGTTTTCATCAGGTTGAAAGGCTTGGGCAATTCTGGGTGCATTCTAACCTATTAAATGCAGTGAACATGAATGGTTCTTAATTTGTATTCTAAAGGGAATGGACGCTAAGTTCTCACATGCTGACATTTTAAGCGCCCAAAGGAAGCTGAGAAGAAAACGTAAGGAATTGCTGGTTACAATGACGTGGAACAGTGGACACAAGGGAGAAATAAGCGCTTATGAAAACGCGTGTGACTTTCGGATCGAATTTATGCGAGCGAACAGCTCAACCAATTTCGTCAAACTTTCGGGGTCAAATTCCATCATTAGAAGTCCTTTTAATTTTTTCTATTTTAAGTCAGTTTTGGGGTATTTTCATCATTTTTGGCAGTTTCGTTTTAACTATTTAAATATGTGTTAAGTGTTTAAAATTACTAAAATCGTTTTTGAATAATAATATTTCAATTTTTCCATTATCAGATAGATTTCAGTATTTCTCACGTCCGTTTAACGAAATTCGAGCAACACCCATTCGTGTGCTACGAATAAAATCATTTTATTATTATTCACGTTTATTCTTTCTTCACTTAAAACTGATTTAAGACAAATTTATTTAATATAATGTTTACTGACTTTTCAGTTTAGCCGAACATACTCTACTCGTCCGTCCGGGGGTGTTAGTGAAATATGCAATTTTCATTTAATCTATCTATAATCTATATCTATATCTATATCTATAATAATAATAATAATAATAATAATAATAATAATCTATTAAAAGTGTGGATTAAGGATAAACTTTTGAAAACCAATTTTATCCTTATATATTTAGCTATATATCAAATTTATCCTTATATATTTAATATAGTACTATTTAATATAATTTAACTTCATTTAATAACCATTTAGGCCCTGTTTGATTCCCATTTTCATTCTCATTCTCATTCTTCTACTCATTTTCAACCACACATTCTTCAATAAAATAATATTTTCCATCACATCAATAACTTTTCAACCACATATTTACCATCATTACATAAAAAAAAAAATGCATTTTCTTCAAAATAATGTGCATCAAACGGGCTCTTAAATGTAATACTTATTGTTATAATATTAGAGTACTTATAATTTTACATTAATTTTAACTACTTAAATTACATTATTTATTTAATTTACTACTAAGAATCGAAACTCACATATATAGATGTAATTTTATTATAATTATATACCCCTATTTGGTACACATTTTTTTTCATTCTCATTCGTATACTCATTTTCAACTACATTTTTCAATAAAATAATATTTTTCATCACATCAATGATTTTTCCTTCTTTTTCAACCACATATTCACCATCCATCACATTAAAAACATTATTCCCCCCCCCCCCCAAATGGCTATCAAACAAGGGCTATAACATATTAAAGTTGAGTTATTATAATGACAGAAGATGTGAAGATATATGAGAAACGTTCAATATATCATTTTGTTTTTATATAACATTGTCAACATTTCCATTCAATTATTATAAATTGCACGTTTAATTAATATAACAAATAAAATAACTATTTAAATACAAAGTGTAATAGATTGAAAAGAAAAAATTGCTTAAATGTGATCAACAATTAGGATGAAAATAGTCGAAGATAGGAAAAATTATTCATCAACGTTAAAAACCTTACTAATTATTCCGAATAATTAGGAGTTATTTACCATTCTCATATTTGTATGCACCCCACTAAATACGAGCATCTTAATTACACATTTTTCACTAAAATCGAAATTTTAAGTATTAATAAAAATTAATATTATGTGTTCTAAAAAATAATTAATATAGTATTGGGATTACTATTACTGTTACATGTTCATTTTTGTATAAATATATAAAGAAAATAAATTTTTTTTTATCTCGATACATTTAAAGGGAGAGTTTTTATTCTTCAATTTATATTACCCCCATTGAAAAGAAAAACAACACTTTTATTTTATGATTTTTCATTTCTATATCTGCTTTGAATGTAACTTTGATTTTTAATTTAAAATTAATGCTGTGGATTAATAAGACGAGCATGATTAATACGTAAATTTTTTTGTCTCTAAATGTGTTTAGATAAATACTTTTTTGTTTTCACTTTTTAAGGTAAAAAATTTTATGTTACAGACAAAATAAATAATTTTTTATTTTGAAAATCATTTATGTATCTTTAGTTTAATTATAAGTAAACATTTTAAATTTAGTCGAATGTACATTTTCTAATTCGATTCTTTTTGTTGTCCGTCTATACTACAAAGCTGACCGATGCCTCTATAATGGTTGAACAAAGGGGTCCAACCAATGTTTAGCGTAAACAAACAAGTAAACAAAACATTTCACTTTAATTTATTCAACATTTTCACATTATATTTCATAAATTTTATTCTCTCTCTCTCTCTCTCATACACACATATATATTCTTTAACAATTTTAATTTTTTTTTTTAACATTACCAATTAGCTTACTTTAAAATATTACGCATATCATTTATGTTGTATTTAGGACGTGCAACGCACGTGCTTACTACTAATATATATAAATATGAGTCTTGAAAATTGGAGTGAAAATGGACATTTTGAGAATTTCATATAAATAAATACTAGCTCTCGTTTGATAAAGTGAATTATAACATACAAAAATAAAAATACAATTGTATATCATCCGTAGCAGTGAAACCCACAGGCGTAGATAGGGGCATCCCCGGGAGGGTAGCCCAGGTCCGGTAAAATTTTATACGTAAAAATTAATTTTTTATGAAACTTCCGAACTTTTTTCTAGTGGTTCAGTGCTAAAAGAATTGTTATCTGTTGACCCAAGATGGGGAAAAAATGGGACTCGGGTCGAAGAAAATTTCCAAAGAACAAAAGCTAACTCATTTGTATTAATTAGCCCGGTGACCAATGCAGAGAATCTATACTTAGAAATTTATTGCTTGTTTGGTAGCCATTTTGTTAGAGAAAATGAATTTTTTGGGTTGATGTGATGGTGAATATGTGGTTGAAAAAGAAGGAAAAGTTATTGATGTGATGGAAAATATTATTTTATTGAAGAATGTGTGGTTGAAAATGAAAATGAGAATGAGAATGAGAATGAAAATGGGTACCAAACAGGGCATTAATAGAAACCAAGCTTGCAGAAATAAAAATCTTAATGAAACAGTTGTAGTTTCATTGCCGAAGCTCAACTAAAAGTCTAAAAGTAGTAATATGTTTAAGTTATTTCTTCAAGCAAGGTAGCCGTACAATTGTCTATCTGAGGTATCCGTCTCCAAGAACTCTCGCTCAATGAGAGTTTGAAATTGTTGTGGTCCAATCGTCTCATAGATTTCATTGCCTCGATCTGGAGCTTCCTGGCCTTCTCCATCCTCCGTGTTGTCTCGTCTCGTCTTTCAGGCTCGAGGTTCTTTCTGTGCAACTACAGTTTTGATCATCTTCACCTTACGTAGTTTGCTGTAAACTCGTCAATGTCTTTGCTTTTGATCTTTACGATATGACATTTTTCCCCTTTAACACAAGCTCACTGTAGACACCTTTTCAAATCAGAAGAGGGAATTTTTTTTATTTTATTTTTTATTTTTTTGATACCCAGGTATCCCAACTTAATCAGACTAATTCCTGGACCTCTAGCCACCGGCCCCTCAGCGACTCGAGGAGGTAAACCACGGGTTATTTCCTTGTTAGCTCCCAGGTTCCTGCACAGCTTATACTTCTAGCCCCAAGAGAGCTCTTTTCACTGCCTTCCAGTCATTGTCTTGCCTTCGAGATAAATTCTCCTTCCAAGACTCGTGCCTTTCAGGAATCGAACTCTCCACGCTGGGGTTACGAGCCCACCAATGCAATTGTTCCACCAACTCGGATGTGCCCCGGAGGGCCAGAAGAGGGAATTTTAGTATCCTTCTCAATCTCCTAATAGCTAAGACCGTCGACATTGTTAAACAGCATCAGGATGCACATTTGATATGTTGAAACATTCAGCTCATACTTTTGGCCATTTCCAAAGAGATCAGTTCCACCAGAACAATCTCCGACCTGTATGTGTACCATTATAATACGATCACAACGTCTCCCAAAGAGCCGGCTGACACTTCAGCATGGCCTGGTTTTCGGATCACGGCTTGCTCCCACATTATTTATTTAGTCCCGTCCAATTCCACATATCGAACATGTCATCATCATATTCAAAGTATGTATATTAGAAATACATACAAGCAACAAAATTTAGAACAAAAGAAGAGGCATTATTTTAAAAAAATGAGAATATATCACCAATAACTACTGCTAGTAATTTTACACAGACACTTGATTTTGATACAAAAATAGAAACTACTCAAGTGTCATTATTGATATACAAACTAGATTTATAAGAAACTTGATTATTTGTTTTTAGCTAGACAATGGAGCTGTACCTGTATGGCTAAGATCTCTGACATTATTAGCTTGACATTAAGGTTTTGCTACACAAACAGGACAGGGAGCGGGCGTGGCGCCCCCCTATTGGAAGGAGCGCCGGCTCCTCCAATAGGGGGGTTGTGCGTAACGCCCCGTCACAGGGGCCTGAAAGCCCTTGTTCGAGCAGCATTATTCTTGACATTATTGATACGAAAATAGGAACTACTCAAGTGTCATTATTGATACACGCACTCCAAAAGCAAGTTGTGCAACAAGTGTTTCTTTCCGAGGGTATTGGCCCTCCAATTTAGTATCCATAAGAATATTTACAAAGACTCTCTATTTTTTTAAAAGTATATTCCATCATTTGAGCATATATAAATTTAGAGAGTTAAATTTTGAATTACTTCAACAAACTATTTATATTTAACACTAAATTTTATTACTCTCAATAAATATTAATTATTCTCTAAATTAAAATGTTAATTTAAAAAATCTCCTATGGCATGATTTTAATGGTTAACTCTTTAAAATAAAAAACATTCATATTTAAAGAGTTTCTTAGAGATGTTCTATCAAGATACAGTCTTTTACTCAACAAATATGGTTGCACCCAATCACTCAACATTCGTGTTTCACTGGTATCCCTAATATAAATGGACGCATGTCCAGATGGTAATTTTAACTCCAAAGCTATTATATATGTCACACTTTTTCCGCCTAGTGACCTGTTCATCAGTTAGGATTTTAGTATATCTAAATTTGAAAAAAATAATTAATGTTCTATATCAACTGCAAAAGGAGTGGAGAAAATGCATTTTGACTTGACGAAGCTTTAACCATGTGTTCTGGTGCAGCATAGCCGTTTGTGCGCATAACTCAATGGTGACTGAACTTAAAATTGTTATTACTTAATAACTGAATTTAAAATTATATCTCAATGGTCACTGAACTATGCATTGTATTATCTATTCATCGCTCAAGTCGACGTTATTTATTGAATTTAACAGATGTTCTCACTTAAGTGGTAGTTGGGTAACATGGTGTATAGTTCAATGATTACTGAGATACAAATTTTTTTTTAAAAAAATTAAGTTATTAAGTAATAACATTTGGTATAGTTCAGCGACTATTCAAATAATTAACCTGTTTAGTAGAGTGGATGGGCCGGATAGTAATTGACAAGATTAAATTAAAATAAAATGAAGTTAAATATTTGCTTAATATACAAAATTCTTATAAATGTTTGCTTTTGGTAGAAGTCTAAAGCGAGGATGATTATTGACTATTGTTTGTACGGTGTAATCTTTTCGTCTGCTTTTTCTTCTGGTGGCAGCTGAGCTGAGAAACATGGGGAAGTTGTTCAATAAAGAACCTTTTAAAACAATTGAATACTATTACATAACTTTTGCATGATATATAATTCATGCGTGGCTAAGAATAGTTGTAAAGAATAAAAGTTGTGCTTTTTGTCACATAACTCGAGAAAAGCATGAGAACTTGATAGCCATCAAGAATAATGCTGCTTGAACAAGGGCTTCTCACAGGATTTTTGACAGATGCTGTGTTGACAGCACCTTCGTGGCTCTTTTCCTTTTTATTTTATTTTATTTTATTTATTTTTTGCTTTTTTCTTTTTCAAACTATTCAAAGAATATTTGACACGTATCCTCTATTTTTAAATCATGTCATTAACCATGCTTGTGTAGCCATCAAAGTAGGAGTCTTTGTCTCATTCAGAGTTGTCTAATATGCATAAAAAATCGCTAGTATGTATAAAACGACGGTTCTTCTAACTTATGCTCAACTAAAAACTCGTATAAAGTCACAAGTATCCAAAGGTACCTTCACCGGAACTTCCTTTTTTGCTTTCAAGAAATTATTCATACATGTTCAAAAGAATTTCTGCCTTTTCATAAGCGATGTCAACAGGGTCAAAAGCATATTATTAAAACTACTTAATTTCCAGAGAATTTGTTCTATTTCAAGTGGATGATTATTCTTATATGTTATCTCTAAACGCGAAAAGTTAAACAAAAACAATACATGCGTGACATGTAAGTATTTAGTGCACTCAATGGAAAAAGTTATTTTCTCTGTAACTAGAAAATAATTAATCTGAGAACTTATATTATTATTGTTTTAATTTGTTAGTAATGTACATTCATTCATTCAACACAAGAAATACTTTTCAGAAATCTATAGCATCCACTGGTAAAGATGTGGCCCTATGAAGGGAATGTGAAAGCAAGGTACCAGTATAAAAATTCTTGGCAGCGATCATGTGTAGTGGACTAAAAGAATTATAAGCAGATTCATAACTGTGTACTCTTTGGTTAGCACAGTTGTTTTTTGCATCAGGCGGGAGAAATGAGGTCAAATGCTTCTCTTCTTGGGAAAAACTTGAGGAGCTTGGTGACGATTTATCCTTCTCGTGATTGGACTTCAAAGTCGAAGATTTTGACACGATCCCCTTATGTTGATTTCCAAGCTTAAGCTCTCTCATCTGCATTTGATACTTGGCTTTAAGCCACCTCAATTTGTTCCTTACCTCATTCTCGCAATCTTCTACGTGAGTCAAAAACTTATCCTCCTTGTTGATCCTCATGATTTTCTCGTTCTTATTGTTTGTTGACTCGTGAAAGATTTCGTGTTCATCGCCAAAGTGATTGTCACTGGAAAAATTTGAGACTAATTCGGGACCCTCGTGTTGTGACCATATATCAGTGTAGTGTACACCAACCGATTGGCTCGATCCCATAGGAGCGCCTTCTGTAACACATTGCTCCGACCCTTCAAATTGATACGTGATTTCTTCAAAACGACCATGTATAGCACCACATCCGTGCTTAGAACATTGAAGAACTTGCAGGTTCTTGCCTAGCTCGCGTGTGGGTAAATATTCAACCAGAGAACCATTCAAAGCACAATTCTGACAGCAATTACTGTTTGTGTGATCGATACTTTCATGTATGCCAAAGTCCCGTTTCCACTCAGGTACTAAGGAAGCAATCTCATTGTCGATCATCTCAGCTATCTTAGTCACATCTTGATCCGTGATATCCAATTCGGCAACCATTTCAGTGGCAACATCAAGGGCAGTGTCAGTTTCAATGTTGAAAGGGAAATAAATATTTCGAACACGGCCTGCAAAAGATCAATACATTTCAACATTCAAACCAAGAGAGAACAAATTGTATTTTGACTATTTCAATGAAATAAAGAAAAACTTAAATCAGACCTTCTTGATCTGCAATTCTGAGTCTCAGAAAGACAGTATCATCTTCCATCATTCTCCCTTTGATCGTAATGTCCACATTTCCCAAGTGATCATCCTCGTGACTCGTGAAAAGGTCTATTTCATGTGCATCACATTCAACTGAATGGCAATCCATTCCATGTTCTTGTTCATAGCCAAGATAATTGGAGTATGCTTCGACTAGAGAACTGTTACTGTGAGGTTGTCTTAACATGGGACCGAGACCATCATAATCTTCGTAAGAATCGAACAGCCTCAAATCAGAAACACAATCATCCATTTGGAGAAATGGATCATCGAGAAGCTCCCTAGCAGACAACCTGTGAGACACCGTAGCTAAACATTTCTCAACAAATTGACGCACCTCAGGATCCCTAACTTTGTAGAGAGCATCTGGCTTCTTTCCCTATAGAAAACAAAACTATTTTGTTAACTTAGTTTCAGAGGTTGATTTCCAATCGGCTAAATTAACAATGATTTGATGTATAAACTCTTACAGAGGTCACTTTCTTATAAATTTGAGCAGGATGAGTGCATTCACTATACGGATACTCAAATGTCACCATTTCCAAAACGCACATACCAAACGAATAAATATCGACTAATTCATTGTATTCCTCTGCATACACCTCTGGAGCCATAAACTCGGGCGTTCCTGAGGGAACCAACACAACACCATATGATCCGATCCTACCATTTTCGATCAGTCAATCAATTACGGAGATAAGTTAAGCGTTTACCTACACACCGAGCGGCGTGGGATTTCTGCAGTATTGCGGCTAAGCCAAGATCACCAATCTTGACTTCTCCTTGGTTTCCATTAATAAAAATGTTATCACACTTGAGATCTCTATGTATAACAGGTGGATCATGGCTATGGAGATAATGAAGTCCTATCAAAATCTGCCTACACCATTTCTTCACTGCTCTAATGTTAACCCTCTTATGTTTCAGCCTATACCTATTTTAGATCAATGGTGAAAATTTGCAAATACCCACATTAAAAAATCAGAAGGAAACAATTAGTACTTACTGTCTGAGAGTACCAGAAGTGAACATTTCTGTCACAAAATTGATGTTCCTGTTGGCAGTATCAACCCAGGAAGTGTAGAATTTCATAATATTCTTGTGTTTCAGAGTCTTGAGAAGATGAATTTCACAATATAATCTCTCCAGATCCTCCGGTCTTTGCAGAAAATCGTACAGTTTCACCTGGTTCCAGGCAACTTCAATCCCTTCAAATTCATCGAACGCTCTATAACTGAAAAAGCCCAGAAAATGTCACAAAACCAGACGATTCAGAACATGGAAAGAAAATAAATTTGAGTTCAACTGCAGAAAAATAGCTACTACATACACTGTTTTTGAAGCCCCTTTACCAAGAACTTCATTATACTGCAAACAGAAAAGGAAAAAAAAAAATATAAAAAAAAAAAAATTGAACATTAAACTCATCGAAGAAATTTAGATCTGTACAAAAACAAGGCATATCATATTTCATACCCTTCCATATCTTCCAGTAGGATCAACTTCGACAAACTCGGAATCATTTGACTCAAGATTAATGACACCATTCATTCCTTTTATGTAAACAAAGAAAAGATAACAGTTGTTGTACTATAATGTCTTGTTTGTTCTTGTAGAGTCTGAGAAAGCGAGGATCATAAATTCACTCAAAAGCCAGAATTAATAAATCATGCCTGAATCTTATGGTAAGAAGAATTTTGGTGAAAGAAGAACTGGAGGCCTCGGTGAGAGTCCATCTAAAGGACAAGGCTGTGGTTGTCTCAACAACCCATACACAGGGCAAGACATTTTTCAAGGCTATAGACTACTCTACGTCCACGTGGCAACTCTCTCTCTCTCACTTTCTATCTCATCACGAGCTGTAAAACAAAAGAACACAGACAGACACGCACTGACTAATAACTCTTTTTTTTTTTTTTTTTTCCCCTTCACTAAAAGGTCCAATCATCAATGGTAGAGTATATGTTTAGAGGTAGATATATAGACCATGTCCGGTGAAGATTAAAATTAATTTTTTAATAAAATTTGATAAAATTGATTAAATATGTATTTAAAAAGTTATAAATCTTATGAAATATGTGATTGAAATTAATTATTGATTTTGATTTTGATTTAATTTAATTTCCATCAAACCGGGCATATACTAATTTGTATTAAAAAAATAGGATTATTTGATGAATCATGCAACAAGTACAACAATGATTGACAATCACTCACATGAGAGAGGTCCAAAGATGAATAAAAAAATTGTGGATCCTCTTTATGTGAAATGATTGTCAATCATTGTTGTACAAGTAGCAAAATTTTTATTTGATTATGAGTTTCCAACTTTTGAAATTATTTGCAGGAGCATTTAAGATTGTGTTCTTTAACTGTTCACTTAGTGCAGCTATGAGTTCTAAATCTTTAAAAATGATGTACCGTCTCTACGTTGAAAAATTCTGAGTGTACAGAATTTTTTTGACAGAAGTTGTACAGGAATCTCACAAGTGGGTCCCATGTGAAATAAAATAATGCCAAAAAATACCCATGTGTCTCTTCTGTAATATTTTTGTACAAATTTGTCTGTACGTGAAGCATTCCTCCTCTAAATTATTCAAATTCATTAATTTAGATTCTTAGATGACTGAAAATTGTTATTGTGAATGCTGAGGTTGCACACAACTTTCAATTGAATTGAAGAAGTGATTTAATGATTTTCCTAACCAATATCAAGTGAACCAAAAATCATGTGCGGTTTTAATATTTATTATTGAAGATTTCAATAAGGCTCTGTTTGTTTTCCATTTTAAGAAGTTTTTAAGTGAAAATAATTTTTGAAATTATGATTTTTTTGGAGAATATATGGTTAAAAAAATAGAAAAAAATATATTTAACGTTGAAAATGAATTTGAGGGGAAAAAAAAAAAAAAAAAAGTAAAAAGAGAGAGAGAAGATAGAAGAGAGAGAGAGAGAGAGAGGGGGGGTGGGCGGGGGGGGGGCTTAAATAACTTTACTTTTGAAACTTGAGGGTTTTTTAATCATATCCCATGAGAGGTTGGGCCATTCCCAATTTTCGGCCTGTATAATTGTATGTATAGTTTAGACAGACAGAGACAGATGGGCGAAACAGCTAGCAAAACAGGACCAAACGGGGGGCTAAGTAGTATAATATATTGATTTATCTTTTTATGCGGGCACTTGGCAGTGCACAAGTGGGTTTCAGAAATTAGTACTGACCCGTGGTACTTTGGACTTTTTAGAAACATTATTTCTGATTGGATAATTGAAGATCTTGGCCATTGATCCCCGGGTCCCTCTCACTACAATAATTTTCTTTTCTTTTTCCTAATTTCTCTTTTACTTTTATTTTTATTTTTATTTTTATATTAAAAAGAAAAGTATAAACATTTTGAAAGTATTTATAGACGATTTATAACTTATAAACAAATAAAAATAAAAGAAGAATAAATAGATAGTACTCATGGATCCAATAAAATGTAAATAAAAACTAGAACCATAACTTAAGCACTAGAGTTGCGTTTTGTGCTCTACCTATGGATCCAGTGAAATGTGAATAAAAATTTAAACATTAAAGTTGCATTTGGTGTACCGTATTTGATTATATAAAAATCTTATGGCTTGTTTGAACCCTTTTTTTGCCCAAAACGCCTTTTTTAAATAGTATTTTAATAGAAAATACGAGATTTTAATTTTGTGTGTGTATTAACGAATAGATGGTGTTTTGGCTGATTAATACATGGCTCGTGTTTGGTTTAGTTAAAAAAATTGTTAAAATCTAAGTAAAAGTCAACAATTAATTATAAACTCGCATATTATGAGATTCGTAACTTTTTAACCACGTGTTTCATCAACATTTATTAGAATATACTAAAATCTTATTTTCATCTAAATCAAATTGGGGCAGGATATTATTTGGTTTTTTATTAAAATATTAAAGAATACGATTGACTATGTTATCATCTTCACTTTCTACACTATGTTATACGATTGATACTGCTAATAATACTTTTTACTAAAATGATTAAAGAATATTCTCCATTTTAATTCGTTATATACCATTTACCTATTACTATTCATTCTAATTTTTATACTAAATTCTCTATACGATTTAATACAGGACACCACACATAACCTAAAAGTATAACTCGCCCGTTGCTATATTTTGGTAATGACATCTTAAATTCATTTTCGTATAGCATAATGTCATGCAATTTGTGCAGCTATTTGAATTGTGTACATAGTTTTATGCATTGTTTTGTTCTAAAAAGAGTAAAACGTAGTTAAATGTAAAAGGTAAAATTTCAAACTATACGGGCCTAACCATAAAAAAGTATTTTCTTTTTTTAATAATATTTTAAATTTTTATTAATTAAAATACTACTTTTCAAACATCTAAAATTATAAAATGTTATATTTACTTTTTTACATATAAAATCACTTAAAAACGTGAAATTAAAGCCAAATAGAAGCGTTTTAATTTTTTTTCTTAAATAAAGTGCATCGACGCACATTAAGTAATCAATTGTCAAATTGATTGCTTAATTTTGTGCTCACGGTCAAGGCGTGATTTGCCCGCACCTCGTCTAGGCATCGTCAAGAAGCATTTTTAGAACTCTAGTTTCTCTTCTTTTTTTATTATAAACAATTTAATTTATAAATAAATAAATTAACTGTGAATAAGTTGATAATACTTATAAATTCAACAAAATTTGGATAAAAAGTAGAATCATAATGTAAGCATTAAAGTTGTGTTTGATACACTGTATTAGATTATATAAAGAATTTAGTACAAATATATTAAGAATAGTATATACATTAATTGATGGATCGTATTACATAGCCCATGTTTGGTTTAATTATTAAAAAAAAAAAAAAAAACTAAAATTTAAGTCAAAATCAAAAATTAATTTGAACCTTACATTTCATGAAATTTATATCATTTTAGCTACATGTTCTATCAACTTTTATCAAAATTTATTAAATCTTATATTTATCTTATCCAAACTGGGCCATAGTATTATTTATTCTTTTTGTCAAAAATTAAAATTATCATTTATACTAATTATTTTATCCGATCTAAAATCATCTCTACCCTCTATACGATGTTATACAATTGATAGTGCAAATGATTTTTTTTACTAAATAATTAAAAAATATTATCTATTGCATAATGTCGTGCAATTCGTGCAGGTATTTTGGTTGTGTAGATAGTTTTATGGAGTATTTATCACTTTATTTAATTTTGGTTTAAAATACTCTAAAAAGGACAGGGGGAGAAAAAGTCACACAAAATTAGGCTCTGTCGTATAGAAAATTTAATTCTATTCAGCTTAAAACGTGTATTATAGTTTGACCCTTTGTTTATTTTTTAGTCAGAAGCTTGATGGGCAATTGCATAAAGTACGAGTCAAACTCGGTTAACGCGTTACAAGATGTGGAGATCTTTAAGGGTCCATTTGATAGAAAGATGAAAAATAAATGGCAAATAAAATATTTGGTAGGGAAGTGATTTGCCTAGAATTTATTTTAGAGGGAAGTGATTTAATGGTGTTTGATTGGTATACTTTTCACCTAATTCGTTTGGTTTTGTTTTTCATGCAAATGGTTACTTTTTGGGATAATTTTTAACAATCTATATTAAAATTTGTTTGGATTGTCAAAAAGTAAAAAAAAAAATATTTTCATAAAATTTTTATGTTCGTTTGACTTCGTTTTTCATGCAAATTGTCAATTAAATGGATAAATTTTTTTACCATTGAATTTAGAATATATTTCCATTACCAAAAAGTTTAAAAAAAAAAAAGGAAAAAAAACACCCAACAAGGTGGAAAATAATTTCCCACAAAAATTATAAGAAAATATTTTCCTACTTTTGTGCTTCAAGGGATTGTACATTAGAAATTGGTGGCAAACATTTTCCAGGGCAAATTTCGCGTATCAAACAGCCAAAAGTAGGAACTAGGAAAATATTTTCCTAGTTCCATGACAAATATCGCGTATCAAACGCGCCCTAAGAAGTTTTTCTTGTTGATCCACACATATGGGATCTTGCATAAAGTTAATTTTTTATTTTTGAAAATTTTCAGATTCTTTCATTTTAAATTAAAAAATAATAATAAAATTTAATGGATCGAGCTCAAAAAATATTAGACACCTCAACATCGAGTTCTATTGAACTGATTTGCATCTATAGAGAAAAATGATGGTTGAATAGGGTTAAAAACATGGGAAGTGTGGACAGACTGAGTTGACAGTATTTGTTTCGATATTCTTTTAATTTTTCAAACTGTCAATTCATATTTCGACACGTGTCCCTTTTGTTTTTAACCCTGTTTTTGTAACATTTTTGATCTATAAAATCCATCCACAACACGCGTAAGAACGGAGAAAAGTCACAAAAATAGATCTATTTAAATAGAAAATAATTAAAAATTCTGCTTTTACCAACTTAAACTGTTGGTTGCTAGTTCAAATTTAGAAACTTCTGTATAGGTAAACAGAGAAGAAAAAATGTGACTTCAACTAGTCAAATATTTGAATTAAGGGCAAACAGATATTCAATATTAATTCAAATAGCCCTACCTACCCCATTACAAATCTTCAACCATATGCGATTTGTCATGTAATCATATTTCAAAAAAGTAACTAAGAATAATAATTGAAAATAATAATTCTCCTTCAAACTTCAAATTTATAATGCATTCACATTACGTTGAGTCCTCGCCACTTCACGAGGGGCTAGTGCGAAGAAAAAAGTCAAAAAGAATAATGATATTCATTAGCAGTGATAGTGATCCCAATACCACTACTGTTCATCAATGTTGTTGATGAAAAATCGAAGAGCCATTGCCATGGGCGAATTCAGAGCTCGAATTCAATTAGGGCGGACCGCGAACATTGAACGCTTACTGTCGATGCTTAACGTCTATGATAGCGGTACTGTTTAGTAATATTTAATTAAATAATATTCAAATAATCGTACAAACAAGAACTAATAACTAAATAAACCACTAGAACTAGAATTAGGTACCAACTTTTATTTCAGATGAAAAAAATCGTTCTGTAAAATATTTTAATTTATTTTTCAATCAAATATGCAATATATATTAATAAAATTTCAATATTCAATTTACAATTAAAGTTAATTAAACAAACATTATTATATGAACAGATTTGAAATTATTTATGTGCTTATATCAATTTTATGTCATTGTATGATTTCACTTTTTCGCGATTGATCTTTTGTTAAAAAAAAGTAGAACATTCTATTAATTAAATAAATTTTGTTGAAAGACTACTTATGACATTAAGGCAATTTTTTTTACAAATTCATTTGTCATTAATTGACCAAATTCTCAAATAAATTGATTAGAGAAAAAAAATCAAGAAGATGAATAAATAACCGATTAAAATGTTTCTATTTGCATTAAAATCGATAAAATGAACATATATTATTTTATTTCATTGAGTGTCACAAATCAATGCTTGCCATAATGGTAAAGTTATCAATATCATTTAGCTAATGTCACAGGTTCAATCCAATTTGCACTTGTTTTTGGTAAAAATTGTTTACAAAAAATATATAACATATTGCTATTGGAAGGTTTCGAACCCAAAACCTCCAGTTTAATAAAAAAAAAAACACCAATCAACTGAGCTACCAATGATAAATGTTAAACAAGTGAATTATTGAATATATAATATAAATCGTTTATCAATTCTCAACAAAAATAAAAATAAAAAATTCTTCCAAGCAGATCCAGTTAGAGCAGCCATCCTAACACGCTGGTACATAAATCCTTACCGTTCTAGACCACCTTTGCTACTGTTATCTAACTTCTAAAATGTTTGAAAACTTTTCCAACTATTTTTCACATCTTTAATCCCTATTCTTGAATTACCTAGACATTAATATTTAATTATAAAATTAACATATAATAATTTGTAAAAAGAGATATTGTTTCCTTGTATGTTCATCATCCACTCGTTATCAATACATAAATAAAGCCCGTTCGTTATGATTTTTAAAAAGTTAAAAAGAGCTTTTAAGACTGAAAAGTTGTTTTTGGATCGATTAGATTAATTTTATGAAAATACTTATTCTAATTAGAAGAATTTTTAGAGAAAATTGTTCCAATGTGATGTCATCTAAAAACACTTTTAGAGAAAAATAAAAATTTAAAAATTAATTTTCAAAAATAATTTTTTCTAAAAATTCTTCTACGAAAAGTAAAAGTCATGCCAAAGAAATACATAATAATACTTTAAAAAGACCATAAAATCTCAATTGCAGGACAAGTTGAAATCGTCACATGCAATTCGCTCGCATGTGATTGTATAGTGGTCCGGAAGGCATAAGACAAGACTCTTAATGAACTTGTCCCAATGCACTATTGTCAAGTCACTCCATAGCTAATTTTAGGTATACCCGCCTTGCTTTTTATTTTTGTTTTCTTGTAAATAAACAAATAAATATGTGTTTTTTTATGGTATGGTAGAAAGAAAATAAAACCTACATTTAATGGATTTTGCAATATAAAGTACAAAAGCACATGCATGTTTCGTCCAAGCTTTGGACATCAAACTAACTTTGGCCCATCCATAACATGGCCGTCACATGATCTAATTTGTGTACCATGAGAAATGAAAAGGAATTTGATGGGGAAATTGAGAGATATTTCCCTTTTGGATCGCTCGTCTCTATTAATTGCATGAGAGCGATAATAAATAGATATACACGAAATTTCATTATAGAAGAACTGAACTTTTTATAGCGAGTGTGCAATTAATTAGTAATTACTAATTTCAGCGTCGAACTCTACATAGGTTACCTATCATCTATCAAGATGATATTATATTTTTTTTTTGTTTAATTTCAAATATATAAAGTACAAAAGGGCATTTAATTTGTTGACCTTTTTTTTTTTTTTTATGATCGTGGATGTTCGGGTCAGCCTACGCGCACCTCAACTAATCACACGAGGCCCTGAAATTTACAGTCGGATGTTCACCTCAGTGGCCCTAAAGGGATTCGAACTGGTGACTATTGGGGAACAAACTCAAGGTCTAACCAATTGAGTTACTCTTCAGAGTTAATTTGTTGACCATTATCGTAGGATTTCATTCAGAAGGTTTATTTTGTTAATTTCCTAACAAGTCAAGGACGGGCTTGTCAATCGAATGAGTTTCCACCGCGAGCTTGAATACAATTTCAGGGTTTCTAAAAGATCGTATCTACTCATTCAAACACTTGTTCAAAAGTTTAGGATTTTAGAAGATAGAATGCTTCGTGTACGTAAGTTATATTTATATTTTATCCAAAGCACTTGTCTAAAAAGTTTTAACTTTATGAAACACTCATATATCTTTAACTATACGAATCTTGAAATTATCCACGCAATTTTCCGGACCAGCCGCAACCATTGACCACATAAGTATAGTGATATTCCTAGAATATATTATTGCTTGCATGAAGAAAAGGAAAAAGTGGTATAGTTTGAATAGATGTTGGACCTCAAAAGTGTTGCATGCTTCGGGGATACCTATGAATAGTAAGTATGAACACAATTCAATCATTCATGTTACCGGATGTTTGGTACTAATTAAAATTAAAAGTCAAACAATCAATATCAATCACATTTTTATGGGTCCCACAATTTTTTAACTATACGTTTAAAAAATTTTCATCACAATATACTTAACAATATAATTTTAATCTCTATCAAACACCCTCAAATAATTAATTATGATGTCAATATTCAAGCAATATGGCTGCATAAGTTGATCTATAAATTACATTAAAACCAATTTGACTTGACTTTTACATTTTCTTTTCTTCTTATAAAAGAGTTTTTTAAGTAATTTATCAAAAAAATTATTTGAAAACTAATTTTTAAATGAACGTCTTATATCAAAAGTAGTTTTAGATGAAAACTTATTGAATTTACTTCCTTTAAAAACTTTTCTAACTAAAAGAAAACTTTAAAAAAATAGTTAATAGGTCCAAAAGCAACTTTTAGGTCTCAAATGTCATACCAAACGAACACTAAGTACCACCGACTAAAAGCTCATGGATCATGGCCTGATTAGCCTTCAACAATAAAACCGACTAATTATCCTGTTAGAGGAAAATATATTTTCAATATTGATGAATTTGTTGTCCTTAAATTAATATAATTAATTATTTGTGGTTTTTAATATTATCAATACAAAAGTTGTTTGTATTTATAAATTTATTATTTTTATTCATTATGTTAATTCCTTACAAATCAACGTTTTTGTTGGTAATATTTATTTTTTAATTTCTGTTACTCAGAGAATTTCGTCTATAAATTAATGTTTTTACTTATCTTAGACTGAAAATTTTAACTCGAAGATTCAATCAAGAAAATTATTTGGAAAAACAATTATGGAAAAAAATCTTAATTGATTATCGATAACTTTATCATCGATAATTAGTGGAGAAAGTGCATCGTTGATCATGGATAGATATCATTTTTCATCAGTGATCATCGGCAAAATTTCCACCAAAAATATATTTTAACTAATAATTTCAACAAAAAAAATAAATAAATAAATAAAATTGGAGAGTTGATTGTTTTAATGTGTCAAACTAATCATTACAACCATGTTTTCACGTACTTCTTCCTCATTAACAAGCTACAATGTCTATTTTTCCTTCAAGGTCAAAGAAACTATAATAACAACACAAACTAGAGGATCATATGATGCAACCAAAAGGTTACTTGCAATAATGGGCTTGTCTGTAAGAGATGAATGTAGCATATCTCCGCACAAAGTACGGGATGTCCAAGATTCCACTAGGGCCAAGAGTTTAGAATTTTGCTATTTGTACATCGAATTTTGATAGTTTTATGTACAGCCTCCTCATAACGGGGGGATCCGTGTCAAATAAAAAAATCGTAGGTCTCCCTATTGTAAGGGGGTTGTACAGTTTGACAGTTTGCTGTATTTGTAGCAAAATCTGAGAGTTCATGTATGATTCAAAAGTTCTCTTTGTTTCATTCGATATGAACTCGGTTATATAAGATGACTTGTGGAGGACATTTTCCTAGGATATTAACTTGTAAAAGAATTTGTTGTCCAGAGTTGGAAGGAGGAGATTGGAAAGTAAAATTAGAAAATATTTTTAAAGATAAGAAGCTATCGAGAGATTATCTGCACTACAAAACTAAGATTAAGGTTGATCTTGTAGAGTATATAGTTGCGAAGACCCATTCGACTACAAGATGGGAAAGATTCTCCTCCCTTTCTAAAGACCGATCTTTGTTATGAAGACTTGATGTTGTTGTTTATCTTTTATGCTAATTTTTGTTGCTGTGAAAAATGGTTGGCTTCTAGTTGGCTTCCTCTGCTTATGTTTGGTTTAAAAAAAATTAATTTATCGACGAAAATTCATAAATAAATAAGCTAATAAAAATATAAAAGTTAAATACTAATGTCAAATTTAATCAACAATGAAATAAATGATGAAAAAAAATAACTTCTCCAATAGTATTATTAAAAAGAAAAATAAAAAGGTAAAGAAATAATAAATTCTGCGGGTGATATCGACAATTTTGTAAGGTGGTTAGCAATTAAACATTGACAGTGATTGCCACCAACATAATCCACGACATAATCGTCAACAATTAGTGATAGTGCACATCGATGATCGGTCGGTGAACAACAATATCACTCTTGGTTTTAATTGCCATTGAACTTTAAAAGTTCTCTGAGTTGCTACTTTAACTTTCCCGAGGGTTTCTCAAATGAAATACAAATTTAAGAAGTTTTCGAATTGTCATTGAACTTATTAAAATATTATAACGTTTATACTCATTATTTTAAAAGTTAACGAACTTGATGAACTTAACAAATTTATCCCTTACATAATTCTATCAACTATTACATTTAATCCATTAACTTTTAAAACGACAAGTGATGCAGTGGTGGATGGAATAACATTTTTGTAATTTTGGTAGCAACTCAGAGATGTCAACTCAATGGCAACTTAGGAAAAAAAAATTAGAAAAGTTCAATTGCAGCAGAGAAATAGTTGGGGAAGTTTAGTGACAATTGGGAGATTAACCCTACATAAGGTGATAAAAAGTATGAAGAAAGCACATGAGACTTAACATTAATGTTTTTTTTTTCTTTATTTGCCATTTTTCTTGAATGGCTAATTTTTAAGTAGTTGTAGGTCAGGTCGAATGTTCCCTCCTAAATTTGTATTTTATTTGTATTTTCTATTTTAATATTTATCCACCTTAGTGCAGGCTTAATTTATAAAAAAATAAAAAATACAAGGCGTGTAAGTTACAAGGTGAGTGCTGACAGTCTAAGAACATCTTCAAGAGTCTCTTTAAACATTAAATGCTCTTCCTTTTAAAAAAAAAAAGTCAACCTTCAAAATCATGCTTCAAGTGACTCTTTAAATTAACATTTTATTTAGAGACTATAATTAAATGTATTTAAAGTGTTTCAATTTTCAATGTATGAAAATAATAAAATAGTCTATAGAAAAACTAATTAAAATAAAAGATAGGGAAACATAATAAATATTTTCTGGGATTAGTAAAATTAAGTGTTAAATATAAAGAGTTTGTTTGAGTACTTTAAAATTTTGTCTCTTTAAATTTATGAGTAATGATATGTAACCCCACTGGGGTTGCAACTCTAATCTTGGTGGCATTAAATGATAGGCTAAAAGAAATATAAAATTAAATGACTTATTTAATTTCACATATCATTTAATGCTACATTAACGCCACCTAGATTGAGTTGCAACCTCAGTTAGACAAAATAGCATTATTCTAAATTTATAGATATTCTCCAAAATGATAGAATATGTTATTTAATAATAGAAAATCTTTAGTAGATGCTCTAATATGACCTTCATAATCAGGGTTAGAGATTTTTTTGGCCGAATGAGCTGATCAAATAATTATAACTAGTAGAAATTATATGGAACAAAAATTTTAAGTTATTATTTCAAAAATCAGATTTAAAGTCCGGTTATACAAAATCAGATGATAATAATAATATAAAATTAAATTAATCTATATATCCGCCTACATTGATCCACCCCCACCAAATTTCATCCCAAACCATAATCTCTCTCTCTCTCTCTCTATGTATATATATGGCCATGTTTGAGCAGCATTCTTTAAAAAAATACATTCTTAAGCAGTGATTTGACATCATTTCAACCACACATTCATCAATAAAATAATATTACACGCAAATTCAAAAAAATTTCTCATTTTTAATCAATCTATTATTTCAAAATACATTTTTTCAAAATAATGTGGCTCAAACACACACACACACACACACACACACACACACACACACAACCACGTTGTTGTGGACGTCTCCATTTCTCTCTTAGCTGAACCATCACCAATCGACAATGCGCAAAGAAGCATGCCACGTTGTTGTGTCGTCTTTCTCCACTGCACGTAATACAACTGCCGCTCCCCTTGTTCGACGTGATGCGCAAAGAAGCCACCGTACACAGCACCACCGCCAATATCCTATTTCTCTCTCTCTCTCTCTCTCTATCTCTCTTCGCTGCAATTTTGGCTAGCGACAACGAGGCGCTCATCGTTGTAACAAATCGATGTCCTTTCCTCCATTCTTTCTATGGTCATAGGTGGTCAATGCTGCATGGTAGTATAGATCGGGATAGGAGACGTCCATGTTGGGGGCACTGTAGATCAGAGCCAGAGAAAGAAGGGGTGGTTGTGGTTTAAGATGATTTTCGTTGTTGGTTGTTGGTTGCGGTGGCAGCGATAAAGGAGTGGGACGATGGTGTCTCTGACCAATTATGTGAATGTTGTGACCAATAAATTGATTAATTTGTATGTAATTGTGACTAAATTTGTAATCCTGACTCACTAATTCAATGATTTGTGACTGGGAAATAACTTGTGATCAGTTAATTTGATAATTTGTAATCGTGAAATAAGTTGTGACCTATAAAATATGTGATTTGCGGTTGATAAATAAATTGTAACATATAAATTTTTAATTTAAGATCAATAAATAATTTGTGACCAATAAAAAAATTTAATTGTGAGCGAAAAATAATTTATGATCAAATAATTTGATAATTTGTGACTTTAATAAATAGTTTTAAATGGATCATACTTAATCTCTTAAATATGAAATTTTCCGAGCCTGTGGTTGTCAAGTCTAAAAACTTGTACATCCTATCATAACACAATGTTTAGCCCTTGTTTAGGACATATTATTTTCAAAATATATTTTTCATCTCTTATTTTTGATCATATAAATTCAAAACTTTTCTTTATTTTTTAACTACACATTTTTCAACAAAATACTATTCTAAAATGCATTTTGGACAAAAAAAAAAAAAAAAAGTGGTTCAAACAAGCTCTAATATATCATTGTTAAGTGTAATATTGCAATAATATAATTGTTCAAAACATGATAAATATAAACTTTATAAGTGAATTAGTTATGATTATTTTAGTCGATACAAAATTATTTAAGATTTTTATTCAAGAATACAAATAAAAATTTATGATGAATGGAGTTGGACTTCTGTTTCACATCAGTTAAGGTTGTAAGAAATATCTTCGCGGTGCATTTGATATACAATATTGATTACGGAGGATAATTAGAGAAGATTGTATTAATGTGGACAATTGTATTGTTTTAAGATGACGTTTGATGATGACCTATATTAAGAAAATGTACCTGAAAAGTGAAAATTTTATATTTGTGTAAAAATTAGTAACTTATTTTTCAACAATGATTTTCTAAATAAATTTTTTATTTTAAAGTTAACTTAATACTCATTTACTGGTAAGTAAAACTATTTTAAAGATAACTTATTTTGCTCTTACTTTATATCAAAATAAGAAACTTACTTAATTTTTCCTTTAATAATAAGAAATAGTAATTTATTATAAACTTGCTTAATTAATTATAATTAAGGGTGTATTTGATTGTGATCATGAAATTTACATGGAAAGAAAATAAATTTTAGGCAACTCAATTACCTAAAACTTATTTGTATGGAAATTGTTAACTAGATGTGTACGATTAATTCACTTTTCAACCTAAAAAAATATTATATTTGTCATTTTTTATTGGTAGGTAAATGAACATAGAATAGATGAGAGAGAGAGAGAGAGTAAATTACCTGAAAAATAAAAATCATCCATCTCTAAAAAAATATACTTGTTTGATAAATAGTGCAACTACACATACAATTTTTCAAGACAAGAAATATTTTTTGAACTTAATATTAGCAAAAAATAATGTTAATACAATATCTGATGCATCGAATATCGTTGAAGGCTCCGGAAGAGCTTGTATTATTTTACCAAATAATACTAAATTATATATTGACGATAACTTTACTCTAGCAAATTCAGAAGAAATTTGCTTAGTTTTAAAGATATCCACTGCAATGGATATCACATTGAGACGATGCAATAAAATAGTGTTGAATATTGTTGCATAACTTTCTTTGTATCTGGCAAGAAGCAGATAAAAGAAACATTTCATCCACTCCCATCTGGCATGTACTAGACATTTATAAAAATGGTTGAATCAAATAATGTCACGAACCAGAAGTTCGTTGACCCAAATTTTTTTTTACTTTGACATGATAGACTTGGACATCCAGGAGCTGTAATGATGCGTCGAATAATAAACAACTCACATGAATATCCTTTAAAGAACCAGAAGATTCTTTTACCTAATGATTATCTATGTGTAGCTTGTTCACAAGGCAAGTTAGTCATTAGACCTTCGACTACAAAGGTCAATGTTGAATCTCCAACTTTCTTGAAAAGAATTCATGGAGATATATGTGAGCCAATACACCAACCATGTGGACCATTTCGTTATTTTATGGTATTAATTAATTCTTCTACTAGATGATCACATGTTTGCCTACTTTCCACTAGGAATGTAGCATTTGCTAGACTACTTGCTCAAATCATAAAATTATGAGCACAATTCTCTGATTACTCAATCAAGACTATTCATCTTGACAATACTGGTTAATTCAGATCACAAGCATTCGATAATTATTATATGTTAATTGGGATTACTATTGAACATTCGATTGCGCATGTCCATATACAAAATTGTTTAGTAGAGTCGTTTATTAAACGTCTACAACTTATAACTAGACCATTACTTATGAAAACAAAGTTACCAACTTCTATTTGGGAACATGCCATATTACATGCTGCATCATTGGTTCGTATTAGACTAACTGCCTATTATCAATATTCACCCTTGCAACTTGTATTTGGTCATGAACCTGATATTTCTCACCTAAGGATTTTTGGTTGTGCTGTCCAAGTCCCTATTTCAGCCCCACAACGTACTAAAATGGGTCCCCAACGAAGATTTGATATTTATGTGGGTTTTGATTCACCATCCATTATTATGTATTTGGAACCTTTAACGGGTGATCTATTTACTGCACGTTTTGCAGACTGTCATTTTGATGAAATGACTTTTCCAACTTTGGGAAGGAAAAAACTACATTTTGAAAAACAAGGTAAAATTTCTTGGAATGAAATAACTCTATCTCACTTTGATCTCCGTAGTAATCAATGTGAGCAAGAGATTAAAAAAATCATTCATTTACAAATAGTTGCAAATCAGTTACCCGATGTATTTGTTGACACGAAAAAATGACAAAGTCATATATACCAGCAGAAAATATTCCAGCAAAAATTGATGTCGCTGCAGGACAATCTGCTGTAGCAAACGAATCTAACATATGCCAGAAGCGTAGTTGACCAATTGGTTCAAAAGACTCTGTACCTCGAAAAAGAAAAGTACAAGAGAAAAACCAATCAAAAACTTCGGAAGAAGTAACATTAGAAAAGATTGATCAATCAAATATTGAAAATATGGTTCCTGAAGAACCACAAGTGTCCGAAAATAATGAGATTTCAATAAATTATATGTTATCTCATAAATTATGGGAACGACATAATTTTGTTATAAACAATATTTTCGCTTTTAATGTGGCTCTTGATATTATGAAAAATGAGGATCCTGAATCACTGTCAGTTAAAGACTGTCAAAATAGAAATGATTGGCCAAAATGGAAAGAAGCCATACAGGTGGAATTGAATTCCTTAGATAAACGAAAAGTGTTTGGACCTATAGTTCAAATACCTGAAAATGTAATCCCTGTAGGATACAAATGGATTTTTTGTACGAAAGAGAAATGAAAATAATGAAATTACAAGATACAAAACCCGACTAGTAGCTCAAGGTTACTCACAAAGACCAGGTATTGATTATGATAAAACATATTCTCCCGTAATGGACACCATCACTGTTAGATTTTTGATTACTTTGATTGTGTCACAAAAACTTGATATGCGCCTTATGGATGTAGTAACTGCATACATAAATGGTTCACTTGATAGTGACATATATATGAAAGTCCCCGAAGGACTTAAAGTGCCAGGAGCAAACGATACATGCCCGAGAACCATGTTCTCAATTAAATTGCAAAGATTATTATATGGACTGAAACAATCCGGACGCATGTGGTATAATCGTCTTAGCGAATATTTGTTGAAGGAGGGTTATAAAAATGACGATGTCTGCCCATGTGTTTTCATAAAGAAAACAAATATTGGATTTGCAATTGTCGCAGTTTATGTTGATAATCTAAACTTAATTGGAACTCTTGAAGAGATCAACAAAACTGCTAATTATTTGAAAAATGAATTTGAGATGAAGGATTTAGGAAAAACCAAATTTTGTCTCGGGTTGCAAATCGAACACTTCCCAAAATGATTGTTTGTTCATCAATTTACATATACAGAAAAAGTTTTAAAACGATTTTATATGGATAATGCACATCCATCGACATCACCTATGATTGTTCGATCACTTGATGTGAAAAAGAACCCATTTCGTCCACTTGAAGATGGAGAAAAGGTTCTTAGTCTTGAAGTACCATATTTTAGTGCAATTGGAGTATTAACATATCTTGCAAATTGCACTCGACCCGACATAACGTTTTCTGTAAATCTCCTTGCAAGATATAGCTCTACACCAAGTTAAAGACATTGGAATGGTGTTAAACACATTTTTCGTTACCTAAAGGGTACGATTGATTTCAGATTATTTTACTCCCAAAAGTCGGGATCTACTTTAGTGGGATATGCAGATGCAAGTTATTTATCTGACCCACATAAAGCTAAATCACAAACAGGATATGTGTTTACACGTGGAGGAACAGCTATATTATGGAGATCTGTGAAGCAATCCTTGACAGCAATATCCTCAAATCATTCTGAAATTATTGCAATCCATGAAGCAGGGCGAGAATGTGTATAGTTGAGGAACATGACCCATCATATCCAAGCATCATCTGGGTTAACTTCAACAAAAGATAGTCCAACAACTTTGTATGAAAACAATGCAGATTGTATTACACAACTCAAATGAGGCTATATCAAAGGCGATAGGACGAAGTATATTTCTCCAAAATTCTTTCATACAAACGAGTTTCAGAAGAATGACGACATCGATGTTCAACAAATTCGCTCAAGTGACAATTTGGCCGATTTATTCACAAAAGCACTTCCAACATCTACATTCAAGAAGTTAGTCCATGAGATTGGAATGCGTCGACACAAAGATTTTTAGTGATCAACATCAGGGGGAGTAACTGTACTCTTTTTCCTTCGCATAAGTTTTATCCCACTGGGTTTTTCTAGCAAAGTTTTAATGAGGCATCATTTATTTTTAATACTCCAAAATAACTGTACTCTTTTTCCTTCGTTTGATTTTTTTGTCCTATTAGATTTTTATCAAACAAGGTTTTAACGAGGCAGATATTTTGTAATGTGTCATTCAAGGGGCAGTGTTGTAAAAGGAAAGTTTATTAGGGTTTGTAGTGAATGACAATTATACCCATGTAGCCCTAGAAATTATTACCATTGTATCCCTGATTCTTACCTATAAATATAGGATTTTGGTCATTAATAAAACACACAAGGTATTGACTCTAATTCTCTCTTCTTCTTCTCTATTTTATAACATTTTCCTTTTTTTTTTTTAGGAAAATATAGTCACGTACCAAAAGTTGGAAAATAGTTTTCATGAAAAAAAAAATTGTCAATCAAACACCCCAAAATTATGAATATAGGTGAAAAATTACATTTTTCATGGAAATTAACGTCAATCAAAAACAGTTTTACTTACAATAGTTTTTTTTTATTTGTAGGTAATTTTGCTTGTATAAAATGAGTTGAATTAAATGTCTATTTATAATATAACTAAAGTGTCAAGATGTAGAAATGATAAACTAAAATTTATTAATTACAATATAAGTAGCAGTATATATGTATCTATTCAAGTTTGTTAGAACTAAATACGATTGAGATTTGAGACGATCATTATTCTTGGCTGATGGAGTGTATCTACAATTCCTGTAATGTGCATTACCATCAGTTGATCGACAATGAATATTATCTTCAATTTCAGTATTATCCTTATCAAGCCCCCATAAGACAAAGCTCCGTCTGAGATTCCAATCTTTGGTAGTAGGTGAGTAAATTTGACAGTAGAAATACCCATTAAGATTATTAGCCAGTTGATCACTAGAATACTGAAAATGTGATTACGTACAAAATGATAATCAATAACAATATGTTTCATACTGAAATAGGAGTAACACAAAGACAAATTATAAGTGCGTTTTACACACTTATTTACGCCACAAAACAAGGCTAATCGTGAACTTATATATTGAAATATGGCTTAATTCGGTACAATTTGTGTTTGTAGGACTACATTGATGGATATGACGAGAAGTATGTGAAAACGAGTGAAAAAGGACCAAAACGGAAGAAAACTAAAGTTCAAGGAATAACGTGCAAATATTCAAAAGTTGTGTCGACCCAAACAATGAAGATTTGAGAGTACTAGGAGTCAATTGGTTGAAAGAAGACGTCAAATGGATGGAATATCGTCAAAGTATGATCACACCAATTTCTAAACGAAAAGTTATGCACCGATATTTAACCTCATATTGAGACCAATGTTTGACATGGTAAACGATCGAATTGGAAGATGATGTCTGAATGAAAGTTTTAGCTCTTTGAGTTTTCTTTCCAATGAACTTTGAATCACTTCATTCGGACATCAATGGAGAAAGTTATGACTAAAATATTGAAAATTGTTCAGCGGAGAAAAAAGTTATTCTAAGCGGTCACTTGGAACAAATCTCAAGCGATCGCCCAGAACCATTCAGGGAATCCAAGAGGTAAATTTTACAAATAAAGCGGTCGCTTGGCTTATACCGCTTGGTACAAATCTGACGTGAATTTTTTAGTTTCCTTATTTGAATCAACTACCTATAGAAACACATTTAGAACACTTTTATAACCCTAAGGACGACCAGAAACAAGGGCTACGCCCAATTTGACATTTTTTGACATATTGGAGAGCAAGACGAAGGCGAAGAACGGGGATATTACTTCAAGATTCAAGATTTACCTCTAAAATTGAAAGGGTGATGTCTTCTTTAATTGAATTTATTTCTTTCCTTAGTTTTCTTAGTTCTATCATGTTAGGCTAGATTTTATAGTTTTAGGTGAACAATAAACCATGTGATTTGATATTTTAATTCTTAGTTTTATATATTTGACGTTAAAACGCGTTGTTGGATTGATGAATGATTTATATACATTAATCTGAGTTTACAATTATTATGCATGTGATTGTCTGATTTGTGGTTATTTATTTTTATCCATTCCAAAGAAGAAAAATAGATTAGATAAGGTATAAATCATCGTACGGTCCGATAGGGGATAGAGATATGCTGCTATACTTTACGTGAATCTCTAAGTGTTCATAAATATTCATGCATTTTTGTATATTTGCTCCCTTCATAGAGATATAGTCGGTGTCGTATATGAAAATAGGTTCAAACTTAATCGAAAGAGAGTCTTAAATAAAATAGGAAAATTGATTCGTAATAATTCAAACGTGTTGTCAAATTGTAGAATTAGGGTTGTAATCGATCGTTACATGGAGATTCGCGAACCTAGTACGCCTTTTATTTGAGTATTATCTCAACTTTGCATTTAGGACTATAATTGCACGTAGAGAACTTTGCATTCATTTAGTTAATTCATTCACTTTTGCATAAGTAGATTACTAGTTTTATCACAATTTAGTTACAAAAACTCAAACAAAATCTTTAGTTTCGGTTAAGGTCGAATTAGATAGAATTAAACTATTAAATCTCTGTGCGAACGATACTTGGACTTCAAAATCCACTTTATTACTTGAAACGAACTGTATACTTGCGGTACTGTAAGTCTAACACATTTTCGCTTGGCAATTTTTGGCACCGTTGCCGGGGATTTAGTTTAGTTTGATTTTATTTATTTTGACACTAATTCGAACATTATTTATTATTTTATTTTCTACTTTTTTTACTTGTTTTTATCTTTGTATACTTTGGCTAACCCCGCACTGCTAATCTATCTCGTGTTTGTATTCTCTCCCTGCACTTTTCAAATAATACATGATTCTAACTTGTTAAAGTAATGAAATTTTTGCAATGGATAATCTCTACATGGTTATGCAGATATGCTTGGAGGATATCCGAGTTGTGAAAATTGTTACGCGATTCATTGTACCGAGCAATGCTTGTTCTCGTACGATAGTCTCTACACGCCGAAACTTCTGATGTTTAGAAAATATTTGAGGTGTCGAAAACAAGCAATTGACAAAAATGATGAAGGGTACATGCTTGTTGGAGATTTTGTACCTAACAATTGGGATGAGGGCATCGAACTTGTAGGAGATGGTCCTCCTCTATTAAACGAAAAGGCACTTGCAAAGTACTTTGAAAAATTGGTCAAGTTGGATGAAAACAATATACTTATGGGAGATTTTATGTACTTGGAAGAATTTCAACAATGGGGGTACAATCCACTTGAAGAAGTCAACTGGACCGACTTCTCATTGCTCGTGGCCGTGGATCTAGATTGTGGACCGATCATTCAACCCGATGATGTATCGACTATGGAAGAAGGGACTAAAGAGAGTGACGAATTGATCACAACGAAATCAAAAGAAGATGTTGTAATCAATGAGGATGAAATTGATCTACATTTTTTTTTAACTTCATTGGTTGTCCAAAAATTGATTTTGTGATTAAGCCCGATGTAGGGGTAGAAGTTTACATATTTGAAATTGAATCGGGTGACATAGACAAGTCGTATTATGTTGAAAAGGGCAAGGTAGAGGTATAAAGATCAAATGAAAAGTGGATCAAAGCCAAAAGAAGAAAAATGGGCAAGACATCCAAAGCTTTCTTTAGGTGCCCGTGATTCAATTGTCAATAGTCGAGCTATAGACTATAAACTAGCGCTGGTTGGGAGGCAACCCAGTGTTTCTACCCTTTTATTTATTTCGTTTTATGCATTAGATTATGAATTTTTTTTTTCATGATTTTATGCATTTTTAGTACTTTTAGGTTATCGTTCACCTATTCTATCAATTTCCATTATATCGGCTAACTTTGGTCCATTGCAGGATTGCACCATAAAGAAATTCCTAAGGAAAGGAAATGTTGTCTCCACCACCGGGAGATAGCACATCGAGACCCAGTTTTTTCCACTATCTTCATCGCCGCCTCTATTATGATCAGGGGAGTTTTCATACCCCATGTTTTATTTTGTTTGAACTATGCCATTCAAATTTTGTATTTAATTCTTACACTTTGCACATTGAGGACAATGCTCAGTTCAAATTTGTGGGTGGTCGAATTTGGATGACAAAATTGGTAGATGTTTCATTACTTTTTCGCTATTCATCGATGTTTTTGCATGATTTCCTGATTTCTGTGTGTTTGTTATGTGATTTTTTTTTGCTTGTTTCAGTATTGATTTGTTTTGTTTTGTGTGCTTGTGTGAGTTTAATGGCCTTGTCGACAATGATGTGATTATTGGAATTAGTATGAGTTATGAACAGTGGATATTGTGCATGTTAGGTTGATCAATCATTATCTATGTGTAAACTTGACACTTCTTGCGCACGACACTCATGATAGGCATATTAAGATAGTGATTGAGTTCATGATTTATAGAAGAATTGAACATGATGGGTTGACCCGAAAAATCCCCTATTGTACTTATCAAATATCTATTCTTGTAATAGTTTGGAGATGATTTAGCTATTACACGGGAACAGTAAGATGAGTAGCGATTCCATGCATGAAATTAAGTTGTGTGGATTGACTTAGACCAATGAGGTGAAGATGAGGTGAATGTCTTTAGTTAGAAGTTGATTTTTGAAACTAAATGTCTAGAAAAATAGGGGCACTTCATTGAATTGTGTGAGAAAAACTCTATTCTAAGCCTTTATGACTCGAGCAAGTAAGCCTGCGAGGGTGGTTGAAATTTGTTGCCCTAAAGTCAACTGATTTGGGAGTCATCGGTATAAAGCTCGCTACAAGGGTTATATAGAAAGTAAGAGGAAAAGAGTCAAAAGAAAAAGAGTGAAAATACATATTCTCGAGCCTTTATAACTTGAGTAAGTAAGCCTACATGGGTGATTGAAACCTGATACCCTAAAATCAACTGATTTGGGAGTCATCGGTCTAAAGCTCGATACATGGGTTATATAGAAAGCAAATGCGATATGTTAGAAGAAAGAAAATAGAGTGAGAAAAGAGCCTCTAGACATTTAGTTGATGAAATTATACCTTTGATACAAGACAAGTAACTTAGTTTAGTCTTAGAGGTTAAACTAATTAAAGAAATAGGAGAATCCCTGCTTGTTGAACTGTGAACTTGTGATTGCAAGGTCTATCCAAACTAAGAGAGGGTAAGAACTTAAGTGAATCAAATCTCTACTCTAAAACACACTCCGAGATAATTGAGTGAAAAGAATAAGTTTAGGGGGTGTGTATCTCTCGAGCGAAGAAAGGAAAATTTGACTACATTGGGTCGGGATTTGAACCCATCATAAGCTGAGTATATCTGCATGAGTACACACACACACTTTAGACTTTGCATATGATAAATGGAGATTAGTCTGATTTTGCACTGTTGAAACTATTCACTATGTTGATTACTGAATTTCAATCCTGAGACACGACAAGTCATTGAACCATGTTTTGTGTTGAGTTAAGTCACCATCTTATTTGAGGACAAACAATAGTTCAAGTTTGGGGGGTTTGATAAGTGCGTTTTACACACTTATTTAGGTCACAAAACATGGCTAATTGTGAACTTATATATTGAAATATGGATTAATTCGGTATAATTTGTGTTTGTAGGACTACATTGATGGATATAACGAGAAGTATGTGAAAACGAGCGAAAAAGAACCAAAACGGAAGAAAACGAAAGTTCAAGGACTAACGTGCAAATATTCAAAAGTTGTGTCGACCCAAACGATGAAGATTTGAGAGTACTAGGAGTCAATTGGTTGAAAGAAGACGTCAAAGGGATGGAATATCGTCAAAGTATGATCACACATCAATTTCTAATCGAAAAGTTATGCACCGATTTTTAGCCTCATATTGAGACCAATTTTTGATATGGTAAACAATCGAATTGGAAGATGATGTCTGAATCAAAGTTTTAGCTCTTTGAGTTATCGTTCCAATGAACTTTGAATCACTTCAATCGGATATTAATAGAGAAAGTTATGATCAAAATACCGAAAACCGTCTAGCGGAGAAAAAAGTTATTCCAAGCGGTTGCTTGGAACAAATCCCAAGCGGTCGTCCAGAACCATTCAGAGAATCCAAGAGGTGAATTTTACAAATAAAGCGGTCGCTTGGCTTATACCGCTTGGTACAAATTCGACGCGAATTTTCTAGTTTCCTTATTTGAATCAACTACCTATAGAAATACATTTAGAACTCTTTTATAACCCTAAGGACGACCAGAAACAGGGGCTACGCCTAATTTGACTTTTTTGACATATTGGAGAACAAGAAGAAGGTGAAGAACGGGAAGATTACTTCAAGATTCAAGATTTACTTCTAGAATTGAAAGGGTGATGTCTTCTTTAATTGAATTTATTTCTTTTCTTAGTTTTCTTAGTTCTATCATGTTAGGCTAGATTTTATAGTCTTAGGTGAATGATGAACCATGTGATTTGATATTTTAATTCCTAATTTTATATATTTGACGCTAAAACGCGTTGTTGGATTGATGAATGATTTATATACATTAATTTGAGTCTACAATTATTATGCATGTGATTGTATGATTTGTGGTTATTTATTTTTATCCATTCGAAAGAGAAAAAATAGATTAGACAAGATATAAATCATCGTACGGTCCGATAGAGGATATAGATATAGCGCTATACATTACGTGAATCTCTAAGTGTTCATAAATATTAATGCATTTTTGTATATTTGCTCCCGTCATAGAGCTATAGTCGGTGTCGTATATGAAAATAGGTTCAAACTTAATCGAAAGAGAGTCTTGAATAAAATAGGAACATTGATTCGTCATAATTCAAACGTGTTGTCAAATCGTAGAACTAGGGTTGAAATAGATCGTTACATGGGGATTCGCAAACCTAATACGTCTTTTATTTGATTATTATCTCAACTTTGCATTTAGGACTATAATTGCATGTAGAGAACTTTGCATTCATTTAGTTAATTCATTCACTTTTGTATAAGTAGATTATTAGTCTTATCACAATTTAGTTACAAAAACTCAAACAAAGTCTTTAGTTTCGGTTAAGGTCAAATTGGATAGAATTAAACTATTAAATCTCTGTGAGAATGATACTTGGACTTCAAAATCCACTTTATTACTTGAAACGAACCGTATACTTGCGGTACTGTAAGTCGAACATATTTTCGCATGTCAATAAACAATGTAAGCAAATGCAAAGCTGCGGCCATCATAATTACCGGCCCAATCGGTGTTTGCTAAAGAGTAAACAATGATAAGTTGTATGTTTGAGATATCGAAGAATTCTTTTGACAGCAAACCAATGATTATCGGAGGGGGCGATGCATAAATAGAGAGTTTATTTACAGTAAAGGAAACATCTGGACGAGTGAGAGAGATATATAGGAGGGCACCTACATTTTGTCGATATAGAGTGGCATCCAACTGAAGGAAAACAATCATGAAGAGTGAGAGAGGAAATTCCTTGGCATCGGCCATTTTGGTGCGAGAAAGAAGATCTCTATTGTATTTAAGTTGATTAAGGACCATACCAAGGATGAGTGAATGACCTTAATGCCAACAAAATCGATAAGAGACCTTAAAGTTTTGACCGAAAAGCAAAGAGAGAAATCATCAATGAAATGTGATACTGTACCACGATCATTTTTGGTGACAATGAGGTCATCAACATAGTTTAAGAAGTAGATGATGATGGATTTAGAGTAGAACAAAGTAAGAGAGCTATAATTTTTGGTGACAATGAGGTCATCAACATAGTCTAAGAAGTAGATGATGATGGATTTAGAGTAGAACAAAGTAAGAGAGGAGTCACTATGAGAATTTAAAATAGAAAAAAACCTTTAAGCTCAATGTACTAGAACTAGACACGGGGTACCCGTTTGACACAATGTATAACTTTCTTAAGGCGACAAATGTGAATAGGAGATTAATCATCAAGAAATCTCGATGGCTAACACATGATAACCTCATTAGAGACAACACTGTGCAAAAAGGCATTGTTGACTCAAGATGGCGAATATGTCAGTTGTTATTAAGTGCCACATTAGGAATAATATGAATTGTAGTTGGTCTGACAAGTGGACTAAACAAATTATGGGAATCGACCCCAAGAAGTTGGTCAAAACCTTTAGCTATGAGGCGGGATTTATAATGTGACATGGTGGCATCGAGGTTTCGTTTAAAACAAAAGACTATTATTTTGTTACTTTATTTTATATTTAATTAACGTGTACACTTGGTAGGTGTATAATTAATATATTGTAAATTGATTTTGATTTCTCAATCTTTCCAATTAACTATTATAATTCCTTGTAGAAAAGTTTTCCTTCACCTATAAAAGGGTGCATTGAAATGAGAAAATGGACAAAATGTTTTCAGCAATTCTTTGTTCAAGTTTTTCATATTTGATTATTCTTTTTTTCTGACAGAAGGCAGCAAGGGTTTTTATTAGCAAACACATCCACATATCCTTAATGAGTTTTTAGGCTCCAACTGGAAAATTGATAGGGTTTAGAATTCTCCAATCATAGTTAGGAAGAGGGTCACAAGCAAACTCGAGTGGACGCCAAATAATAGAAGTTTTATCATCTTCACCCTAAGGGTCCGTTTGATTGCAAGGGTGGAAAATGGGTAGAAAGAAAATGAATTCCAGGGAATTGAATTGCCTGGAATTGTTTTACCGGGAATTAAATTAAAGGTGTTTGATTGGTATAATTTTCACATTTCTATTATAATACGTTTGACTTTGTTTTTTTATGCAAATTGTCAATTAAATGGATAAATTTTTTTACCATTGGGGACAAAATAGTTTAGATTGCCAAAAAAAAAAAAAAAATTATTTTTTATTTTTACATTTGGCTCTGTTTTGCATGGAATTTGTCAATTAAATATATAAATTTTTTACACTTTATCTTAGAATTTGTTTCTATTGCTTAAAAAAAAAAAAAAAGGTGGAAACTAATTCCCACCATAAAGTAAGGAATTGAATTCCATGGAATCACGCTTTAAGTGGTTGTACCTTGGAAAAATGGGTGAAAACCAATTCCATAGAAAAAAACGCTATCAAACGGACAAAAGGTGGAAGTTGGAATTCGATTCCAACTTCCAGGAAAAATTTTGGCGAATCAAACAGACTCTAAAAGAAAATGTAGTCAGTGTTTGCCACGAGAGCAATGCTACACAAAGATTAGTTCACATCTTAATATAACGTGTCAAGAATAATAGAAAAGTCTGTACATTTACTATAACTAGCGGTAAGCACGTGCATTGCACGTTTTATATATCGAAATAATGATATGCGTAATATTTTTTAAGTACTAATAAATTTTTTTTTTTAAATAATTGATGTAATTACTAGTTTAGTAAATGATTCAACATCTCGTTCATACGATATGCCCTAACGATCTGTACATCTAGAACCCATAGCCACTACAAAATCTCATCTTCTCGATGGCTCCGTTTTAGCAGTCAATCCGTATTCTCGTACTCTATGAGATCTCCATCAATTTTCAAGTTATTAAAAAAATTATATCGATCAATACACCATCTACACTGTAGATATGGTGATCATGTTAATTATATATGTAGTATTATTATAATTTTATTTTGATTTTATATAAGTTTTTATTAATTATATACTGATCATTAGTAATAATAGTGTTTAGTGGAAATTAATTGACTTAATTTTAAAAAATAAATAATTTTAATTTTAATAATAATTGAATCTAGTTGAAATAAATTTAAATTTTAAGGGTATTTTTGACCATAAACATAAAAATGTAAGAGTAAAATGGAAAATTAAAGATATAATGATAAATGGGGGTATATTGGACATATAGCTAAATATGTAATGGTAAATTTGGTAATCAAAAGTTTCTCCTCAATCCACACTTTTAATATACTAGCAGTAAGCACGTGCGTTGTACGTCTTATGTATCAGAAGAATGGTATGCGTAATATTTTTTGAGTTCTAATAATTTCTTTTTTAAAAAGTAATTGATGTAATTGATATTACTAAAGGAGAAGACATTGAGTTTGGTAAATGATTCAACCTCTCATTCGTACGATATGCCCCAGCGACCTGTACATCTATATCTCATAGCCACTATAAAATCTCGTCTTCCCGATGGCTCCGTTTTAGCAGCAACCCCTGTTTTCATACTAAATGAGATCTCATTCAATTTTCAAGTAATTGAAAAATCCTGTAATACACTATCTACACTGTAGATATGGTGATCATTTTTGAAGATTATTTCTTCTCTAAATTATAACTGTTTCTTTTATAAGAAATTTCTAAGCTCACTACTAGAAAGGGAGGCTTTAGTAACGGATTTTTGCCAACGAACTCAATTTGTTGCTATTAGTAACGGATTATCAACGATTTTGCAACGATTTCCTATAAAAAATTTATAATTATAAAGTAAATGTGTTAGCAACGAAATTAGCAACGACATATAGCCGTCATTGAAATTTCGTCGTTGATCCGTTGATAAATTTGTAATAAAATAAAAATATAAAATATAAAATTTTAGCAACAAAAATTGTGACTGCTAACCATTGATAGTAAATTAACAAAAATTAATTGAGTTGAGAATCTGTTGGTAATATTATTCAAATTAAATTTTATTTAAATCTAAAATATTACCTACAATTTATTATGTTACTAAATTTATTGGAATTAAAAATAAATCAAATTACAAACTACACAATTCTCTGTTCTCTCTCCCTGCTTCATCAGCTCTCTCTCTCTCTCTCTCTCTCTCTCTCTCATTCTTCTCTCGTTTCCTGCCCTAAATAATTCAATCTGTAAACTCTCTACATCATAAACGGCATCATCAACATCAGCTATTGGAGCCCGTGATTTGCCTCCTTCTCAAACTGATGGACATCATCATTTGAAGATAAGAAATAGTTATCTGAGATACATGGATGAACGAACTTTCAAGGTAATCTGATTGATTAATTTGACCATTTAGGAGATTAGTTCACTGCTAATGGTTCTAATTTTGAACATATACAACCCATTCCTCTCTTGAATTCTTAAGTCCAAGTTAAGGATTTAATAATTACCATGCTTGATTGAAAAGTGTTAATTTATTTTTTCTGTACAGTTGTTAAATTTGCAGCATTTAGTTAATAATGTAGTTAGTATTGATCATTTCTTTTTACTGGGAATGGTGAATTGAAATAGTTTATTTTTAGTTTTAATTGATATTACTTGCATGTAGTCAAACTGTTTGATTAATTGTTTAAGTGAATAACTTCAAACTGATTTTGATAATATAAACTGGGGAGTAAATCTTTTTTGTTTAAACATTGTTTTCATTGAGTAGCATGGAATTATTGCTTTGTTTTCGAAATGATTTATATCTTATGATTAGTCTTTTGAACATTTTGAAGGACAACATTTAATTTTAGAGTGGATGATAGCTACTTTATTTAAGGAATACAAATTGTTCCCAAAGTATCCTGTAAGGCAGCTCCAAATCACCTCATTTCATTTTGGTAAGCTCGTATTATATATTTTGTAAAATTTGAATTCAATTAGTTTTGCTGCTCAGTACTTTGTATTAATGTTTTTTTTTTGGGTTATAAGATAAGGTCTGGTCTGCACGTATAATTAGTATGCTCGAAGCATTTGGAGATTAGAAGATTATAAGATTATGGTCTGTTATTTGCAATCTCTTTGAGCTCTACCAAAGAAAAAATGTGAAGATTTGATGCAATGACAGAATTTGAGGTTTCATATGCAGACAAAAATTTTAAAATGTCATTTTGAAGAAATTACTAGTCTTACTTCTACTCCAAACATATATGGTTATATAATTTTTTATCTATTAAATTGCCAATATTTGTATTTACTTAAAAAATACAGAAAGATAAAAAAGAATTGTTGTCATCGGGCAGAAATATGTTAAATTTGTTATATAATTTCTTATGTATAGAGTACTGATGTTGAGTTTCTTCAAGAGTATTATCCCTAATTTCATTCGTTTTAGCAGATGAGCTTCTTATTTATAGAGTATTGATTTATACCAAATTGATTCTCTAATCATCCATTGTTCTAAATTCAGTTCCCCAATCATACATTATGGCATTAAACCGTAGTTGGATGATGCATCGGTCAGATGATGGATTTCTTTCGGAGAGATTTATTGAAGGTGTTGAAGAGTTCATTAAATTTGCCATGTCATGAACAAAAGTTGGAGATATGATTAAATTTCCATGTTCTATATGCAACAATAGAAGGTTTCTAAAAGGAGATGATGTGAAATTTCATATTTATAAAAATGGATTTACAAGGGGCTATACGCAATGGAATGCACATGGAGAACCATTCAATGTCAATGGTCCAGATTTAGCTGAATCCTCAACTACACGAGCTACAACAAACTATTCCCATGAAGCAATGGTGATAGATGCGATGGGTCCTGAAATGTACAATGATTATATAAGTCTAAATGTTTGTGAAAATGAGGAACAAGCCCCAAATCAACATGCAGCAAATTTCTTTAGACTATTACTATTACAAGAAGCTGACAAACCTGTTTGGCCTGGTTGTAGTAAGCATACCAACCTTTCTACAATGGCACAACTCATGAATCTGAAGTCTGAATTTAACATGCCTACAGCGTGTTATGATCGTATGTTGTCTATTGTGAAGGGAATTATGCCAGAAGGTGACCAGTTAGAAGATACATTCTATAAAACAAAGAAAATGTTATCTAGTCTTGGTCTTGGTGTTGTGAAGATCCATGCTTGTGTCAATGATTGCATGTTGTACTACAGAGAAACCGAGAGCATGACTCATTGCCGTACATGTTTTAGCCCACGATACAAAGAGAAGGTGTCTCGATCTGGACGTAGGGTGCCTCAGAAGGTATTGAGATATTTACCTCTAACTTCTAGGCTTCAACGGTTGTATATGTCGAGGCATACTGCAGAGCATATGTTATGGCATTCGAAGAACCAATTAACTGATAAGGAAATGTCACACCCCGTACATAGTGAGGCATGGAAGCACTTTGATAGAACTTATCCTCAATTTTCCCTTCAACCACGTAGTGTCTGTCTTGGTTTATGCACGGATGGGTTCAACCCTTTTGGCATGTCTAATGTGCAGTACTCATGTTGGCTAGTAATCATTGTTGTGTATAATCTCTCGCCATGGATGTGCATGCAACAAGAAAACTTGTTTTTGAGTATGGTAATTCCGGGACCAAAGAGTCCAGGGAAAAATCTGGATATTTATTTGCGTCCTCTCATTGATGAACTAAAAATGCTTTGGTATGAAGGTATTGAAACTTATGATATGCACATGAAGAAGAATTTTCAGTTGAAAGCTGCATTGATGTGGACTATTAGTGATTTTCCGGGATATGGCATGTTGTCTGGATGGAGTACACATGGCTTAAAGTCTTGTCCATACTGTATGGGCCAAACTAAATCCTTCAGACTTAAAAATGGAGGAAAAACATCTTTTTTTTTATTGTCACCGCCAATTCTTGCCACCCGAGCATCCATTTAGAAAACAAAGAGACAGATTTTACAAAGGTATAGTCGAGAAGGACATAGCACAACAAAGGCGAACCGGTGAAGAATTGCGAAGTATAGTGGAGAACCTCCCACAGGTTGAAAGTGGTAGAGCTAATAAGAGACAACAAATCGATGGTTTTGGTTGTATCCATAATTGGGTGAAGAAGAGCATTTTCTGGGAGCTACCTTATTGGGATAAAAATCTCATAAGACACAATTTAGATGTGATGCACATTGAAAAGAATGTATTCGACAATATATTCAACACAATTATGGATATAAAAGGAAAAACCAAAGACAATTTCAAGGCCAGAAAGGATTTGGAGCTTTATTGCAACCGTCCAGAGCTTCATATATATGAAGATGATAGAGGGAAATTGTTTGTGCCAAAGGCCTCGTACAGCGTAACCAATGAACAAAAACGAGAAGTATGCAATTGGATTAGAAATTTAAGAATGCCTGATGGTTATGCATCTAACATTTCACGTTGTGTTAAGGGTGACTGTGAATTCTATGGAATGAAGAGCCATGATTGTCATATTTTTATGCAAAGATTGCTACCAATTGCATTTAAAGACTTGCTGCCAAAACCAATTTGGGAAGCTTTAACTGAACTTAGCCATTTTTTTAGGGATATATGCTCTACTGTGTTGAGGGTGAAAGATATGGAGCAATTGGAAAAAAACATTGTGGTGATATTATGCAAGCTTGAAAAGATATTTCCACCGGGATTTTTTGATTCAATGGAGCATTTACCTATTCATCTAGCATATGAAGCAAATGTTGGAGGTCCTGTTCAGTATCGTTGGATGTATCCTTTTGAAAGGTATCATATTCTTTAACGAGATTTAAATTACTATATGAAATGAGAATGATATTGGTTTCGTGTATCACATGTTCTTACACCACTTAAAAAAGAAGGTGAAAAATCGGGTTCATGTTGAGGCATCTATTGTAGAGGCATACCTAGTAGAAGAAACATCAACTTTTTGCTCTTTGTATTTTGATCAAAATGTTGTAACGAGATTTAATCGTGTGTTGAGGAATGATGATGGAGGTCTTGTCAATCCTCAAGGACGACTATCGATTTTTACACACCCTGGACGATCCTTTGGCATTCAACATCATAATGTCAGATTAATGACAACTGAGGAATTCAAAGCAGCATCAAAATATGTGCTCTTGAATTGTGAAGAAGTAACCCCTTTTGTGACGTAAGTTGTGATAACTAAATTTCAAATATATGTACTGAACTTTAATCAACAGTTAGCTGAATTATTGTTTTTAATTATCGTGTAGGGAGTTTGATAAACGTATGAGAACATTGTATCCCCAAATTTCTGATGCACAACTTGATGGTTTACGTGAGGAAAATTTTTCATGTTGGTTGAGGGAATATGTAAGTGATTATGCAAATATTTTCTTGATTGCCTACAAAGTATTTGGTAAAATGAGTTCTAATTCACATCATTTCTTTTGCTTAGGTTTTGGACGATCATAATGCAGATGATAATCGCATAAAGGCTTTGGCCATGGGTCCCTCTCATAGAGTGAATTGTTATAATGGACACTTTGTCAATGGTTTTAAGTTTCACAATTTGGACTATGGTTCCCACAAAGCAACAATGAATAGTGGTGTGTGCGTATTGGGAAGTTGTCATAATGATTATGAGAGTGACTACTACGGTATGTTAACTGAAATATTTGAACTGGATTATTTAGGAGATATTGGAAACAAGGTTATTTTATTCAAGTGTAATTGGTTTGACACCAATGGTGGGATTCGAGTCCATCGAAGATTCAATCTTGTCGAGCTTAACCATAAGAAGAAACTACAGACAAATGATGTGTTTATACTTGCTCAACAAGCTCAAAAAGTATATTACACTTGTATTCCTACGAAAGCTAGAGATAGAGTTGACTGGTGGGCGGTTGTGAAAACAAAAGCAAGAAATGTTTCCAATATACAAGGAGTTATATCGGAGAATGAAGAGTGTAATGTGTGGGTGGAACTTGCATTCCAAGAGGATCAACCATCGTCCACCCAGCAACCTGTTCGAATAACATCAGAGTTTGACCTTGTCAATTTAGCTTCTGACAATGTTGGGCCTGAAGAAGTAGACTGGGCTGACTCTAGGATGTCCAATATAGAAGCAGAAGACATTCCTGAAGTAGAAAAAAATGCAGAACCAGATTACGTTGACAGTGATGATGGTTTCACAACAAGTGCAAGTGAAAGAGAAAATTGTAATCTTATTATTCTTTTCATTTTTAGTTCATTTTGTTATTTAATTATTTATGTCATTGTTCATATTTTTCATAGGTTTAATGTAGGAAACCTCTGACCAGTATACGAGAAAAAGAATGGTGGCCATACTCGAGAAGGGAGCTACATGAGGAGATGTGATGAGCTACATGAGAAGGGAGCTAAATTGGAACTCCTTGTAATTTGTTGGATAAGAATAAGTTTTTTTTATGTTTCTTTAATGTTATTTATTTAGTGTGCTTCTTTGATGTTGTGGTCTCTGAACATTGTCTGGGGCATTAGCTATTATGAGGAGGAATTGTGATGGAAAGTCAATAGTATGCTGTTGAATCTGAGCAATCAGGTTCTGATCTTAATTTCATACAATGGTTGTGAGGTTCTGAGCTAGTTTCTTGGTTTGGTTTATGTATTTTTTTTTGCCTATTTTTCCCTCCAGTCCAACACCAACTAGAAATGGGTCAAGGAAATTGAAGGAAAACGAAGGGGCACTACAGAATTCTCATTTCCTAAATCTCCTCCTCAAACTCCTCTCCTATCCACAGTTGTAAAGTAGAGAATAAAATACAGAGTATTGAGCCTTTGACAAAAAGAATTCACATCTTTAAGAGTAAAGAATGAAAAAGCAATACAGAGTTTGAATCCAGAAAATGAACTAAAAAACTATTAATCAAACGGTGCATGATGTAGGATCATTAATCAACATAAGAAAAGAAAACCAGAAAAATACAATTAACAAAATTCATACAATAATAATATTGCAAGTAGAAGTAAAAATACCTAATTTAGAGGTTGTAATCTAATATTTTTTTCCTTTGAGCAAATCATGAAGATTAATAAATTCAATGGAGTTAGAGCGACCCTAAATGATTTCTATTATTCAATATATGTATAAAGTTTTATTCGGAACAAGACTCACTTGGCTGAATATATGATGTATAGGTGAAGTGAAAGTGTGGCTTGGTTTGTAATTTATTTGGAAGGAGGTTTTGAAGGTTTTGTTTGATTTTATTGCTCAAGTTCATCATTTACATAATTATGTTGGTAATGCTCAAATCCATTCTAAATGTTATTTGGTTATTTCTTGCAGGTTGATTGAATGATTTAATTTAGTTTTCGGTATTTTTATAATTGAATATTTAGGAAATATCTGATATTTTTTTTTTTCGAATGGTATATTTATTATATATTAAATATTTTTATTAGTGTGAAGATTTTAAATTTTAAAATTATTTTAATTTAATTTTTGGTGTTGTTATAATTGAATATTTAAAAAATATTTGATATTTTTTTGTCAAATTATATATTTATTATATATTTTTAAAATTAGGAATATATATATATATATATATATATATATATATATATATAAAATAACAAGAAAAGAAAAAAAAAAAAAAAATAGACGGTCACAGAGATGGCCTCGCCATGTCCGTGACCGGGCCACAGACACGCTCCAGCATCTCCGTGACATGGTCACGGAGAAGCCGGGACGTATCTGTGACAGTGTTACGACTTCAGAGGCAATGCTCCCTTTTTTTTTTTTTTTTTTTTTCTCTTTCTAAAAAACTTATGTTTTCGTCTTGATTTACGGGTTTAATTCGGGATATCAAACGAAGTCGAAATATTACATTCTTAATATCATTTTGAAGAACTCAAGGCCTAATATTTCACGACATTGATGGTGTGTGAAACAGCCAATCGTAGCGAAAGTTATGTTACGTCAAAGTACGCGGTTTCAAACTAATATTTCGAAAATTTCGATAACAAGCTAACTTTAAAAATTCTTCGACGATTATACACTACCCGAATCCATAAATCTTATATATCATCTCAAAGCTCATTTCGAGAACTATATCGTATATATATCGAATGATCTAAATGAATATCGAAAATAGTCAAACGGACGTCAAAAGCTTGTGTTAAAAAAGACGTATAACTCGTCTTTTTATTGAAATTACTTGTTTTTTTTCTTAATTTTCGGGCTCAATTCGGGATATCAAACGAAATCGAAATATTACATTCTTAATATCATTTTGAAGTACTCACGCCCTAATATTTCACGACGTTAATGGTGTGCGAAACGGCCAATCGTAGCAAAAGTTACGACGCGTCAAAGTAGGTCATTCCAAACTAATATTTCGAAAATTTCGATAACAAACTAACTTTAAAATTTTTTCGACGATTGTACGCTAGTCGAATCCATAAATCTTCTATATCCTCTCGAAACTCATTTCGAGAACTATATTATAGATATATCGAACGATCTAAATAAATATCGTAAATAGTTAAACGAATGATCAAACGTGTGTTAAAAAGACATATAACTAATCTTTTTATAAAAAAAAAATTTGACGTTAAAATTTTTTTTTACGTTAAATTTTTTTATATTTTTTGACACTTATAGTTTTTTTTTTATACAAATTGTCGATACGTATTATTTTTTTTACGAATGATATATTTATTATATATTAAATATTTTTATTAGTGTGAAGATTTTAAATTTTAAAATTATTTTAATTTAATTTTTAGTGTTGTTATAATTGAATATTTAAAAAATATTTGATATTTTTTTTTGTCAAATTATATATTTATTATATATTTTTAGAATTAGGATATATATATATATATAATAACAAGAAAAGAAAAAAAAAAGAAAAAAAAAATAGAGTAGCCATCTCCGTGACACGGTCACGGAAATACTCCTTCTTTTTTGTTTTTTTTTTTCTAAAAAACTTATATTTTCACCTTGATTTACGGGCTTAATTCGGGATATCAAACGAAATCGAAATATTACATTCTTAATATCATTTTGAAGAACTCAAGGCCTAATATTTCACGACATTGATGATGTGTAAAACGGGCAATCGTAGCGAAAGTTACGTTACGTCAAAGTACGCGGTTTCAAACTAATATTTCAAAAATTTCGATAACAAGCTAACTTTAAAAATTTTTCGACGATTGTACGCTACCCGAATCCATAAATCTTCTATATCATCTCGAAGCTCATTTCGAGAACTATATCGTAGATATATCGAATGATCTAAATGAATATCGAAAATAGTCAAACGGACGTCAAACGCGTGTGTTAAAAAAGACGTATAACTCGTCTTTTTATTGAAATTACTTATTTTTTGTCTCAATTTTTGGGCTCAATTCGGGATATCAAACGAAATCGAAATATTACATTCTTAATATCATTTTGAAGTACTCACGCCGTAATATTTCACGACGTTAATGGTGTGCGAAACGGCCAATCGTAGCAAAAGTTACAGCGCGTCAAAGTAGGTCATTCCAAATTAATATTTCGAAAATTTCGATATATATATTAGTAGGATTACGATTAGGATTAGGATTAGGATGTCAAATGAAGTCTAAATGATATAGAAGATTTATCGATTCGACTAGCGTACAATCATTTAGGAATTTTAAAAGTTAGCTTGTTATCAAAATTCTCGAAATATTAGTTCTACTTTGATGCGACGTAACATTTGCTACGATTGACCATTTCGCACACCATCAACGTCGTGAAATAATAGACCGTGAGTACTTCAAAATAATATTAAGAATGTAATATTTCGACTTCGTTTGATGTTCCGTAATGAGGCTGACAATGAAGACAAAAATATAAGTAATATATTCAAAAAACGAGTTATACGTCTTTTTTAACACACGTGTTTGACGTCCGTTTAACTATTTTCGATATTCATTTACATCATTCAATATATCTGCGATATACTTCTCGAAATGAGTTTCGAGAGGATATAGAAGATTTATGGATTCGGCTAGCGCAGAATAGTCGAAGAATTTGTAAAGTTAGTTTGTTATCGAAAATTTTCGAAATATTAGTTTGGAACAGCGTACTTTGACGTAACGTAACTTTCGCTACGATTGGCCATTTCACACACCATCAACGTCGTAAAATATTAGGCCGTGAGTTCTTCAAAATGATATTAAGAATGCAATATTTCGATTTCGTTTGATGTCCCGAATTAAGGTGCAAATAAAGGCGAAAACGAAAAAAAAAAAAATGAAAAGGATTGCATGTCTCGCACTGTGCGAGTTTTTTTTTTTTTTTACAACACTCACATTCTTTTTTTTTTTTTACAAAAATATCTAATTATTTTTTTAAGTGTATAGAGCAAAAAAAAAAAAAAATTAAATAACAAATTTTTTTTTTAAGTAATATATAGCAAAAAAACCAAAAAAAAAAAAAAAACCACACCTAAAAAACGACGTCATTTTTAACCAAGACTTTCTACAGTAAAAAACTTTCTCACTCTTTTAATATATCGGGGATATATATATATATATATATATATATATATATATATATATATATATATGTATAGGGGAAATAAAAAAATAATAATAAAAAATAGTAGGGATAAAAAAAAAAAAAATACTGAAACCCTTCCAGAAATTTCCCACTCCCTTCGCCAATCACTTCCCTCCCAAAAGCTTATCAATTCCCAATTCGTCCAAAATTTCCCACTCCCATGCCGCCAATCACTTCCTAAATCCCTCCAAAATTCCAACTTTTTCTTTCCAAATCTTCCAAAAATTTCAATCCCTTCCCGCTCATTTTTCCCCAAATATCTCATTCTTTTCCTCGTATAGTAATACAATCCCACTCATTATTGAAGGCAAATATTTACATCTTTTTCTCACCATTCTTTCTCAAAACTGAAATTGAAGATGCCTAGTCAAGTAAGATGGACTTCCATGCCTAGAGTTCCCAGGTTGCAAGATGAGGAGGACAATGACTTGACCGAGACTAGTTCGGAGAGTATTGATATATCTCTTTCTTCAGAGGACAATGTTGGATGTGATGGTAGGAGAAGGGGTCCTAACTACGGTACTAATGGCCGTGCAGACGAATCTGGAAGAACTCCTTTAACTGTGGGAGACAATAGGTATCTATGTGAAATTTTTTTTTATCTGTTTTGTATTCAATGCAAAATGGCGTTACTGGAAAATGGAATGCTAATGGCTGTTGTTCACGTTTAAAAAAATCAGCAGGTTACATCTTGAAGAATGTAAACCTGTTATTTTCTTTAATTTTCTTACTATCAGCTCTAATTCCATCCTATCTGCTTTAAGTTCTGTGCATCCATTTTCCTGCTTGCAGATTTATTACTACATCTGCATCACATGCTGTAAGTGCCAATTTGAAATCTTATTTGGGTGGACCTTATCCTACATATAGTTTGGTGCCAGTTGACATAAAAAAATTGTTGTGGGAAAGATTTCAGGTAATATAAATTTCTTTAAGTAAGTTATTGTCCTTATACCTCTGTTGTTTCATACTAATGTTTGGTACTTACATTAGCAACAATACTCATGGCCAAAAAATAAGGAGAACGAGGTGGAGAAGGCATGGAATACTGCCTCAATTGATCGGTTGCGAAATATTTTTTGTTTGGCTCGAAAGGATGCTAAGGAAAATAGTGGGTCTGAAAATATAGCTGATTGGAAGGGATATGGACCACCGTGGTTAAGTGCAGAGCATTGGAATGAGATAATTGAGAAACAGTGGAACAATGAAGGATGGAAGAAGAAGTCTAAATCTGGCCGTGATAACCGACTCACTATAAAGTCGGGAACCATTAGTAAGCACACTATTGGTTCAATAACAATTGCTGCCCACAAGTTGAGGCTGGTAATGTTTAATTGTTCTAATCAATTTCATGAATGATTGACATGTTGTGAGTTATCTTGTTCTATTTGTTAGAAGAGCTTTTGTTCTGTCCATTTATATCTATTAGAAGAGCTTTTGTTCTGTCCATTTATAACCATTTGCATGTGGTGATGATTGTGTCTAAATCTACTCTGTCTGAGTCGAAGAAACTTACTCACAAAAGAACGTTGAGGGTTAGTGGTGAGACAGATGCCCCAATTAGTTTAAGAACTTTTCTAGCTATTATTTGTTCAGTTGTGTTCACTTGCTTTCAGCACTTCCATTGTGTGCAGGATGTACTTTGTGACGTGGAGCCCTGATGCAACTTGGATATTTTCTGGGACTAGGATATGGCCTGACCAGCATGTGATTTGTGTGCAAACTTCATTGCATCTGACTGCTAAATTTTGATGAATGTTGCAATGTACATATAGTCCAAGAAAATTTGTATTTGATTGGATTAGCTGTTTTATATGTTTTGGCATGTTTGCTCCCAGGTTTATAAGATGCTGGAATGCTAAATTGACTAGTATGCATGAGATGGTGTTTCAATTTGGGAAGAGTATGCCAATCAATAATCTTTTTAAACTAAATATCAATTTAATTGTTTGTCTTCAGCATGATAAATTAGGTAAGCCACCTACTGCATCACAATTGTTCGAACGTATACATCGGCGAAACAAGGGAGAAGGAGACTTTATAGATAATAAGTCACGAATTGTCTATGTAAGTAGAAATAAATTAAATTTTATTTATATAATGTATATAGTTATTGATTGAGACTTACATTTGTTTTGCAGGAAACGTATGACAATGCAATTAATGAAAAATATGGTTCAAATGCTTCCTCACATCCTGAAATTGACATTGAAGCTTGGTGTGAAGCAAGTCAAGGTCCTTGTAAGAGTGGTCGCTTGTATGGGCTTGGTCTTCATCGTCCTATTTTGCACAAAGTTGGCATCTCTAATCCATATGATGGAGTACATGCTGATTTTAGCATTTTGCAAGAGGAATTTCGTGGTGCTTGCGAAAAGATAGATCAACTTACAAGGGAAAATGATGACTTAATTCGAAAGATGGAAGATGGCAGGCTTGAAGAAGAGAGGAAGCGGATTGCGTTCGAACAAACCATACTTCAGATGTTGGGAGAAAGGAATGGGTTACGAGATTAGTCTTTCAAGTGCAATGATCGTCAATGGTTGGAAATAGTAAATGTTTATTTTGCTTATAAAAAAGTTACCATTGTCAATGTAGATGTTTTTGGATTTGGTGTCACGAGGGATATGATCTAATTTCAACAAGTTAGTATTGTTTTTTGAAATGAAAGCAAAATGACTGAATATGTGTATTTTGAATGGTGACATTATGGAATGAAAATGTTTGCAATTTCGTATTCGTTTATTTATTGGTGTATTTTATCTTTTTTAATAAGTTTAATTCAGAATAAAAATATAATAAGTAAAAAAATATTTAGTGTATTTTTTTTTAATTGTAATCCAAAATTTCGACGGATTTATTCTTGTTGAAAATTTGAGACAGATGTAGCAACGGAATCTATGTCCTTATTTAGAAACGAATAGTTCCGTCAGAAAAATTGTTGGCGCATAGCGACGCTAATAAAAACGGAAGATCCGTAGCTATTTAGGAGCAAATAAGTCATTTGTAATTTTTGTTGCTAAAATTATTTTAGGGAAGGTGTAGGTAATACCAACAGATTAGCAACAAAAAAATTCGTTAGTAATTAGCGACGACAACAGTCGTTGTTAAAATACCAACAAAATTTTTTTGTCACTAAATTACCGACGATCAAGGGAATCCGTCGGTAAATTAGCCACGGGGGTATCACTATCCGATTACCAACGGATTGATTCCGTTGGTAAATATCGTTAGCGACGAAAATCAAGCCATTAGCGACAGGATAATCCATCACTAAAGCCTCCTTTTCTAGTAGTGGTTAAAGACTATCTATATTATTAATTGTATATATAATTTTGTTATATTTATAAATTTTATATATGAATATTAATTGACTTAATAATCTATGACATTTTATGTTAATTATATATGTAGTATTATTATAATTTTGATTTTGATTTTATATAAGTTTTTATTCATCATATACTGATAATTAGTAATAATGTGTTTAGTGGAAATTAATTGACTTAATTTTAAAAAATAAATAATTTTAATTTTAATAATAATTGAATTTAGTTGAAATAAATTTAATTTTAAGGGTATTATTGATCATAAACATAAAAATGTAAAGGTAAAATGGAAAATTAAAGATATAAGAATAAATAAGGGTATATTGGACATATAGTTAAATATGTAAGGGTAAATTTGATAATCAAAAGTTTCTCATCAATCCACACTTTTAATATATTGCAGATTGTAGATTGTAGAAGATGTAGATGTAGATGTGACAAGAATAATAGAGAAGTCTGTACATTTACTATAATGTGTCAATATCTCAACCCAAGTTATATATTCTAAAACTAAGTAAAGGCTTTCCTATAATTAGATCCCAGCAAAACATACAATAACCACACAAATTTCTAGATCAACACGTTGATTAAAAAAATAATAATCAGAAAAATAGAGCATCACAAAATTGTAGAAAGAAAATGAGCAAATAACCTTTTTGTTGGGAAAATCAGTTTTCAATCTTACATAAACACATTGTAATCAAACATTTCCATGACACAAAGAAATCACAGAATATGAAACAACAAGAATGGATGAAAAAATAAATGTTACTTCCCTTTCTTTGGTGTCAAAAGTTAGGCTCAGGAATACCTTTCCATGCTTTGCAAATCACCTTTCAAAGAAAGCTAGAGAACCAGCAAGAACCTCTCTTCACTTGGCTTGGGTCATCAATCAAGGGATCTACCAATAGTAGCCAAGTATCACCTCTCAATCTTCACTAAGCTCTCGAGAAATATTAAGAGAACCCAGCCCTATTTCATGCCTGAGTTTTACATAAGAATCTCACAAGAAAATAGAGAGAAAGTCAAGAGTCACCAAAATGAGAGAGAGAAAGTAGAGTTTTTTTATTTTTTCTAAAATGGGAGAGTCAAACCAAACAAGCAAGTGGTAGAAAAATATCTCATGTGAAGGAATAAATCCCAACCGTTGATCTCATCCAAGGGTTCACAATAAAACTAAACTAGCACAATCCTAGTGAAGACCAAGTCACCAATAAGGGTCCGTTTGATTGCACTCAAATTTCAGGGAAAATGGAAAACGTTTTCCTACTTTTCAAACTTCACGTGTTTGATTGACATTTTTTTTAGGGAAAACGTTTTCCACCATTTTTCAAGGTACAAGTTGTTGATGCACAAAAGTTGGAAAACATTTTCCCACCACTTTGGTGGGAAAATATTTTCCAGCTTTTTGACCGACATTTTTTTACCAATTGGAACACATTCCAAAGTCAATGGTGAAAAAATTTATCCATTTAATTGACAATTTGCGTAAAAACAAAGCCAAACGTAAAAATTTGTCAGGTGAAAAATTATACTAATCAAACACCATTAATTACAATTCCCTCTAAAACAAATTCTAGACAATTTAATTCCCTACAATTCATTTTCTTTCCAACCAAATTCCATGTTTTTTTATCAAACGGACCCTAAGTGTACAAACACTTAGGCATCATTGGTCAAAAGTCACAAATAGCACTAAATGAAATAGAGTTAAGAGGACCACAATTCTCACACTTTTCTTTGGACGACTTCATCGTGAAATACCCAGAAATAGGTGGATTTGATAAGCCAATCTAAAACCATATAAACAAATAACCCAATTCCAACTTAATTTACAGAAGTATATGCAGTATTGAACCTCACCTCGATTCCTAACAGTTTCTGTACATTCTTCGGACTGAAATACCCTTCTGCATATAATAACCCACTGCATATAATGTAGTCATCATCTCCTTCCATCGTTTCCTGATAATTTAAATCCTAAAATAGTTCAGAAAAGTGCACCATTGAAAATTTCAAACTAAAACTCTCCTTAAAACTGCTGAAAGTTAAAATTCAATAGCTGCAGATTACAACTGAATTCGAAGGCAAATCAAAGTTTCAATCTTGATATAGAGCAAACCTTCTTCAGAAATTAAGCGCCAAGCTTTTCACCACAAAAATAAAAGATCATAGTTCATATGATTTTGAGAAAATATGATGAATTTCATTTGTGTTCACAAGAAGTTCGAATCAACTGTGATTGTGTACGTACTAGTAGATCCAGAAGTCTTGTTAGAAAGGCATAAATTGGTGATATTACTAGAAGCCTTATTTATTAATTCAAGTATTGAATCAAACCCAATCTCTAAGCTAGAAGCACTACGCTTGTATCCTCAACCTCACAGAAAACAGAAAACAAATGTACTTCTGATACAGTTCCCAACTTGTGAATCTTTAATCATCTCTTTTGTTAATCAACTCTAAAATCTCTAAGCGTTTACTTGAAACCTTGTTGAATCAAGTAAACAAAACTTGGAAAAATATATATAGAATTACAATCATCATGCACGAAAAGGTGCAAAATCCAAGCCAAAATGGTGTGAAACACTTCAAAACGACTCTAGAATTCAAACAGCCAACAGTCCCGGTTCAACAAAAGGACCACTGTAATGGCAACACCAGGCTGGGTGGCCGTCCATGCCATTTTTTGGCCTTCATCGTTTTTTGTTCTCGTTTTGTTTTCGCTTGTTTTTCTTATGATTAATCACTTCCAAAATCACTCCTCATCGACACATCCGTACTTTGAAATAACCAATGTTCGATTTTCTCCCTTTCTACAATTCATATGGAGAAACTTTAAATCTTTTAGAATGAATCCTATTAGCTATGTGACTCGTATTTAACAAAGTTTCATCCCATAAGTTAGATGGCCATTTAGCATTTATCATTTCAACTAGTGTCACTACAACATATTCAGTCATTTATAACTTGCGAAAAATACTATCTAACATGTTCTATAGCATTTTTCAAAATGCTATCGTAGGTGGTGTTATTAAAAGTCATATCTCTATTATAATGTTTTATAAATGTTATTATAAAATTCTATAAAAAAACGTTTACATAGCATTTTATTATCGTAATGCTTTGAGTATTTATAGCATTTTTGTTGTGCAATCTTTTTTAATTTGATAGCATTTTATTTTTTTGCTATAATTTTGACTTTAATAACATTCTTTAATCATCATGATTACATTTTCAATAGCATTCTTTTTCCATCATAACTTGTTAATATTTATAGCATTTATTGAATATAATGTATTATTTTTTATTATAATGTATACATATTACATACCATTCCTAATTCCTTAATTATCAAATGTAAACATTCAATACCATTATGTTTTGGACTAAAAAAATTTAAACAACAATAACCAAGCCCATAATAAATTCCAAACAACCATTAATATTGTTTTGTAGAAATCTACAAATGTAGCTGTTCAATAAAGAAATCTAATTATGTTATGTCTCACACCAAATACTAATGGAATATATGCTTGAAAATGATGTAAACATAGTTAAATTAGAATCATATCATTCTATTTCTTCAAAAGAAAATTTCTTGAACTCTTGCAACTTGTTTGGAGAACACATCCATCAAATCAATTATGCATTCAAATCTGAAAATTAATAAAGTCATACAACTTGTTAGATTTTAAAATAACATAAAGTAAAAAAAAAAAAAAAAAAATCAAAACTCCAATTAGTGACCAAAGATAATAGGGTATAAAATTTGACCTTGTTGTATATGCTATTTACTCTATTACAACTTTATCACATGGCCATGCAACTGTTGTACCAACATATTCTTCAATACAAGTCATATCAAAAGTAGGTGATAAGTGCGTTTTACACACTTATTTAGGCCACAAAACATGGCTAATTGTGAACGTATATGTTAAATATTGGCTTAATTCGATACAATTTGTGTTTGTAGGACTACACTGCTGGATGGAATGAAAAGTATGCGAAAATGAGCGAAAAAGGACCAAACTAGAAGAAAATGAAAGTTCAGGGACCCGAGTGCAATTATTCAAAAGTTGACCCGACGAGAAAATCGAGTATCAAAGGGGGTTGAGTACAAGTTGAGAAATGAAATGAGGCATAGGAAGAAGAAGAAAGTTGAAAGGAGCTCAAGAATGAAGGAACAGAAATCAGGGACTAAAATGAAAGTTCTGAAAAGTAGTTTACACTATGCGACCGCATAGTGTAATACCTATGCGACCGCATAGGTTTGGACAGAAGACCCTATTACCGCGATCGCTATAACTATGCGACCGCATAGAATTACTCTATGCGGCTGCATAGTACATTTCTGAACGCGATTTTCAGCTTTCCTTATTTGATTCAACCTCTTATGGAAACCAATCTAGGACCCCTTTAAAACCCTAAACACGACCAGAAACGGGGGTTATGCCTTATTCTACCATTATTGACCTATTGAAGAGCAAGAAGAAGGTGAAGAACGAGAAGGATTGATCCAAGATTCAAGATTTCACTTCAAGATCCAATAGGGTGATGTCTTCTTCAATTTATTTTCTTTCTTCTCTTAGTTTTCTTAGTTTTATCATGCTAGACTAGTTTTTAATGTGCTAGGTGAACGATGAACCATGTAATTTGATATTTTGATTCCTAATTTTATATATTTGACGTTAAAACACGTTTTGGATTGATGAATGGTTTATATACATTGAATTAAGTCTAAAATTATTATGCAAGTGATTGTGTGATTTGTTGTGGTTTATTTAATCCATTCGAAAGATGATAAATAGATTAGACAATGTATAAATCATCGTAGGGTCCGATAGGGGATATAGATATACCGCTATGCCTTACGTGAATCTCTAAGTATTCATAGAACTCCATGCATTTTTGTATATTTGCTCCCGTCATAGAGATATAGTCGGTGTCGTATATGAAAATAGGTTCAAACTTAATCAAAAGAGAGTTTTGAATAAAATAGGAATATTAATTCGTCATAATTCAAACGTGTTGTCAAATTGTAGAACTAGGGTTGAAGTAGATTATTACATGGGGATTCGCGAACCTAGTACGCTCTTTAGTTGATTGTTAAGACATCTTGCATTTAGTCAAATTATTGCACGTAGTTAACCTTGCATTTAATTAGATATTTCATTCTATTTTGCATAAGTAGCTTACTTAGTTTAGTTGCAATCTAGTTACAAACATTCAAACACGTATTTTGTTTCGGTTAAGGTCGAATTATATAGAATTAAACTGTTAAATCTCTGTGGGAACGATACTTGGACTTAAAAATCCACTTTATTACTTGAAACGAACCGCACACTTGCGGTACTATAAGTCGAACAAGTTTTCGCGTGTCAGTAGGCATCCACAAAAATGCATCAAGTTTCATAGCTACATCAACCCAAACTCTCACAGCATTAGTTCCTAGAGGAATGTGATGATCCGGTTTCATATCATAATTTTCTCAAAATGTAGATTTGGTTTCGAAAATCTCGACCACTTTAGCAACTTCACTTTGATCAAGAATGTAAGCATAATAATGTGAGCTGTGGTATGGGGCTCCGCTTTCCATTTCCGAAAACATATTATAATAGAAATTCTGACGTTCGAGCTGAAAGTTATGCCCATTTCTTCGAAACACCCGTTTTCTTGGCCATTTTCCTACCCAACTCTTCCTCAAACTCTATTTGGTAATAACCCATTAGAAATTGAGATAGATTTGTGTCTCTGGTCTATTTAGAAGTTCTATATCAAGCTGCAGCCTTGAGAAATTTTGTTGATTGAAGAAGGAATTTGGACAGTTTATTATGTTCCTTGGATTTCAGCAAGTTGAGCCAAAGTTGAGTAGTGCTTAATGAGTATGTTAGCTAAAAGATACCTTGACTTGAAACTAATGATGCACAATGGAATTGTCAAGGGAAAGAAGGCATGTGGGTTGGTGGGACTTGGGAGTCATTAGTTATATCAGTCATTTATTTGGTTGGTTTTGAATTAGAGCAATGCTTGACAACTTAAAGGAGAGAATTTAGTGCTAAGGACCTTCTGACTTGTTATGTATCCTACTAAATAACAGAAAATTTTAATAAGATTTTGCATATGGGAAAATCAAGAAAGAATGTCGAGAGGATATTCTTAAGTGCAGTTATCAACTGTCTACAGGATTCTGTTGTACTTCATATATAAGCTGGCACAACCAATTGAGCATGTTACCACAAGATGTTGTTTGGTTAATATATGTTCTCTGATACAGGAATACATGTCTTCCACATTTCTGACAAAAGCCTCAAAGCTTCTTTCCTCTCATCCCATTTACTGAATACGCAGACTTACTCTAAGAAATAACAATTGTGATGCATTAAGATCATTGCACCTGAAATACATACTTACCTAAGAATTAACTAAAATATCATCACAAACGATCCCAAATTTTCAATCAAAGCATGAATCTCTCTCCCAATAGACAAGTTTTTAACACCACCACCCGCCTTTAATACACAACTAAAAGTATGGGCATCCACAGGGATTTCCAAGATTCGCATTTCAGCATAAAGTTTAAGTGCTTCCAAAAACTCCTAATTTCACACGTAAGCATCAAGCATAGCTTTGTAAGTAAAAATATTTCTTTCAAACATTTCATTAAACATCCTCTTAGTGTATAATAATATCGACACTTCCCATTCAATACACAAGACATTGATGCATTTTACTACATATATAAGCTGGCAAAATGTCAAAACAGCATCTTTAGTTTTAATTATTTCACAAGACATGAAGCATAAGACAATTGAAGAGAAACACACTGGATATCAAATGAACATGAATGAACATGACCACGCTATAGAAGTGAAACCTCTTAGACAAATAATTTGCTCCTGAAAAAGAAAAATAAGAGAAATGGGAGATACAGAAAAGGGATGCTTCCTAAAATCGCAGAACAAGAGCAGATGAACAAATAGTTGAACCAATCACACAAAAATGAATACATTGAATAAAATCCGGAAAAGTGTGCACACGATCTATACATATTATCAATCAATTTAAAAATCTGGAAAAGTGTGCACACAAAGATGTGAAGATCCAATTTAAGACTCCAAAAGAAGCAAAGATACCTTCGAAATTTCCCTTCCACGATTGAAAACTGTAGAAACTGCAAACAAAGATGATGGAAATCGGCAACAAGATACGAAAATTTGTGGATGAATTCGTTTCTATTTGGGGGGGATTTTCTGAAAATTTACACAGAGAAGGAGAGGAGTGGCGTGGAGAGGCAGAGAAGCAGGATAATGGAATAGAAGAAATAATTAGGGTACATAGAAAAAGTGGGATATAATATTTTGGTAAAATATGGAGGAAAGGATTTTGGGCTTTTTAATTTGGTGGCCTTTAAAAAATGCTATTATATTATATTTAGATAAAATTCAATTATAATTTATAGCATTATCAACAAAATGCTATATTTACATGTTATAAAATGTGTAAATTGTTGTATGTGTCCTATTCTTTCTCTCAACCAAACCATTTTGTTCACGTGTTCTATGTGCATTACATTGATGTATTATGCCATGTTATTCACCCAACAAAAAAAAAAAAAAAAATTCACTATAGAAATATTCACTTTCCCTATCACTTCTGAGAATTTTAATCTTTATATTTAATTTATTTTCTACTTTGACTTTGTATATCTTAAATATGTTAAAGGCTTCATCCTTATATTTCATCAAGTAGATATAACAAAACTTAGAAATATTATCTATGAATGTTATGAAGTATCTATTACTTCCTCTAGTTAACATTTCATTTAATTCACATTTACCGAAATGAATTAAGTCTAGCAAATTAGATTTCCTCTCAACAATATGAAAATGTTTCTTAATCATTTTAGACTTTAACACATAATTCACATTTATTATATTCTATGTTTTCACATTAAATAATTCCGATTTTAATAATTCTTTTTAAAGTAGAATAACCAACATGTTCTAGTCTATTATGTCATAAAAAATATACTCAACAACATAATTTAAATTTGTAGTTTTATTGATATTATTTTCAATAGTACAAAGTTTGATCATTCCATCACTACAATAGCACTTTTCAACAAATACAAAATTTCGGGAAAGTATAATTAGCAATGATGGGGTCAATGGAGTTTACTTTGCCTTTTTGCATTGGTTGTTTGCTGTGTCCGAGTTTGCCACACACATAACAAGAAATTTTGAATTTCTTCCTATTTTTGTTATCTTTGTTGGGATTTGTGAATTTTCTCTTCTTGGAATCATTGTTGTATTTATTTAGTCGATCAACAACATGAGCTTTGGAAGTGCCTTCATGAGAATGTTCATTCACATGTCCCCTTAACTCTTCTTCAATTCGAAGATGTTTTTGAATTTCTTCCAAAAAATAATCTTGGAAATTGTGAAGGATTTTCTTCCTACAACATTTTCATGAAGATGGCAATTTCTCAATGATTGCGTCAACTTATAAAGTTCCGGGAAGATCTATCTTCACGGCCTTCATTTTATTAACAATGATTTGCAACGTATGGACTTGTCCTAACATAAAATTATAATATTTATAAGTAAAAAAAATTTTGGTACCTTCATTATCAGAGAAAGCATTCAGAATACGTTCTCTACGTATCAATTCATCTTTTTTTTCCTTCTTTCTTTCTACCCTTGTTTCGTCGGTATCATTTGGCTTGGTTCCAGCAATGGCGACAAGTCTCACAAGATATAAAATATTTTTAAGGTTGTAAGAAGAAATTTCAACTTGTCCTTCTATCTTATAAAGTTCGACCCATCAAATCTGTCAAGTCTTACAAGGTCTTGATTTATCATTTTTATTGTAGCCATGGTTGTTTCATTCTTTATATTGAAAATATCGTTTGAAATCGTTGAACAAAGTTGATGAAGAACAAATATAAAACTAGCAACATGAAATTACTAAAATGGAAGATTTGAACACAATTATTAATCACTGTTCTCAAACGATATTTGCTGCTATTTGGATAAGTGCTTGAAAGTTTTATGGAAAATAGTTTGTAGAAGTAAACAAATCTTAATCTAAGTTTGAATCAAACAAACAAAACTTGGAAAAAAATGAACTAAAGAACAAAATTATAAGAACTGGTTTGATATTTGATTTTAGATGTTGATGAATGAATTTGATGTTTGTGATATGTTTTCAATTATAAAAAAACACTCATATATATAGAATTACAATCACCATGCATGAAAATGTGCAAAAACCAAGCCAAAAGGATGTGTAACACTTCAAAACAAAACTAGAAGTCAAACAACCAACAATCAATTTTATTTTTTTTGTTTTGGGCGACATTGGAAACCCGCCATATTCAACAAAATGTCCATTGTAACTGCAACACAAGGCTGGGCAGCCGCCCATGCCATTTTTTTTTGGCTTTCGCCGTTTTTGTTCTCATTTTATTTTCACTTGTTTTTCTTATGGTTAATCACTTTCATCACTTTCAAAATCACTCCTGATTGTCATTTGAACAAATATTCTAACAAAAATTAACAGATGCAGGTGTGTAATATGATTTCAAGAAAATCGTAAAGGAGATCAATTAGGCGGAGAAGGGGAAGAAAATGATTTTGGTAAAAACCAAAAAAGGGCTTGGACTGCAATAAATGACTGATTGATGATGATGCCAGCGAATGAAATACGTAAATAAAATCAATAGGCGGAGAGTACAAGAATGAAAACGAAACGAAAATGGAAAAAGAAATAATAGGAAAAAGGGTTGAGATGTAGGAGGCTAGAGAGTCTCAAATGATGGGCTGCTTAATTTAGTGGACTTTTAATGAATGTTATTATACCATGTTTAGATAAAATTTTATTTTATTTTATAACATTATTAACAAGAGTGCTATACTTAAATATAATAAAATGTAGTAGTGAAGTAAGTATAGAATTGTGCTTTTCTAGGAGCTACAATATAAAATATATATTTATACTTCTTCAGAAACATTGAAATCGTTGATTATGAAATCAGAAAATTCCACAGATATGATATATAATACTAATAAAAAAAGACTTTTAAAGAATAAACTTACTTGGATTTGACAGATCTAAAAAACTTTATGAATGTAATAGAAATATCATAAACTACTACTCAAATTTGAAATCTTTAGAGAACCTTAAATAGTTGACAAATCTCATATTCTTTCAATATGCAAGTTCGAAAAAATTTTAGTACTTTAAAATTTCGCTATTGTTCATGTAGATATTTTTACAAACTAGTTAATATTGAACGTACGTTGCACGTTATTCTGTAATACTTTATGAGTACAGTGAAAATAATATTTGACCCCCCATTCATCATTTTGATCAAAATATGAGATATATGTAAGTCTTTGAAAATAAAATGCTAATTATTATACATGCAAGTAAATAGTAAAATACACTTAAATGTGAGTATTAAAATTTCAATTAAATGTATAAAATGAAGATGAATGATAAATACGATACATAGATTAATGTGAATATTAATTAATTTAGAATTAATACCAATGAGTATATACTTGACAATGAATGTTAAATCATTTATACTAAATGAATACGGGGAATACATGCATGAATAAGAATTTTGTAGCATTTATTACATTTTCTAAAATAAATACATATTGAAAAATGAAAAGTTTGATATTATTGAAATAATTAAATTGTAATGGGGTTAAAATCGTCCAAAAAATGATTCTCCCTTGATGTGATACTTAGAATTTTGTAGTATTTATTATATTTTCTAAAATAAATACATATTGAAAAATGAAAGTTTGATATTATTGAAATAATTAAATTATAATGGGGTTAAAATCGTCCAAAAAATGATTATCATTTGATGTAATATTTAATATATTATAGATAAACAGTTGAATAAGAAGAAGAATAAGTTATAAATGTGCACTCCAAGTTTCACAACAATCTGCCCACAGAGCGAGGAGATATTAATTTTTGATCACTGGTGAGCAGCCTGTCTAAATTCTACGAATTTTCTACGTTGTTGATCTTGGATTTTGTCTCTATTTTGGATAAGTTCTTTTGTGCTGATAACGTGTTATAAAGTTAAAGGAACAAGAGAAATATATAAAAGAAGAAAATAGAGAGTTAAAACTCAACAGCTTGTTTGAGCACCATTTTTTTTTTTTCAAGAAAATGCATTTTTTGATGAAAATGAGTGGTTAAAAAATAAAGGTAAAGTTTTGAATTTGCATGTAATATTATTTTATTGAAAAAAATGTAGTTGAAAATAAGAGAGAGTAAAATATATTTTAAAAATAAGGGGTACTTACACAAATACCATATATTTTATGACTGTTTTGAAAAAAAAAATGATAAAATTGGATTAAATGGTAATTAGTTAGATTTTAATGTACAAAATACGTTCAAACCTAAAAATCACGACACCACAAAAACCAACCTCCAAATTGGAAAAAAATCAAGGGAAAATTTGAAGGAAAAAAGAGGAAATCTTCCACAATTTCGTTCATTATTCAACACTTTGGAAAAAAATCAAGGCTACTTCAACTTTGAAATCTCTGAAAAAATATCAAAACAATCTTCCAGTAATACACAAATAAAATTACAGACTTTTTTATGTTTTTGAATCCTTGTTTAATTAGTTCCCCAATTTTGTTACATATGGTTAAAAATTTATTTAATTTTTTAGTGGAAATTTTTCATTTGAGATTGATTTTTCTTGTCATTTCCTTTTTATTTTTGAATTTATTTATTTTTAATTCGAGGCTTCCTTTTCATTATGATGAATAATCGAACTGGAAGCATAAATAATCGAGAGTTCTTCTCTGTATATGAAAAACATAACCAAAAAATTGATTGCTAATGCTATATTTGAAGTTTTCTTTTAAAGATTTACTATGCTTAAGTACTAGGTATGAGCACCTTACATTAATAGATTTAATATGCCTGTTATTATGTGTGTATAAGCATATTATCCCCCAATTAAGATGACGACAATTTCTTGATTGACCCCCAAATTTTGTGAATGAGACTGTGTGTTTTGCTAATTGTTTAACAAATCCACCAAGTGCTGCACTAATTAACCTAAATTTGTTATGTGATTACTTTACACTCTTAATATGATACAAAAGAGAGCAGAATAATATTAATTTGGTCACTTGTGAGCTTATGTGAATGTGAGACCCTTTATCCATTATCTCATACCAATTCAAGCCATGTTTTCTAGTAATACATATGAAAAATTAGCTTTGAATCATTTCAAATGATACATGCAAGGTGTTTGACAAAAAAGAGAATGTGAAAAAGTGTCACTTTTCTTTAAAAAAAAAAAAAGCCACAATATATCATTGGAGTAATTACCTAGATGTATACTTGTAGATTTTAGAAAATTTGAACTTACCAATTCAAGCCCTGTTTTCTAGTAATACATATGAAAAATTAGTTTTGAATTACTTCAAATGATGCATGAAAGGTGTGTGACAAAATGAGATTGTGAAAAAGTGATATTCTGTCACTTTTTTTTTTTTTTTTAAAAAGTAACATTATATCATTGGAGCAATTACATAGATACATATGTGTACATTTTTGAAAATTTGAACATACTAATTTAAGCCCTATTTTCTGGTAATACATATAAAAAAGAAAACTTTGAATTAATTACATTGATGCATACAACGTGTTTACTCAAGGAGAATGTGAAAAAATGACATTCTATTACTTTTCTAAAAAAAAAAAAGTCACACTATATTGTTAGATCAATTAATTAGATGCATACGTATGCATTTTTGAAAATTTGAACATACAAATTCAAGCCATATTTTCTGGTAATACATATGAAAAAAAAAACTTTGAATCAATTACATTGATACATGCAGGGTGTTTACTCAAAAAGAATGTGAATTTTGCCATTTTTTTCTATGAAAAAGTGACATTCTTTAAAAAAAAAATGTCAAACTATATCATTGGAGCAATTATACCTCCATAGATGTCTATTTTTGGAAATTTGAGCACAACAATTCAAGCCCTATTATCTAGTAATACATATGAAAAAGAAAATTTTGAATCAATTGCATTGATGCATGCAAGGGGTTTGCTCAAGAAAAATGTGAAAAAGTGACTTTTCTAAAAAAAAAAGTCACACTATATATTGGAGCAATTAACTAGATACATACGTGTGCATTTTTTAAAATTTGAACATACCAATTTAAACCCTATTTTCTAGTAATACATAAGAAAAAAAACTTTGAATAAATTACATTGATGCATGCAAGACGTTTGCTCAATGAGAATGTGAAAAAAAAAATGATATTCTGTCACTTTTCTTAATAAAAAAAAAAAAAAAACTCAGTATCTCATTTGAACAATTAACTAGGTGTATATGTATGCGTTTTTGAAATTTTAAATATACGAATTCAAGTCTTGTTTTTATGTTAATACATATGAAAACATGCCATGTTTTGAAAGTTTGAACATACGAATTCAAACCCTATTTTATATTAATACATACGAATTCAAAATTGATGTTACATACTTTTTGGCTTATTTACGAGCTATTTTCTTTACGCGTCGGGTGAGAGTTTTGTTATCGTTTCGAAGTATTCACGATAAACTTTGAAATATATCTTTCGAATTTAAAAATCAATAAACGACGAGTTTGAAATAACCAGTCAAAAGATCGCAAGAAATGGTGTTAATAATTATTGTTTATTTTGCGTTCCTCGTAATGTAAAATACCATATCAAACGAAAGTTTTTTAATAATAATTTTTTTTAAAAAAATGGAAAATGTCAGAATGGGGGATGCCACCGTCTTTTGGAATGATTTTGTTGATTTTCAAATGTTTTATATTTTTGGTGGACGTAATTAATACGGCTACTAAAATTTTAATTTGGTTTAAGTGTATTAATCAATTCCTTATTATTTTTAAAATACTGCATCTAATTTCCTCTAAAAATAATGGGTACCAAACAAGGGCCAAGTATTTATTTCATTATAGCACTGGACCAATATTTTTAGAGTTCAAAATGAGAGTTACAATATGAATAAAATAAATTATTCTAGAGTAAATAAGTATCATGATAAGATTAAATAACCATCACTAATTATAATATAATTTCACCACAAAAAAAAATATATATTTTGAATGATTGTACCCCAATTAGCACAAAACATTTCTAATTTTCAATGTTATTGTGCAAAATGTCCTTATTTTTTTATTTTTTTGGCATTTTTATTTTTATTCTTCATCTTTCATTGCAGAAAGTGTCGTTCTTTCAATTAAAAAAAAAAAAAAAAAAAAAAAATTAAAATAACAAATATACACTCATATTTAAATAAATAAATAAAAAATTTAAAAAATTGCAATTATGCAATTATACTTCCAAAATTTTTAAAAAACTGCAAATTAGTTCAAATAAATTATTAAATGGGTAATTAGTACAAAATGTCCCTATATTTTTATATTATTGTGTAAAACGTCAATACCTTTCATTTTATTTGACATTTTTACCCTTATTTTCACATTCTATTGCGAAATCATCATTTTCATCTATTTTCTCAATTAAAAGTTATAAAATGACAAATATACTATTTTATTTAAATAAAACAATAAAGAACAAATTGTGATTATACTCCTAAATTTTTCCAAAAAAAAAAAGTACAAATAATTCCAAATAAATAATTAAAAAAAGAAATATTTGTACTTTTTTGAAAAATTTTGTAAGTAAAGTTGGAATTTACTTTTTATTTTTGTTCTTTAAATATGATGATATATTCGTCATTTTACATCTTTTAATTGAGAAAATGAATGAAAATTGATGATTTTCGCAACGAAATGTAAGACTACGAGTGAAAATGCCAAAAAATAAAGATAGGGACGTTTTGCAAAATAATATTGAAATGTAAAGAAGTATTGTGCTAATTACCAATTTAATAATTTATTTGAACTCATTTGCTGTTTTTAAAAAGTTTGGAAATATATAATTACAATTTGTTCTTTAATTTTTCTTTTTTTTATTTAAATAAGAGGGTATATTTGTCATTTTATATTTTTTTTATTGAAAAAAATGACATTTTTCGTAATGAAATGTGAAAATGTCAAAAAATGAAATGTATAAATATTTTGAACAATAACATTGAAAGGTAAATACATTTTTTACTAATTGCCCCTAATCTTTTTATTCCATGACATGATTAGTTCATTGTACTTGGACTTTATTCAAACAATCAAATTTATTTCTATATTTTCAAGATTATTCAAATAATATAGAGTATAAATTATTATTTTTTAAGATACACTTTTATGTATTTTCTAGATCATTCAGTTAATATAGGTGTAAACTAATTATTCAAGTTTATGTACACTCATTTACTTTCAAGATTGTTCAATTAATCTAGGGTTGGAGTGTATTTTTAATTAATTATTTATTTTCAAGATCGTTCTTCTATTTATTTATTGTCAGTTGGAGGTTTTTTTTTTGGTCCATATACAATTGATAAGGTAAGTTTTTGACTTCAAGTATATTCGATGAATAGAAACTTGGAAGTCACCTTATGCGGTTTGATAGGTATTATTATTATTATTGTCTGAGAAAATAATAAAGAAGAAAAATCGTGATGGTAATCATGGAAACCAAAAACAGAAATAAATTTAATTATTGGAGTCACGTAAACATTTAACAATTAATCAATATTATATTTTAGCATGTCGAAGACATCTCTAAATTCTGTAGTTCTTAAAAGTATAAGTTTTTTTATTTTTTTATTTTTTTATTATATGTCTGGGAAATATGAATGGATATCTTTTTTAGATCATCTATTCTTCCTATTCTGTCACAGTCAACTTCAGTGGGATGATAATTCTTATGATTCCTCTTAATATTTTACGTGAGGATTAGATTTTCTTAGAGTCTGTTTGGTTTGGATTAAAATCTGATTTTAATTTAAGTCAAAGTCAAACAATTAATATTAAGCACATTTTTCATGGGTCCCACAACTTTTCAACCACACATTTCAAAAATTTCTATTACAATCTATTAAAAAAAATCTAATTTTAATACACACCAAACACCCTTTTAAATTGTTTCAATTTGATTTAACAAAGACGCAAATCTTACGTTAGCGTATTTAATAGGATTTTACTACTAAACACTTCATATAAGAAAGATGAGCAGAACATAATGGATTTTAAAGTAACAAATATGCAAGTCTACACTATATCAAGCTTTGCTTTTTAGGCATAGCATTAGGCTAATTCAAGAATTCTGCAAATTTATTTATTTATTTATTTTTGTATATTATAGATAAGTCCAATTTTTTTTTTTAATCAAATCTTGATTCCAGGGACAAATTCAGGAAAAAAAATTAGCACGAATTAATACGAGAAAAAAAAATTAGCACAGACTAATATGAAAATAAAAATAAAAATTTACACATAAAAAAATTTTAATTTTTTTATTAGTATTTGGGCTGGAAGGTCGGACTATCCGACCCTAAATCCACCTCTGCTTGACTCGCCTGGATTAACTGAATATTTTACTCTATCTTATCATTTTGTCTCTCGGACTTTTACCATTTTAATTAATTTATGCATATGGATGAAATTTTTATCAAAGTTTTATTTTATGTAAGCGTTTAATACGGTTGTATTTTTAATTATTATTTAAAAATTTCAATAACATAAACAAAATCCATAACATTACAAATCACGTGCCTTCTTAGCTAATAAAAATAAAATAAAATTGGTGAATATATCTGGTCCCATATAGGAGGAATAAAATCTAGATTTTAATTTGATTTAAAATTAATAGTTAATTTTAACCACATATTTCATGTGTTTCATAATTTTTCAATAATTAATCTACTTATACAATCATAATTGACAATGTTTCTTGATAATGTTTGATGTAACAAAATCTGGACAGTTGATTTAAAAAATTGTTTTTAAATTTTTTTGAAATAGATGAATGTGATGATGATTGTTAATATACATTGTCAACAATCATTATAAATATAACATGATTATTTTTTCAAACTTAAGTACTTGTTGCGCCTATTACCTCTTTATTTTCTTGCATCTCGAAAATTGATTCAAAATATACAATCTCCTATAACTTTCACAACAATTCTTGCTAAAAATAAATTAACATAGAGAGAGACTAGAATTCACTTCAGAAATAGAAGTTCATATATTTCATTATTTTTATCAAAAGTTACTAAAATTTTAATTTTAATATCACCAATCAAAGACTTTGTCACTTTTCAAATGTTTTTGCGTTTATTTTCATTCATTTGAAATGACTTCAAACTAAGGGTGTGTGTAACATCCCGATTTTTATTTTATATTTTCATGTGGGCCACACTTAATGTTGGTCGTCTAGCAAATGAAATAGTCCATATCCGACATTATCATCATACGAAAGTCCAAATGTTAAAGTAATAAACTAGACCCGCTTATTTGCACAAAAGATTTAATTGCTTATGCTACGGGTCCAAAAGGACTCGACGCGTGTCAAGCAGGAGAAGCCCCACGCATAGGCGAACTGATTTGGTGTGGGGGACCGAAGTGAAGTGTCTTAAGAAGCAGAACTGAACTCATCCGCACCTCTCAGCGGATGCAAAGACCCGTACTCCGCAACGACGCTTCGCTGAACTGCCCCACCTCTCTCTAGCCGAAGTCCTTTTGTACAAGTCTCCAACATTAAATCTTTGATTGATTGATGGGACGTGTGACAGGGTTCAAACGGTCAATTCAACCGCATAAGTCAGAATAATAAAGATCCGTCAACCTATTGATGGACAGATTGACGTCTAGGATGGAACAGGGTGGAAGGATTCGAGGTCACGTGTCTCCTCATCCAACGGCTCTCCTCCTCCCACCCTTAATATAAATACAACCTCCTTGTCCCAGAAGAAGGATTCGCATTCTTGCTAATTGAAAGCATAAGTTATTCTCCCCTTTATAAACACACCTTATTCATTTCATATTTCTGGTTCACGTCCCCGGTGATCACCCAACCACCGGTGACCTCTGATTTCGAACTAAAAACTGACTTGACCGTCGGAGTGCTCGCGGCCGCCTCAACCCCCGTTGGGAAATAGGGCCACGAGTGGCTAATGACTTGCTATTGTGCGCAGGAAGGAGTGGACTAGAAGATTTATCTGTTGATGGCTCGAAAGTTCATTTTTTGAGGTCAACAGATTGACGCCGTCTGTGGGAATCTTGCTTAAACCACGAGTTATCCACCAAAAATCTTGCTTGAATACCCAGTTGATTTTCTCCCTTGGAAAAGGAACTTAATTCTTGAAAAAGAAATAAGAGCTGTGTATTATCCCCGTCACCTCAGATCATTAGCTCAGAAGAGGACGTGGAAGTTACTAGAGCTAGGAATGTCTCTGAAGAAGAGATCATCCGAACCAATGTGACGCATCAAAGGCCCCACCATCGGCATCGTAGAGGTGCGAGAACCGCTGTGATGCTAACTGCCGAAGTGGCTTGCATGGCCGCATACATGAGGAATAAAGCAGCTCAAAACGCCTCCATGCAAGAGCTCCTCATGGAGGTGTAGAGCCAAGGTGGATTTCAACAGAACCAACAACAAACTTATGGGTGAACCGAAGCAGAATCAGGCAGAAGGACCCAATTGAGCCCTCAAGAGGCCTTTCTCGAAAGAGAAATGGAAATGGAAGCCTCTAGTTATACAGTCGCCCCGGCTAATGATGGAGCTGCCGAAGAGAATAACTTCCCCCCAGAATACGAGGGACAACCCCAAAGGTCCACAAGTGTTTTTGACTGAATTGGGTGAGCCCCCAGAAACAGAGATCGGTCCCCCCGTCAAACAGTTCGTCCTCAACAGCAGCAAAGTCAAAGGGACCCGGCCCCTCCACCTAGAAATAGGCGAGAAAGGCGGAACTTGGTAGATTGGGAAAATCGGGGCGAAAACGCTCAACAAACACCTTGCCCCGTGGTTAACATAGGCGAGACAGACGAACCGTGCCGTTCCTACGAGTTGGATGATGATGATGACAATCTCGCCTTCTCCAGGGAGCTCCGCTATTTTCCCATGCCGCAGAACTTCGTCCCTCCAAAGAACCCAAAGTATGAAGGGAAAGGCGACCCGGAGAAACACCTCAACAAGTACAAAACTCAGATGAGCCTCAGAGGCGCCTCTCCTGCATGAAAATGCAGGGCTTTCCACTTGACACTCAGCGGCTCAGCCGAACTGTGGTACAACAGGTTGGCGCCATCTAACATAAGAAGCTGGCCAGACCTGAAAAGAGCTTTTCTGAACCTGTGCCTTTCTAAAAGAGATGGAGAAGCGCCAATCCAGCGTTTCAGGATATGAGGCAGGCAGCAGGGGAGACGCTGAAAAACTACCTCACCCGCTTCACTGATGAAATCACCTACTGTAAGCAGGTGACTGACAAAGAGGCCCTATCAGCTCTGAAGGAAGGACTGAATATGAACACTTTATTCTGGAGAGACGTCTGAAGCAAAAATCCATCAACCTACGATGAATTGGTGGAAATGATGAAGGTTGATATTGTGAATGAGGAGATGATTAACCACAGGAACAGGGCGGCACAAGGGCTTCCTCCACCCCAGAGGCAGATCGGAAGAGGCCCAACGTCACAAATGGTAAATCAATGGACACAAGCTGGGCACACCGTGGCTCCCACTTCGGGGCAGACGCTGGCCTCTGCCACATTGAATGTCGTGCCAACCCTGGCTTATGAGAATGTTGAACCTAATGCCAACAACCCAGTTAGGAACGCTGGAAGACCCTCAACCTCTAGAAATAAGGAGAGAGGCGGTGGGCCTAGGAATAGGCCCCAGGAGGAAGGACCGCCTTGTTGTACTTTTAATCGCTTCTATGGCCACGACACCAGGGATTACAGGGATGCCAACAGACTTAGAAGCAATCCCAAAAATGCAAAAGAGAATCGTCGTCAAGATGACGAACCGAGGTAAAGATCCCCCAGAAGGAGAGAAGAGAGGCCACCATCGCCTCGGAATGCAAGGAACAACGAGATGGAATGGCCTAGAAATGAGCAGCGCCCCAGGAGAGGCCCCGTTGCCGCGAATGAACACCATCCAATCCGCGAGATTGACACAATCATTGGAGGACCTCACCTGGGAGGCGAGACAAAGAATGCTCAAAGGAACTACACTAGGGAGGCCAAAGATCCACCCATGGCCAGTTACGTGGTGAGCCAATCCCAAGGAGGAAAGGCTGTAGAACCCATATCATTCGCCCCGGAGGACGCAATTGGTGTACATTATCCGCACTGCGACGCCCTAGTGGTCAGGGCAGTGGTGGCCCGCAACGGACTGAAGCGAATGCTGGTAGATAATGGGAGTTCGGTGAACATCTTGTTCGGATCGACATTTGAAAAAATGGCAGTGGATCACGAACTCACCCCCATGACTTCTCCACTATACGGTTTCACCGGAGATAGCATTATTCCAAGGGGCAAAATTACATTGGCTGTGGAGATGGGAACAGCACCCCTGGTGGCACATCACTTCATGGAATTCCTGGTCGTGGACCGTCGATCTGCCTACCACGGAGTACTTGGGCGACCTGCCCTGAAGGAACTGTTTGCTGTCACCTCGATCCATCACCTATGCATGAAATTCCCTACTGAGCGGGGAATCGCCACTGTCAGAGGTGACCAAAGGGGCTCCAGAGAATGTTACCTCGGCTCTCTAAGAAAAGTCGAGCCAAGGGTGAACATGCTTCATTGCGATGCTAAAATGGTAGAGGCCCCTGCGGAAGGGTAGCCCCCATTGAAGATGTCGAAATGGCAGAAGCCGGACCTGAAACATCCTTAGAGGAGCTAGATCCAAGGATCATTGAATCAGAATCACTTACTGCCCCAATGGAAGAACTGGAATGTCTCCTCGTCGACCCCAGGACGCCACGAAGGTTTTGCAGGTCGGAAAAGACCTGGAACGCGGAATGAAGGAAGAACTGAAAAACTTCCTGCGGAGAAATGTGGATGGCTTCGCCAGGAAACACAAAGACATGATTGGGATAGACCCGAACGTCAGCTGCCACCACCTACAGATCGATCCAAACTGCACCCCTTATAGGCAGAAGAGGAGGTCGCTGAACAACGAAAGGTATGAAGCCCTCAAGGAAGAAGTGGAGAGGCTAGTAAACAACGGCTTCGTCAGAGAAGCTATATATCCGAAATGGATTTCCAATCCCACACTCGTCAAGAAACACAATGGCAAGTGGAGGGTCTGCATCGACTTCTCCAACCTCAATCAGGCCTGCCCAAAGGACAGTTTTCCTCTCCCACGAATAGACCAATTGGTGGATGCAACTGCAGGCCACGAGCTGTTAAGCTTCATGAACGCCTACTCAGGCTACAATCAGATCCCCATGCACCCAGGTGATGAAGAGAACACATCTTTCATCACTGATCGGGGATTGTATTGCTACAAGGTAATGCCTTTTGGACTGAAGAATACAGGGGCCACTTACCAAAGACTAGTCAACAAGATGTTCGCCAATCAGCTCGGCAACACCATGGAGGTTTATGTTGATGACATGCTGGTAAAAAGCCTCAGGGTGGGGGAGCATATCAAGCATATGGACGAAGCGTTTCAGATACTGAAGAGGTTCCAGATGAAATTAAACCCCCTAAAGTGTGCTTTCGGGGTAGCCTCTGGCAAGTTTCTAGGCTACATCGTGAATCAAAGAGGGATAGAAGCCAACCTCGAGAAGATCAGGGCCTTGATAGAGATGAGATCACCATAGAAACCCAAGGAAGTGCAACGGTTAACTGGCAGAGTAGTCGCACTCAATCGCTTCATTTCAAGGGCCACTGAAAAGTGTCTACCATTCTTCAAGGTTCTCACATGGGGAAAGAGGTTCCAGTGGACGCCGGAGTGTGAAGAGGCTTTCCAAGAGTTGAAAAACTACTTGGGACAGACTCCCCTTCTGAGCAAATCCAAAGACGGAGAACCTCTGTTGTTATATCTAGCGGTGGCTGAAGAATCAATCAGTTCAGTGTTGGTGAGGGAAGAAGAAACACATCAATTGCCTATTTACTATGTGAGTAAATCACTTCTCCCGCCGAAGCGCGATATCCGGACATGGAGAAGCTGGCCTGGCTTTAAACATTGCTTCTAGGAAACTGAGACCATACTTTCAGGCCCACAGCATCCGTGTTTTGACAAATTTTCCACTGAGGCAAGTTCTTCAGAAGCCAGACGTCTCGGGGAGAATACTTAAGTGGACGGTAGAGCTCAGTGAGTTCGATTTAACATACATACCCAGGACGGCAATCAAGGGCCAGGCCCTAGCTGATTTTGTGACAGAATTCGCTAAGGCACCAGAGGTCGAATTGAACATGGAACCCGCGAAGACGCCCACCTGGAGCCTTTTTGTGGACGGTTCTTCCGGGGAAAATGGCTCCGGGGCTGGAGTGATTTTGGTGAGCCCAGAGGGGCACAAGATGAATTATGCGTTAAGACTTGGCTTTAAAGCCACCAACAATATGGCTGAATATGAAGCCTTCCTAGCTGGGCTAAGATTGGCTAAGGAACTGCAGGTGAGAAGGCTAATTATCAACAGTGATTCACAGCTTGTGGTGAATCAAATGAATGGAATTTTCGTGGCCAGAGACAAGAACATGGCGGAGGTACGAACTAATACAAGTGCCACGGCAGGAGAACTCCCAGGCAGACGCCCTGTCCAAACTTGCGAGCAGCAAAGATTTAGAACTCCTCAAGATAGTGCCAGTGGAGCACTTGGCCGAACCCTCTACCAAGAGAGGCGAAGAACTGATGTGGATTAAGGGAACTTCGCCATGGATGCAACCAATCTTGGCCTACTTGAAGGAACAGACTCTTCCAGAGAATGAGATAGAGGCTCGTCGACTCAGAAGAAGAGCTGTTCGCTTCGTCCTACAAGATGATGTTTTGTATAGGCGAAGATTCTCATCTCCCCTCCTCAGATGCACTGGAGGGGAAGAAGCGAGCTACATTTCAAGAGAGGTCCATGAAGGTGTTTGTGGGAATCACTCCGGCGGTCCAGCCTTAGCCCACAAAATACTTAGGCAGGGATATTATTGGCCTACCCTGAAAAGGGATGCGATTGATTTTGTACGCAAATGTGATAAATGCCAACGTTTCTCCAACGTACAGAGGCGACCTTCCCAGGAACTAACTGTTGTGTCAAGCCCCTGGATGTTCGCCAAGTGGGGAGTGGATTTCATTGGCCCCCTGCCCAAGGGAAGAGGAAACACTCGCTTTGCCATAGTTGCAATCAATTACTTCACTAAGTGGAAAAATATTATTTGCCGCTTCGGAATACCACATTCTCTGGTTTCAGACAATGGCAAACAGTTCGACAATAAGAAAATCAGTGCCTTGTGTGATGAGCTCGGGATCAGGAAGCACTTCTCCTCACCCCATCACCCTCAAGCAAACGACCAGGTCGAAGCTGTCAATAAGACCATCAAGCTCACACTGAAGAGAAAGCTAGAAACTTCCAAAAGGGTCTGGGTGGACGAGCTCCCACAGGTGCTCTGGGCTATAAGAACCACCTGCAAAACGGCAACTGGGAAGACTCCGTTCTCCATGGCGTACGGAGCCGAAGCTATGAGCCCCATAGAGGTTGGTGTCCCCTCTCCTCGTCGCATTCATTTCAACGAGATAACAAATGACGATCTGAGAAAATTTGATCTGGACCTTCTTGAAGAAAGGAGAGATGACTCCCAGATGAAGCTCGCCTCTTACCAGGGAAAGATGATGCGCTATTACAATGCCAAAGTGAAGAAGAGAACCCTACGCATCGATGACCTGGTACTTCGCAAAGTTTTCCCTTCATCCCAAGACCTAGGAGCTGGCACTCTTGGCCCCACCTGGGAAGGTCCGTATCGAATCTATATGAAGAAGTGCGACCTGGTACTTACATAATTGAAGATCTTGAAGGAAAAATCATGCCCACCCCTGGAACATTGAACACTTGAGGAAGTATTTCCAGTAGAACCCCTGTAAACTCTATCAATAAAAGAGCTGTTTTCAATTACTTTACTCTTAATATCACATCACACAAGCGCTCTCACACATCAGACATCCTAACCGAGGTGCAAATCCACCAGGGATCACCTCCAAGGATAAAGCCTATTAAGAGGTGGTGCGGGTGCCATCTTTGATGAAGCCACAAGCGCTCTCACACATCAGACATCCTAGCCGAGGTGCAAATCCACCAGGGATCACCTCCAAGGATAAAGCCTAGTCAGAGGTGGTGCGGGTGCCATCTTTGACGAAACCACAATCGCTCTCACACATCAGACATCCTAGCCGAGGTGCAAATCCACCAGGGATCACCTCCAAGGATAAAGCCTAGCCAGAGGTGGTGCGGGTGTCATCTTTGACGAAGCCACAAGCGTTCTCACGCATCAAACCTTACCGAACTGATCACACACGCAAGTTAATTAACTTATCATTTTCTTAAATGGTTAAGTCTTTACCGAACTGATCACACATGCAAGTCAATTAACTTATCATTTTCTTAAATGGTTAAGTCTTTACCGAACTGATCACACACACAAGTCAATTAACTTATCATTTTCTTAAATGATTAAGTCTTTACCGAATCGAAGACTGGCAAGTCAACCAACTTAATCTCAAATACTTAAGTACTCATCATTATATTCGTACTGAAGTGGGTTGGCACAATCAAAGGGAAGTAGCAAAAGCAAGAGCCGACATGGAAGAATAAAAAATTTCATTAAGTACAAATTAGGCCGAAGCCATTTACAAAATTAGGCCGAAGCCATTTACAAAGTTGGGCCGAAGCCATTACAAAAGCAGATCTGTCCCTACTCCTTGGGCAAATCTTCCTCCTCCTCTGCTTCAGGTCGCCCCCCAGTAGGACCGTCGAACTCTGCCTCTATGAACCCAATGTCCAGCTCTGGGTGCTTCTCACGCAGGCGAGACATAATCTCTCTGGCACTCCACGAAGCCCAGTAGTTGGCGAAGTCATCGTACTCAGGAGTTTCAGTAAAGTTACCCTTGTACTTCTGAACCGTCGCCTCTTCTACTAGCTTCGCTTCGGCCTTCAATGAGGCTATCTCCTCAGCCTGAGCCTCTGATAACACCTTCAGCTCAACCCTCTCTTTGTTCGCCGCCTCCAAGGCTTCGGAGGCAAGGCGCTGATGTTCTTTAGATTGGTCGATCCTTTTTGTAAGCGCAACCACCTGGGAGACGACCTCATGTAACTCATTCCTGAGGTGATTTACTTGCACCTCAGAAGAGTCCAGCTTCGTCGTAGCCTCGACCCACCTCGCCTCAAAGTCATCAGCCCTTTTCTTCGCCTTCTCTACCTCCTCCTCCCAGGCAGCAGAGGCCTCCACCCTATTCTCCAAATCTTCAAGCTTCTTCCGAAGGCCCCGAACCAGATCATCAGCTGCCGAGCTGAGAGTTAAAGCTCTGGCTACACAGGCACTGTTGGCAGCCAAGAGGTCCTTCACATCGCAAGAAGCAGTATGGTCCTGCCACGCTTCGGTCCAGTACTTGTTGTGGACCCATGCAGCAGAGGCGGAAGCATCTCCAGCACGGCCTCCGACAATTCCTCATCTTTACTCCCAATGAGATCAGGAGTTTTTCGCTGGGCCGCAGAGGTTGCTGACTTCTTCAACCTCTTCCTTGAAGGGCCCCCACCTAGGAAGGAAGAGATGGGCACTACGGCTTGGGCTTCAGCCGGGACAGCAATGGTCACTTCGGCTGAGACAGTGGGAGAGATCACTGGAGGGCTCGCAGAAGTAGCAGGAGCAGAAGTGGAAGTTGCTGTCGAACCCTTCCTCTTAGTCCGCACTAGAGGGCCCCCTCCTCAGCAGTTTCCTCCTCGGCGACCTTCTGGGTCTTGCTCAAGGAGTGCAGCTTCTCCGCCTGCTTCTTGTATTCAGCTGTGCCGGTGCGAAGAGCCCTGGCCTTAGTAACGCTACGCCTTATGGTAGCAAAGTCAGGTTTGAGGGGCTTCTTCTTTACAAAATCCTCTGCAAGATGAAAATAAAACCAAGTACTCAATGAATCATACTAGAAGAGAGTAAATGACGAAGTGAAGAAGTGAAGCTTACGCTGGGTAGACATCAGACCGTGGCGAATGAGGTCGACGTTCAAGCAGATAAGCTTGTTGAAGCTCCTCTCTCGGGGGTCGAGGTGATGGATGTCACTAATGATACCCTACTCCTCCTCGAAAATTTCACACCTCGGCTTGGAACCTGCAAACAACAAAAGTATTAAGTACATGAGGAAATATATCGAGTGAAGTCACTTCGAAAACAAAACTTACTGGGACTGGAGTAAGTGGTGGGAACTGTCAGAGGCGCCATGGGGTCATTCAACATTGTGTCCCGCCTCCCAACTGCCCAGAACCACGAATCTTTCCACCCCTTCACTGAAGAGGGCAGGTCGGTCACAAAGGGGGAATGGGACCCCTAGGGACACAGATAATACCACCCCTTATTCCCCTCTCCAGCTACACACACTTCGGTAGGTAAATAGAGTGGAAGACACTGAAAGGCATGTCAACTCCAATGCTAACCTGCCTTTATAGCATCCACGACCCCACCAGTTGAGACCAGGAGTTCGGATTTAGTTAGGTTGGGGCCAACCCATATGATTGCAGGACCAACCTAAAGAATGGGTGGAAAGGAAGCCTAAGACCAGCCCGGAATAGGCTTTCACTTACTGCCACACACCCCGGCCTCGGATATAAGCCCTCTCATCCGGCATTGGTAAAAGTAGCTGTATGGAATCTGGGACCCTACAAACAGTCCTACATTTTTCTATCATGGCCGGAGTGGCCTTTGAAGGATAGTTGGAAGCCCCCCATCGACTGAAGTGTCTATTGGGGAATCTGGACACCTCTAGACATTCTCCCCGGCTCTAATGGCTCTACCCAATTCTTCCAAACTGATTAAGATGGGCTCTCTCAGTTCAGCACTCGCTTCACCTCACCCTTCCCCCCTTACAGAAATTCTGAAATCGCCCTCAGCAGCCATTTTTCCCAGAAAGGTTCCAAAGTTCGAAGGAAAAAGGTGAAAAAATAGGAAAATCGATTTACCTAAAGTTGAAGAAGATTCGTTGGTCGCAGGAATCACTAATGGGCTTGCCGGAATTACTTGTTCGTCGGAGAAGAAGGATCGACAGAGTTTGGGAGCGTTTTCTGATTTTTTGACAAAGTAAACCTTCAAATGGCAGAGGAAGGAGCTTATATAGAAACCCAATGACCACCCCAGCCATTAGATCTTCCCAAAGCAGATCGTGGCCATTCAAATCTAAAGCTGATCATCACCGTCCAAATCAAAAGGCATTTGAATCAAGGGCTCTGATGAAGCCGTGGACCTCACGCAAAGGCCAAGCGCGTCGCCTTGAATGCTGGGGAGCCGTTGCCATAGTTATCTCTTAGGATGAAGGGAAGCGTGTCCTGGAAGAAACCCCTCATTATTACCTTGAAAAAACGCGAGAAACTTTTGAGTCATGCACACAATCCAAGACTGTCTATTCAGCGCCGTCACTTCGGCCAACTCAGATTGCAAAGTTGCAACAGTTCTCCTAAGGGCTGCCAACTGCAATCACTTCGGCCAACTCACCTTGCAGAGTTGGAACAGTTCTCCTAAGAGCTGCCAACTAGAATCACTTCGGCGGACTCGCCTTTCAGAGTTGGAGCAGTTCTCCTAAGAGCTGCCAACTGTAATCACTTCGGCCAACTCAGATTGCAGAGTTGCAACAGTTCTCCAAAGGACTGCCAACTGCAATCACTTCGGCCAACCCACCTTACAGAGTTGCAACAGTTCTCCTAAGGGCTGCCAACTGCAATTACTTCGGCCAACTCACCTTGCAGAGTTGCAACAGTTCTCCTAAGAGCTGTCAACTACAATCACTTCGGCGGACTCACCTTTCAGAGTTGGAGCAGTTCTCCTAAGAGCTCCCCATTGTGATCGCTTCGGAAAACTCAAACTCAGTCACAGCTCTCGGAGCGCCCTACTTCAAAAGTTGTCGCCTCTAGTTAATGCACAATACGGCTTGAGGAATTATGATTACGAAGGTAGATAGCCCCGCCGTTCGACGCTACGATATTCCTCGTTTCGCGCACAGCTAAAGAACCACACGCATCTCCCGGACACCCCTGCAAACATATCGACTCCAAAAGTCCACGCATTATATAAATAATCCATACATGGACTTGAGGGACTATTGTTACGGGTTCAAAAGGACCCGACGCGTGTCAAGCAGGAGAAGCCCCACGCATAGGTGAACTGATTTGGTGTGGGGGACCGAATTGAAGTGTCTTAAGAAGTAGAACTGAACTCATCCGCAACTCTCAGCGGATGCAAAGGCTCGTACTCCGCAACGACGCTTCGCTGAACTGCCCCACCTCTCTCTAGCCAAAGTCCTTTTGTACAAATCTCAAACATTAAATCTTTGATTGATTGATGGGACGTGTGGCAGGGTTCAAACGGTCAATTCAGCCACATAAGTCAGAATAATAAAGATCCGTCAACCTATTGATGGACAGATTGACGTCTAGGATGGAACAGGGTGGAAGGATTCGAGGCCACGTGTCTCCTCATCCAACGGCTCTCATCCTCCCACCCTTAATATAAATACAACCTCCTTGTCCCGGAAGAAGGATTCGCATTCTTGCCAATTGAAAGCATAAGTTATTCTCCCCTTTATAAACACACCTTATTCATTTCATATTTATGGTTCACATCCCCGATGATCACTAACCACCGGTGACCTCTGATTTCGAACTGAAACTGACTTGACCGTCGGAGTGCTCGCAGCTGCCTCAACCCCCGTTGGAAAATAGGGCCACGAGTGGCTAACGACTTGCTATTGTACGCAGGAAGGAGTGGACTAGAAGACTTATCTGTTGACGGCTCAAAAGTTCATTTTTTGAGGTCAATAGCTTACATGTATTTTTTTAAAATTTATTGTAAGTTAGTTGGGTCGAATATTTAAGTATCTTAGAAGTTGATGGAAAATATATTGATATTATACTCATTTTGAGGCTCGTGCTTAATAACATAAATTGGTTCAAGAATAAATAATTTTGAATTTGTCATATTCGAGTTATTTTGATAAAAAAAAATAATAATAATCCAAACTCTATATTTTATTAATAATAAGATAATAAAATAAAAGAATCTATCATTTCAATGGTACAATTTTGGAATTTGGAAAGGTAATCGAATTAAGTTAAACTTAAAGATAACATTCACTTTAAATTTATTTAAAATTTCATTAAACTCACTAACCAATAATGATTAATTTCATTAACCCTCATTAACATGAAAATGCCTTGTGAGTTATGTCATATGTGGGTTACGTGCATAGTCGGGGGAATATATATGTGTGTGTATTTGAGATGAAATGATTTTCTACTACCACAAAGTTTATATTATACACATTTTTTCGCAAGCTACATATTTTTAGATTTGTTTGATTTCAAATTGATGTAAGAATACATTGTGCAAGTGGTAAATCCCGATTTTGATATTTATATAGACTATGACATGAAATACTTTAAGGTTTTATGGTCGATATCTATGTTAAATCTTTCGAAATAGACATTTGGGTTACTATGTTATCGGGATGGATATTTTGGTCAAAATGTTAAATCCTACGGGATATAGGGATTCTTATGAAATTCCTTGAGCAATTGGAATCGCAACCAGTTTGCTCTAAATCTATGAAATGTCGGTATGTTATGCCAATTTTATGTTTATATCATGTTAATAAGGATACGCATGTATTTTTACTGAGTGTTTCCAAAATACTTACTTTTACAATAATATTTTAGATTAGAACGGGTCGTGTAGACACGTGACAGATTGATCGAGTGATCCTATTTGGGTCGCCAAATAAAATTTTAGAAATAATTATTGTCAAATTTTATTTGAAGAACATCTTTGTGTTTAATCACGTGCACATTATTTTTAGTATCTCTTTTTAAGTGTTCGAAGATCTATTATATTTAAATTGTTGGTTTATCCTCATCGAATTATCGATCAAATCTCGAAATTCGAATGAAAGTAATTTTCCGCTTAATCTAGACAAAGAAGATTTTTGGTAACACCTCAAATCTATTTTTTTAAAAATATATACAATAATAAATAAAACATATGCAAATGATTTGGGGCGTTACAACTTGGTATCAGAGTTTAGATCTACTTTTCTGCAGACCGGATAAAATTTATATGATTTTACTATTATGTGTAATTTGAAATTTTGTTAAGTAAATTATGTGCAACTTGTAGTCTCAACATCTAGATGATTTAACATAGACCATGCTTTATGATTGTGTCCTTTCATTTTAATAAACATATGGACATCTGATTGGATTGAATTTTATGAAGAAGCCGGTGACTTTATATTTTTAATTTGATTATGAATTTTTTTTTTAAAATAGATTTCCATGGACATCATATGTGGAACTATCCTAAGAACAATTTTTTATGAATAAGTTATGTTTGAAAGTAGATATGTGTGATAGAAATTTATTTACAATCAACCGTAAAAAAAAGTGTTGGCAATTTAAAGTTTGCTGTTTCCTTAAAATTTCGGTTTCTGCCTTGATTTTAAAAATTCATAACTCAATCGTTACTTGGAATTTTTAGACAAAACTAGTGGAGTTTGTTAGCCTCACATGTTAGCTACTGAATAAACTTGGAATCACGTCAATACGATGTCGATAGAATTTTATACTTCACTTAAATAAATTGCACTGAGTATTGTTCCTGTTTTCAGCTTCTGCCCTCAATTTCAAAAATTCATAACTCTACTTGGAATTTTTGGACAAAAACAGTGGGGTTTGATAGCCTCATGAGTTAGCTACTGGATAGAATTTGAATCATGTCGTTTAAATATGTGTAGAATTTTATATGGCACTTTAAGTAAACTGCGCTGTGTTACCTTCCAAACCGAGTCGCTGCGGGGTTTCGAAAAATATTTTAATACCCTATATATTGCCGACGGGAGTCGATTTTTGTATATGACATACTATAAGGAGTTTTCTACTTTACATTAAAATTTCATGAAGTTTTGGAGTCAATAACTATGCAAACGAATTTATTTTGTCAATTGTCGCTTGAGATAGAAAACAAAGTCAGGAACTTTTATTTTTAAAATTTTGCCTAAAATTTCACGCCAATAATGGATGCATCCATGGAAAATATTTTTAAGACATTTTTGAAATTGTTTCTTTTGGTATTGAATTATTTTGTTTTAAAAAAATAATTCTTGAATTAATTCTTAAATTAAATATTTAAGCTTCCGCATGAAGCTAAAACTGCTAAACGATATCGTCAATTGGACGAGTTTTATAACTTATTTATTTATTTTGTTCCCTAGCACCATATGTGGAAAAAGAGAAGTGCTTACACGTTTATTTTGTTTAGATCTATATGATATGTGATTTTAACTTAATCTTAAACAAATATTAAAATAAGACCCATGGCATTTAGCGCTCGTCAATCTACTATCGTCCTATGAACCTAAGGTAGGGACAAAATGTTATGTTTCATTTTATTCAAGCATGATTCATTTATCATTTAAGCTTGAACTCATGAAATGAAGGATTATGATTGAATGTCTAGAATGAAATATGTTAAGCATGTTATTATTTTGTTTTAATATACAAGAAGGTATGACGATTAGCCTTTATATTAAAACCACAAGAGCATAATGTATTGTTTGATATCACTAACAAAGATAAAACATAATTGGACACTTATGTAACAGACATGATTAGAACTTATCAGACAACCAGAAAGACCATGACTTGTAAAGCAGTATTGCACCGTAGATCCATCATTCAGTCCTATGAGAATTATGTGACTGACCCGACTCATTCGCTTGTCGAACACGTGCAAGACGTCTATGAGAGATGTATGGCAGCTGTAGATGCAGGACTAGAGATCACGCATATTGAAGCTGTGAATAACCTCATACATTCACTTCCACCTCAATGGGGGAGACATGAGAGTTATGGTTAGTGATGAGATGCTAGAAGACAACCCTCCAGAGCACCCAAACACGATTGAGTTCGACATGTATTGTCAAACCCTTCTAGATAGGTGGAGTGAGAGCTTAGATACCCAACCAGTTATAGTAAATGAGCTTGAAGATGAGCCTGAGCCCGAGCCAGAACTTTAGGCGGACCCAGAGGAAGACCCCGAATGAGAGCATGAGAATGACTTTGGGTTGGAGTTAGAGAATGATCATGAGCATAAACCTGAGCCACAGGTCGAGATTGACATAGAGTCCGGGCTTGAGGAAGAAGACTCATCCGAAGATGAAGCTCTACTAAAGAAGATTCGCAGGATTCATAGGGATTAGAAACTTAGAGTCCATTTCCTTAGTACTATGATGTCTTTTTATGTTGTTGGAAAATAAAATTGTCGAACTATTGTGTATCATGATTTCAAGGAATATTATTAATAAGATTCGCACTTCTCTTTGAACGTATTGAGCCACTTTGTTGTCCAACATTTCTAAGACAATATTTATTTTGTTGATTTAAGAAAATGGCAGGATGACAAAATCAAGCAGCTATGTTTAGGGGTCTGATGAGAGCAGTGCAGACCGTGGTATGAGTCTAGCACCCGCGCCAGTAACTCCTCAAAATGGACTGGTAATTGCCAATAACACAAGTTCAATTGTGGAGCAGTTTCGCCGTTCCAAACCTCCTTCTTTTTACGGTAAGGCAGACCCTTTGGCAGCCGAATAGTGGTTAAGAGGGTTGGAACGAATCTACAAACACATGGTATGCACTGACGCACGGAAGGTATCATGTGCTGAATTTATGCTGGTTGGTGCAGCAGGGCACTGGTGGGAGTCTGCTTCGCGTACCAGAACGAAAGCACAACAACGTACTATGACTTGGGCACAGTTCAGAAAAGAAGTGATGACAAAGTACTTTCCCCAATCCTTGAGAGACCGGAGAGAGGCGGAGTTCTTACAGATGAAACAAGAAAATATGTCGCTTGATGAATATAAGAAGAAGTTTGAACAACTTTCTAGGTACGCAACATACCTGGTGGACACCAAGCCAAAGAAGGCTAGGAGGTTCGAACCAGGGTTATGTCTAGAGATTAAAGGAATCATGACATCTCACCATATGACGACCTATAGTGAAGTGCTTCAGCGGGGCTGAGTCAATTTCTGATCGTCTAGAAATGGATCGGCTGACTGCGAAAAGTAACGAATCATATGGAAAATGAAAGTGGAATGGACTGAATAAAAGGAAAGGATTTAGACAATTTAAGAGGTTCAATACAGGATCAGGATCAGGCAAACCAAACACAGTTACTCCAGGATGCCCTAAATGCAATAAGGCCCATAGAGGTGAGTGCTTATTTGGAAAAAAAATGCGTGCTATCAATGTGGCCAGGTAGGGCATTTTTCCCCAGACTGCAAGACATATCCACCTAAGAAAGACTATGAGCAGGGCAATAAAGTGAAAATGAAAGTTTTTGCTTTAACCTTGGAAGATGCAAAAGAGGACTCAACCGTGTTAGCAGGTATTCTATCAATATCTAAACTACCTACATATGTTCTTATAGACTCAAGAGCTACTCATTCATTTATCTGTACCGCATTTATTTCTAAATCATGTACTGCATGTGAGAAATCCGATAGTGTTCTAGAAATTTTCATCCCATTCGGTAGAGTTTTAAACACTAATTGGATTGCTTGGGCGGTAAAGTTAGAAATGAATGGAATAGAATTAAAAGTAAATCTATACATTCTCGACATGAAAGATTTCAATGGTATTTTAGGAATGGACTGGTTGGAAAGTAATCATTCGATGTTTTGAAAAAAAAAGTAATTTTTCAAAACCCTGGAGAGGAAGAGTTTCGATTTTGTGTTGTACGAGTTAAGTCTTTACCTCGTCTCGTGTCGGCCATGAAGGCAGAAAAGATGTTAAAGAAAAGATCTTGCCAGGAATTTCTAGTAAGTATACATGGCACTTAGCTATCAGAGCTTACTATTGATAGTGTGCCGATTGTACAAGATTTCATTGATGTATTCCTTGAGGACTTACTTGGTGCACCACCTAATAGGCAATTGGAATTTACAATTGACCTCGTACCTGGAGCAACTCCAGTGTCTAAAGCTCCATACAAGACGGCGCCAAAAGAACTATAAGAATTGAAGATACAATTGCAAGAATTGTTGGATAAATATTACATTCGACCAAGTACATCTCCTTGGTGAGCACCGGTTTTGTTTGTGAAGAAAAAAGATGGATCAATGAGGTTATGTATTGATTATAGGGAACTGAACTGATTAACTATTAAAAACAAATATCATCTTCCTCGAATTGAAGGCCTCTTTAATCAGTTGAAGAGTGCAACTGTATTTTCCAAGATTGATTTGAGGTCAGGTTATCATCAGTTGAAAGTGAAGGCGGATGACATTTCAAAGACGACAATTTAGAACTTACTATGGTCATTATGAGTTCACGATGATGCCTTTTGGATTAACAAATGCTCTTGCAACATTTATGGATTTGATGAATAGAGTATTCATCAGTATCTAGATCAAGTTGTCATTGTATTCATCGATGACATTTTGGTGTATTCCAAGAATAAGGATCAACATGAAGAACAACTTAAAATAGTATTGGAGACACTACGAAGGGAGAAATTGTACGCTAAATTCAAGAATGTGAATTTTGGCTTGATCGTATAGTCTTTCTTGGTCATGTGACGGCACAAGGGATTGAAGTAGACCCTAGTAAAGTTGAAGCCGTAACCAACTGGTTCAAACCGACAAATGTAGGTGAAGTTTGTAGTTTATTGGGATTAGCCGGTTATTATCGAAATTCATTGAGGGATTCTCCAAAATAGTTGGGCTGATGACCCAACTAACTAGGAAGGGTGTAAAATTTCAATGGATTGAGAAGTGTGAAGAGAGTTTTGAAGAACTGAAACAAAAATTAGTTACAGCTCCAGTCTCAGTTATACCAGAGGGTTTAGATGGATTCGTCATATACAGTGATGCATCCAAACAGGGTTTGGGATGTGTGTTGATGCAGTTTGGAAAGGTGATCGCTTACGCCTTGAGACAATTAAAACAACATGAACAAAACTACCCTACTCATGATCTTGAGTTGGCGGCGGTAGTACACGCTCTTAAAATATGGCGTCACTACCTTTACGGGAGAAATGCGATATTTATACGGATCATAAGAGTTTGAAATACTTCTTTACTTAAAAGGATTTGAATATGAGGCAAAGAAAGTGGTTGGACTTAGTTAAGGATTATGACTGCACTATCTATTACCATCCGGGTAAAGCTAAGGTAGTCGCGGATGCTCTTAGTAGGAAGACAGTGGGACAACTAGCAGTTTTATCCACAACTCAAGTGTGACTGATAAAGGAGTTCGAGAAATTGAAATTGGAAGTTGTCATTCCACCAGCTTGAGTTATTGTAGGGATTGCAACATTAAAAATTCAACCTACTTTTAGAGATCGAATCAAGGATACTCAAGACAATGACCAATTTTTGAGGAAAATCAAGACAGAAGTTGGTACAAGTAAAAGAAAGATTTTGCAATAGCAGATGACAATACTTTGATGTTTGAGGGAATTTTATGTGTACCAAAGGATGAAGGGATAAGGAAAGAAATATTAGAGGAAGCTCATTACACCCCGTATGCGGCACATCCGGTGGTACTAAAATGTACCGAGACCTTCAAGATATATTTTGGTGGAGGAATATGAAAATGGAGATTGGTCTCTTTGTTGAGAAGTGTATTGTATGTCAGCAAGTTAATGCGGAATATCAAAGACCATCAGGACCATTAAATCCATTGGAAATTCCAGAGTGGAAATTAGAGCAAATAGCTATGGATTTTCTGGTAGGTTTTCCGGATTCAACGAAAGGACACGATGCCATCTGGGTAATTGTGGACAGGTTGACAAAGTCAGCTCATTTTCTTCTAGTAAGAATGAGCTACAACATGGATCAATTTGCCCAATTATATGTTAAGAAAATTGTCAGGCTGCATGGAGTTCCAGCATCCATCGTCTCAGATCGAGACCCAAGGTTTAATTCTAAATTTTGGAAGAGCATGCAAGGAGCTATGGGGACAAAGTTAAATTTTAGCACTGCATATCATCCTCAATCCGATGGACAGTCTGAAAGGATTATTCAGATCTTTGAAGATATGCTCCGTGTATGTGTTTTTGATTTGGGAGGTAATTGAGAATCATATCTATCATTAGTGGAGTTTGCATATAATAATAGCTTTTAGTCTACTATTGACATGACTCCTTATGAAGCCCTCTATGGTAGGAGATGTAGATCCACAGTTCATTGGGATGAAGTTGGAGAAAAACGAATTTTGGGTCTAGAAATTCTTGCAAGGACAATACAAACAATTGATAAAATTAGAAACAGAATAAAGTTTGCTCAAGATAGACAGAAAAATTATGCAGATCAACAAAGGAAAAGGAAAACGATAGAATTTGAAGTCGGTGAGAAAGTATTTCTAAAAGTGGCACCAATGAAAGGGGTTCTCAGATTTGGCAAGAAGGGAAAGTTAAGACCTAGATTTATATGTCCTTTTGAAATTCTAGATAGAATTGGAAATGTAGTGTATCGTCTAGCATTGCCACCTAGACTATCGACAATACATAATGTATTCCGTGTGTCAATGCTTAGAAAGTATGTACATGATCCTGAGCATGTAATAAACTATGACTCATTGGAAGTACAGAAGGATCTAATGTATGAGGAGAGACCTTTGGAGATTATCAAAAGGAAAGTACATGCCCTAAGAAATAAAAAAGTTGATTTAATTAAGGTACGATGGAAATATCATGGAATTGATGAGGCTATTTGAGAGAAAGAAGAGGAAATAAAAGTCAAGTATCCAGAGCTTTTCGACTAAATAAGGTAATTTTGAGAACGGAATTATTTTAAGGGGGAAGAGATGTAACATCCTGATTTTTATTTTATATTTTCAAGTGGGCCAAACTTAATGTTGGTCGTCTAGCAAATGAAATAGTCCATATTCGACCTTGTCGTCACACTAAAGTCCAAATGTTAAAGTGATAAATTCGACCTGCATATTTGCACAAAAGATTTAATTACTTACATGTATTTTTTTTTAGAATTTATCGTCAGTTAATCAGGTCGAATATTTAAGTATCTTAGAAGTTGATGGAAAATATATCCATATTATACTCATTTTGAAGCTCGTGCTTAATAATATAAATTGGCTCAAGAAGAAATATTTTGGATTTGTCATATTCGAGTTATTTTGATAGAAAAAGAAGGTAATCCAAACTCCATATTTTATTAATAATAAACAATAAAACAATAAAAATAAAAGAATCTATCATTTCAATGGTACGGTTTTCAAATTTGGAAAAGTAATTGAATTAAGTTAAACTTAAAGATAACATTCACTTTAAATTATTTAAAATTTCATTAAACTCACTAATCAATAATGATTAATTTCATTAACCCTCATTAACATGAAAAATGCCTTTTGAGTTATGTGAGTTACGTGCATAGTAGTGGGAAAAATAAATAAATAAATAAATATATATGTGTGTGTGTATATTTGAGATGAAATGATTTTCTACTACCACAAAGTTTATATTATACACATTTTTTCGCAAGCTATATATTTTCAGATTTGTTTGGTTTCAAATTGAGGTAAGAATACATTGTGCAAGTGGTAAATTCCTAGTTTTTGATATTTATATAGATTATGGCGTGAAATACTTTAAGGTCTTATGGTCGATATCTATGTTAAATTTTTCGAGATAGACCATCGGGTTACTATGTTAAATCTTTTGGGATGAACCTTTTGGTCAAGATGTTCAATCATACGGGATATAGAGATTCTTATGAAATTCCTTGAGTTATTGGAATCGCGACCAATTTGCTCTAAATCTATGAAATGTCGGCATGTTATACCAATTTTATGTTTATATCATGTTAATAAGGATACACACGTATTTTTACTAAGTGTTTCCAAAATACTCACTCTTACAATAATATTTCAGATTAGAACAAATCTTATGGATGCGTAGCAGATTGATCGAGTAATACTATTGGGGTCGCCAAGTAAAATTTAGAAATAATTATTGTCAAATTATATTTGAAGAACATCTTTGTGTTTAATCACCTGCACATTATTTTTAGTATCTCTTTTTAAATGTTCAAACATCTATTAAATTTAAATTGTTGGTTTATTCTTATCGAATTATCGATCAAATCTCGAAATTTGAATGAAAGTAATTTTTCGCTTAATCTAGACAAAAAAAAATTTTGGTAACATCTCAAATCTATTTTTTAAAAAAATATATACAATAATAAATAAAACATATGTAAATGATTTGAGGCGTTACAGTGTGCCTAAGAGTGATTCCAGTCGAATTATAATTCGAAAGTCGATCATAGTGTACAAAAAATGGGGCTCACAACTTGACAGCAATTTTTTTTACCACACCATCTAGTCAATTACAATTTTTGGTTGAAAATACCATGTTGTCCCTACATTTTTGAAAGTCCAAGTCATTAAAACGACATTTTTGACATTAAGCCTGCTTCGTGAATGACGGCTGCAGAAGTCGTCCCTTTTTTTGCCAAATTTCTTGCAGACGTGGAGCCCACTTTTCATGTCTAACGATCACAATTTCAATTAGAATTTTTGCTTGAATCCCTCCCAGACACCCCCCCTAAGTCAACCGTCATCCAAGAATTAGTTGATTTTTATTAGACAAAAAGATGTTATCATATGTTCAAAGCATATTCCAACCATTAGCTCTGTCACAGCACATAATCTGCATATATCAAACGCAGTCGTATCTCCACTCTAATCACAGCCACCAGTTGCCTTGTCTTTTAGCCACACCAAAAAACAATTCTGCATAGCTGGAAAAAAAATTTAAAAAGAAAAAGAAAAATGGAGAGTAATATTAAAAGCACCACGTGCTCCGGCGATCGGCCGACGGTGATGGTGACCAACGACGACGGAATTGACGCCCCCGGCTTGCGTTCTCTCGTCCGCGTCCTCGTCTCCTCCAATCTCTTCAAAGTCCTCGTCTGTGCTCCCGACTCGTACGTATATACTTTAGTGTATATCTACTACATATAATCGCGTATTTATGTGTGCTTGTATTAATTTGTATGAGTTTCTATATGCAATAATTTTCTTTCTTTTCTTTTCTTTTTCTTTTTTAAAATTTTTGCTGGGTGAGAGGAATTTGAATCATAGCTACAATTTAGACCTTTTGTGTTTCATGAGAGTCATTTCTAGTTATTTGGTTGGTATAAGGTCCATAGTTTCTGTTATCCCACCCATAGTTTTTGAGGTTATTTCACTCGAGATTGATTTTATCAACCTTTGAGAGGAATCATTTTGTGCATTGTTTATGTTCTCGATATAAAAATCGGTACGTCCCGTGCCCGGAATACTATCTACGTAGTACTTTCGTTTACTTTTCCAATCAAAACTTTGGTCCATAATTGTCGGTGTCGGCCACATGGATCCGAGTGGACCCTGACATCCGTTGTCTGATTTTTAGGGTCAACAAATTGACGCCATCGGTGAAAAACGCGATAGTTAACCACGAAAATCTCGTGAAGAAAAGCCAGTTATCTTAATATAAAATGATTGCTTGCCTTTGAAGAAAATGAGGTATCCTTTAAAAAGGAATAGTCTGTTTGAAACACCATTTCTACCCCTTGAAAAAGGGAAGCGTTGATTGTTTGCAAAATGCCTTGAAAGTATCATGAGTACTATCGTAGAGGAATTTGCACCTCAGAGGGCCAGAGAACACCCTAAAGAAGGAGAATCCTTGCACACAGTCCCAACATCTCGCCATGGATTCCACCAACCGAATAGACGAGGTGAATCATAAGGAGGGGCCAGAATAGCTACTAGACTCACCAGAAAAGTAGCCACCATGACTGAAAATATGAGTATTACTCAGCAAAATCTTGCCATGCAAGAGTTGTTTAGAAATATGCAAAACCGATGAGGGTACCCAGTTCCTCCATATGCCGCCCAAGAGAATGCATCCCTTCAACTTTCCACCAAATTATGATCCAGAGGACGCACCAAGGAGGTCAGTGAGTGTCTTTGATAGATTAAGCCTAAGACGACCTAGAAATAGGCAGGCACAATAGCCTCGCCCGTCTAGAAATAGGCAACATGCGAAGCCTCGATTTGGAATGCAAGCCAAACCAGTCTATGGTAATGTCAACCCTTCGCCTAGAAATTGGCGTGAGAGGAGAGGAGAGCAGAGTAGGTGAGAAACGACCAGTCTCTCATATTTTTATTGACGCCGCTACGGAATTTTTCCAATGTAACACAAAAAGTCCATGTATCACATAAATGACCATACAAAGATTCGGGGAACTATTGTTATCTCACCTATATGGAGCTTCTAATGAAAGTCGCGTGGAGACACTGCATGTGGACATCTGACAGTCAATCAAGTCAGAATGAAGGAAAGGCAAAGGCTGCTTATACCCGAGGCACTACCCCTATATTTGGCTCATCAATCGAGGTGCTTCCTTTCAAACCGCTGAACCTCTTCACATCCGAAGTCTCTCTTATCAAGTCAAGGCTCCCACTACAAGCAAATTAGATGAGTATTTTTATGAATGATTGATGTAACGTCTGTGTCTGTATTAATGAGTGTCAGATATGTCGACCTAGGAGTGTAGAGCTGCTAACCCTTTGTCAATGTAATTAATGCATGGCAGAGTCATGTGAGATTTCGGTTAATTAGATGAGCCACGTGGATCAGATTCAACGGTAACCATGTCAGCTTGAGTACTATAAATAACAACTCTTATAATATTATAAGGGATGGAAAAATAGAAAAACAATCTCGATATTCTTGTGATATCTTTTGAGGTTATTTCACTTGATATTGATTTTATCAACTTTGAGAAGAATCATTTTGTACGTTGTTTATGTTCTCAATATAAAAGTCAGTACGTCTCGTGCTCGGAATATTATCCACAAAGTACTTTCGTTTACTTTTCCAATCAAAACTCCGGTCCATAACTGTTGGAGTCGGTCACCAGGACGCAAGTGGACCCCGACATTTGTTGTATCATTTTTTGGGGTCAACAGTTTGGTAAGTAATTGTAGTTGTTTTTAGGGCTTGTTTAGTACAGATTCTCAAAATCAATTCTCATTTTCAACCACACATTCTTCAATAAAATAATATTTTTCATCACATCAATAATTTCTTCTTCTTTTTCAAAAACACATTTCCCATCATATCACTATTCAAAAGTCAATTCATTCCCCAAAAATCACTCCCAAACACCCTCTTAATATTTTTGGTTTAAAGTATTGTCATTAATTTTGTGATTTCTTGCTTGTTTTTAGTGCATTTGTAATTTATATAAGCTATTCTCGTGTTCACTCTCTTTCGTGTTTTTATTTTTTACTATCATTATTGGTTTTCAGTCAAATCAGCTGATAATATATATATATATATATCACTCACTTTTTGCCTGGACATGCTTGCTGAATGTGCAGCGCACTCATTGGTATATAATTTAGCTTGTCTAGTAGTTTTAGCTCTAGTAATGTGAATCTGAGTTTACTTTTGAACTTTCATGTTCACAAGTTTGTTAGCTTTTTTCTCTCCAACCTTTACTTTTAGTATTTTTTGTTTTATTTTGTGAAGTGCTATTTACTTTATTCTTCTGATTGTTTTAAAAGCAAAGACTTGATTTTTTTGGAGAATTTCGAGCTTACAATTTTCGTTTTTTCTTTTTTTTTTTTTTTTTTGTCTAACTTTCTTTTGTATCCCTTTCGTATGTGATCTTATCTGATGCTCTGTTCATATCAATATAGAGTAGTGACTATCTAAGACATATCCAATTATGAAATATCTACAAAGTGATGCTTCATTGTTATTTCTTACATGTTGCTGTTTCTTTTTCAGTGAAAAATCTGCTTTTAGTCATAGTATCACTTGGCAAACTTCTGTTTCCGCTAAGCCAGTGGAAATTGGTGGAGCAACTGCTTTTGCAGTTACTGGTCAGTTGCATTTTTCACTAATTTTCTGTCATGTATGCTTCCTGTGTTTGTGTTTCAAACACTTAAAAGAATGGTATTGTTTGACATATGAAAGAAGGAAGAAAATTTTGAAGGAAATAGAAGAAATATAAACAGTACAGTTGATTATAATAATTAATGTTAGAAAAATTGCATTAGACGTTTCTTCTTTTGCCTGAATGTTATTATCTTTTTGGAAATGCACCAAGATTGATTTTCTATTTCAAAAAATAACAAATTTTTATCCTGTTTCAATCATTCCTCTGTGACATCATAAAATTGCAAAAGTTGAAGATATGACTGTTCGTACCAGAATGTGCTGAGATACATGGAGACCTTTAAGTAGTATATTTTTGGAGACCTTTGTCCTACTATGCTGCCATTCAGCATTTCATTCTTCAGTCTTTACTTGGGCAGCTTAATATTCACAAGCACTTATGTGAAGAAATACATCGTGTACTCCATTTACAGATATCTCTTGTCCAACTATATGAAGGGATGAAATTAGCTTTTTGCCTGCTAACATGATGATTCCAAAACCTCAATTTAATTTATTTTTTATTTTTAAGTAAAACTCATTTTTTTTTTGCATTATGATGTGAAGGGGAGACCAGATTTACTTGAGGACATGCAGATGCGAAATTCTGCAACTCCTTGGCATTTAACATATTCTTTTTGATTCTTTGATGCTATAGATATAAATTACTAGATTCTTTCATGTTCAAAATACAAAGCTTTACATTTTGTACTTGGTGCGGATTAACATTCACAAACACTTATGTGAAGGATACACACACACACACACACATATATATATGGATTCGAGTAGAGTTCAAAAAATGAGGAAAGAGAGACTTTATTTGAGATTTTGAACCATCATGTTGAGATTAACATTTTTCCTACGAACATGATGGTTCAAAATCTCAAATAAAGTCTCTCGTTCCTCATTTTTTGAACTCTACTCGAATTCATATGCAGATGCTAAATTTTGCATCACCTTTGCTTTTTAACGCTCATTTTGAATTCTATAATACTGCATCTTTTCATGTTAAAAATAAAAAAAGCACTGGGTGCAGCTTAATTTGAGAGCACTCATGTGAAGAATATACCATGCTGCGTTCTTATGGATTCTTCTTGCTTAACTATTTGAAAAGATGGAATTAAATTGTTTGCATGCAAACATGATGGTTCAAATCTCAACTTCATTTTCTGTTTATCCTCATTTTTTGCATTATGATGTGAAGGGGAGGCTAAGCTTATTCATATTATTGTATAGATCGTGCATATGGCGAATATTGCATCCTTGTCATTCAACATGGTTTTTATGATTCTATTACACTTTCGATACAAAATAACACAATCTTCATGTTTGGAATACAAACAATTATATTCTGTACTCGGCGCAGCTTAATAGTTTATAAGCATTTATGTCATATTTCTACTATCCAACCGATGCAGTGGAAATAGAAACAAAAGTGTCACGTGATCAACAAACTCGTAGATTCTGAAGAATATGTAGATTGGACGAAGGAATGTGGAAAATCTCCAAAAGTCTCTAAAATTTGATTCAACAAAAACTGAGCCAACAAGAAACCTAGGAAAAGCTTTTAATCAAGATCTATCAAGCAATAAAATGACCTTCCTACCCTCAATTAAATAAAACTTTAAAACAATTAACTAATAAAACAAGCAACCGGAATTAAATAAAAGAAGCTAGCCACGCGCATGTCTGCCCATGCTCTCCTCAGGGTGCATAAAGTGATGCATGTGCATTACCAACCATATCAACCTTGGTTTCAATTCACTCACTCTGCAAATCTATGCTTATCCATATTACAGTAGGAAAATAGTATGATACAGTTTCCAACACAGATAATTGATAATCTGATCCATTTTATTCATTTGATGAAAGACATTAATGTTCTGTAACAAGTTCTTGTCTTTTGAGCTGGGAGATATGCATAATTTTTTTGGACAACTAATTTTTTACATGACTTCTATTTTTTCAGGAACTCCTGCTGACTGTACATCTTTGGGAATTTCCAAAGCTCTTTTCCCTTCAGTACCTGATCTGGTAATTATTTTGCATCATCTGGAATAGTTTGATGGTTTTATTTGTTTCATTTCAGTTTTCTGTTCTTTCTTTCCTTCAAATCTAGAGCAATATGCCTCCATCTTGATTGCACATGATATATATTTCCGTCCTTGTACAGTGCCTGAATGTTGATGCACGTTGAAGGGTAATGTCTGGGCAAATAATTGCTCTAAGTTTTTCCACTTCTCTTTGAAGAACCACTATATCTTGGCTAATGTCCTCTGTCCTATAATCTCTAGTGTTGTGCTTTATTTCGATATGGAAAGAGTTACTTGCATACTCTCATGCTCCAATATCTGTTTTGCAGGTAATCAGTGGCATTAATATGGGCAGCAACTGTGGTTATAACATGTTAGTAGCATTGTCTACATTTGGCCTCTGTATCTTTGTAGATGAGATGACTTACTATCTAGTGCTTGCTCCAAAATTTTCTCTCACAGGAAGCCTGGGCACACACTACTCATGCACGTCTATTTTGATGAGTTACATGTCATGCTGTGTCATAGCCGTGTCTGTGTCCGTGTCTCTTATGAGTGCTTTATAGTTTCTCCCTATGTGTGTGCGCGCTTGTCGTAAGTGCTGCAATGTGATTTTACATGATATTTACGTTAATGCATCTGTATCCCTGGTACCTAGTTTGGACATATATGATACCACTCAAGGTTGTACAAGATATTTCACTACCAAGCACAACTTTTATGGTTACAATTGAACATTCCCAATATCTGGTATAGCTTCGGCATCTACTTAAGTTACCTTAAACCAGGAATTGATTTATCAGCAGAGTAGTTATCAAATGTTGATCAGGGTCACTGTTCTGTGCTTGTGTATCTGTTGATTAAATATATTGTGGTAATGCAGTGTTTATTCAGGAACAGTTGCTGGGGCTCGGGAAGCATTTTTTAATGGTTTACCTTCTGTCTCTTTATCATACGACTGGTAAGTATACACTGTTTGTCTTAACGCATTGATGTTGGTAAATTTTTGTTTATGCCTACTCTAATATGAAATGAATAATCATAAGTCATAACCCAAGTGATTTAAATTCCAAGAATAAATCAATTTAATTTGATTTTCCAAAAATCTTAAAGTTTCATCCGGGTAGAAAAATATCTGGTGTAAATAAACAAGGGTGTCTTGCAATACTGTATTCTAATTATACTGAAGGTTCAAATGTTGTATTTATATAAAAAGTTGTGAATATAATGAATTATGAACTGTTCTATCAATTTATACTGTATCCTTTTTATACTTGATTTCAGCGTTCTCATGTCGATCTATGATAAAAAGGAAATAGTCAGCCACATAGTGTCTTAAGTAAAAAAAGAAAAGAAGAAAAAATAGAATAAAAAATTAAAGCACTTGAATTGAAGCTGATAATTTGCTAGTCTAGAAGTGACTGCATCAGCATTCGGAGTGTGAATTGCATCATGTCTGATGCCATAGGTGGGTGGGCCAAATCGGTGAACAAAGTTCACTAGAATTATAGAAAGGATATTTATGGCATATATTTTGAAGATGGATTAAATGTAGTCTACCGATTGTTCTACAATCAATTATTGTACCCATTTTCTTGCAATGATGGGGTTGTTGAAGAAGTTGTGAATGTTATGCCTTGGATTTCTGAATTGCAGGGCAGGAGGTAGGAGTAATGTTGATGATTTTACTCTGGCTGCAGAGGCTTGCATACCCATTATTATTGCCATTTTGTCTGAAATTAAGAAAAAGACTTATCCTCAAAACTGTTTTCTGAATATAGATGTGCCAACAGATGTCCGCAACCATAAGGTAATTTGCTGGTTTGTTTTGGCAACACTCTTTGTTTTAACTCAAATGATTAAGATAAGGTGTGGCAAACATGAGGAACCCTATAATGTGTCTGCATTTTGGTGGTGCAACTGAAATAGTGAAAAATTTGCATTTGTCTTGTCCATTTGACTGTTTTGCATGTCTGTTAAACCTTTGGATTTTTCACTATCATGAAAACTTGTGCTTTTCTGATTTATTGATACAGTTATTTTCATTGCAACAAGATCACTCCTTCCCTATTTCTTCTCCTTCCTTTTTCTTTAATGTGAAATTTATCAAGTATGTAGCTTGCTTGATTAACATGTTTCTTTTCATTGCATGAATGTAGAGAAGAGGATGTTTAATGTTGTTTTTTGGTACTACAACAGGGTTATCGACTGACGACGCAGGGCAAGAGTATCGTGAAACTGGGATGGAGGCAAGTTGGATCAGATGCCCAAGGAGCAAAAATGTTATCAACTATGACTATGGAATCAAATTCATCTTCACAAAATGAATCAGATGCTCTGAGCACACCAAATAACCAGCTTCTATTCAACAGAGAAGTGTGATTTCTTTTTCTTCTACCTCCTTGCACATTTTGCTGGAACATCCATTTTTTTTTTTTTTTGTTACAACTGAATTCTACATGGAACTGAGTGGTTTTTCTAAATTCTTGTCAATTTTTGAATTGTTTTAAATAATTTGTCTTGATTTTTTTGATTGCTAGCCTTCATTTTCTCTTGTTTCACCATTTTGTTAATTGATGCTCATTCGTATGCATGCATTGTAATATTTCATGACCTGGTAAGTTAAGGATATGGATAGTATGGAATGTTAATATATCTGTTGGTTTCTGAATCTTGGACTAATATTAACCTATTTCTAATGTGAGTGTGAGTTCAGATTGACCAAGCTAAAAAAAATTAAAATATCTCTTTTAAACTAATTGATCTTCGTATTCTTATACATTTAAGTACTTTGGATAAATGAGTTAGCTGAATGTTGTGGGATTTGTTTCTATTTTTCTCAACTATAGCTTGTAGGTATCATTTTGCCCCTGTTTTGTATAGCTAAAATTTTGGCTAAAAATCTAAGTCAAAGACAACAATTAAATTTAACCACACATTTCATGTGACCCACAACTTTTATCAACTTTTATCAAAATTAGGATTTTTAGCTACACCAAACAGGGCTTAGTAATTTCTAATCAAGTAGGAGATACTTGTGATTAAGTTTTTCCTTAATTTATTTGCTTAGTGATCTATACTATGCTCTGGTATAGTTTTAACATCATAAATTCAGACTAGATAGTTTTCTTTTGGACAAGTAAAAATTAAGATTTGATAGTTTCTCTGAACATTTCATGTTTCTTTTATTTAGTTCAAAGATTTTGTTTGTCATTTACTTGCTTGTCGATTTTTTCTTAATGTTTGCCTGCTACTTAGTACCACTGTCTTTTTCAGCACAAGGAAGATTAAAGTTATATCATCATGAATCTACTCGTGGTTCAACATTTACTATTTACCTCTTAGCGATTTTTAATACGAAACGAACTACCGTGTCATTCTTTAGGTCATAGCATTACAAGTCGAAGATGGCGATACAGACTACTGTTCACTTCAAGAAGGATATGTAAGTTGCATCTGTTTTACATCGTGTTATTGCCTTTGAGAGGGAGCTCCAAATTAATTTATCTTTCACCTTTCCTATTGCAGATAACTGTCACTCCTCTAGGCGCCTTGTCGCATGCAGACATTGATAGCCAAGCATACTTCAAAGATTGGCTACCGGGCGTGGTTGAACGCCTCTCTTCTGCTGCCTTGTAAGTTCTTCCTTTAAATAATTTGTTAATTTGTTAAGGAAAGTCTGAATCGACTTTTCAATCATATTTGATCGTGATTTTAATTTAAACTGCTGTATCCTCTCAATTTTTTATTTTTTGTTCTGATCACAACTTTCTGTTAATTTTTATATTTTTAAATATATTGTTATTGGATTTCATATTTTTGTACATCTTTTCCTTTCACTTTGTTTGCCCGGGAATGCTCGGAGTACTTATAATTGTGACTTGATCTTGTTTGCCCGAGTATGCTCGCTATACTTGTAAATGAGTTTTGATCAATAGATTTTACATTTACCGATAAAAAAAAAAAAAAAAAAAATCCAAATTTTCTTTATCCCTTTTAGTCTTCATTTGGCAAATTTTATAAATATTTATAAATTATCAAACTTCATTTTTAACCACACATTCCAATGGACCCACAAATACTATCCACTACTCTTTTATATTTATTTATAAATTAAACCGTTCATAAATTCTCCCGTTATTTCTAGATACTTTGAACTCCCCAATTATCTATGCTTTGGGGATTGTGCAACCTTAATTTCGTATTTAAGTATTAACAATGATGATTTTTATACAAAAGAACTGGCCAAGAGAAAGCTATTGCTCCTGAACTATTTCCATCCTGCAATTTCAGGGCTTAAAATGTTCTCTGATGGAGATTGAGACTGATCGTGATGCCATTTTTATCCCAATACGGCAGAAGTCACGATGAAGTATTTGCCATACTTTCTTGAGGTATCATCATTACCAAATAATATTTGTGTTGTCATGTTGAGGTATTATCTGTTCGACAAACAATGCTTTGCAAGTCGTTCATTAACTCATTGTTTCTATTCGGGGGCAGAACACATTTGAAGTTCGGTGTAAAACATTTCTTTAAATAAATTTGTAATGATAGATGATATTATCAAATATCCTCGTGATTTATGCTATTCATCATGAAACTTACCGTTGAAGTTGTTCTCTCAAGATATTCTAAACCCAATTCATGTATCATGAACAACTAAACCTTGGGAAGTTCCTAAGATCATTTTCAAGAGATTTTTCAATTTTCAAAGAGCGCATTTACAATTTGAATTAAGTCATTTGTACCTTTTGACTTACCATTTGAGTTACTCGACCCCACCGATGCTTTCACATGGAATTGAGATTCACTTTCGACAAATGTGTTCCTACTCGCCTTCAATGTGAGAGGGGCGGGTGGGATCGGGTAAACGAACGGGTAAAAGAGCATGTACAAATAGTATGGTCCTTACAATTTAGAGTCTACAAATTTAGAGAGTAAAAATTATTTAAGTATTTAAATAGACTATTTATATTTAACACTTAATTTTACTATCCCAAAAGATATTTATTGTTTGTCCTATATTTTATTTTCACTAACTTACCTCCAAATTATTATATTATTATTTTTCATTGAAAATGAAATATTTTAAATGTATTTAACCCATTATTTAAATTAAAATATTAATTTAGAGAGTTTCTTGAAGCATAATTTTAAAATTGAGAGAATCCTAGATTAAAAAGTTTCTTAGAGATGCTCTAATAATGTGAATTAGTGAATACTCTTTAAAATTGAGGGCGTCGAAATCAATTAAGTTATAACATCCATTCTGTAGCTTTCATAACTCAACCTCAGTTTAACTTCTGAAAGGTGGGAAGAACCCATATAACTGCTACGTCAACTTCTGGAAACCGACAACTCAACAAGAACCCACAAAACATTAAAAAATAATTACTTTACACACAGATTACTTATCCTCCCAAGAATGTAGTATAGTAAATGATTAATGCTTCTTGTACAGGATATGACATACAGACCTTGTACAGATACTCACATGGAGTCGGCATGTAATAAAAAAATGGCAAAAAAATCACCCACGCTCCCTACCTTGTGAGTATTCTGTAGCACTTCTGTAAGCTACCCTTCTGTACAAGAAGCGCGTCTGATAGTAAATTCATAGGTCTGACCTGAAAATTCATGGAAACACATTGCTTTTTCTATATGCTGTTGACTATCATATTTCTGTGACGATAACATCAATAATTTATTACATTCCATAAACTCACTCACAAGAAATTGAAATCGAAAATGTGTGAAAAAAACTTAACTTTGGGAGATGTTTCTATCTTATATACATGGCTGTAAATCTCCCATTTCCAGTCGTGTCATCATTTTGGTGGTGGCAATGCCCGTGGATGTGATTCCACCAGTATGGACCAAAGAACATGCACGTCTTCATAGGGGCAGGACTTGACATCCTCGTACAGTATATATATCCCTCTACCTGAAAAATCAGTAGTGAAAATTTAGTGAGTTAGCTAGATAAATGCACGAAGGATTTTGATGGGTGGTATTGTCAAGACTTTAGGGGTGGGGTGGAGGAGGGAGATTAAGATATTTCAAGCAAAATAATTGTTTAAAATTTGTCAAATCTTGAGGGGCCAAGGACTCTAATAGTAATATTTCGAAAGTGCTGCTAAAGGAATCCATATTGAACTAGCTTCCTCTAAACTCTTTTAATTCAAAGAAAAAGTATCAAAAGCTATGTCAAACGGGTTTAAAAGTTTATTTGAATTTCAAAAGCCATGTCAAATCGGCCCTAACAAAAGCATAAGGAAGTGTGGGCTTCTGTTTGAAAGAATGTGGAATAAGAATAAAGGTAACTGATGCCTATTTGAAGTAGATAGCATTAAATTAGCAAGAAAAGTCATGAAACCGAAACGAAAATCGGAAGCAAGGGATTGTTAAAGAGGATAGCTTACTCTTCTTCTGAGCAGAATGCAGACGAATCCACAGTTTCTTCAACGGAGAGAAGAGGGATTGCAGCCATCCCATTTCGAGAAGTGGGTGTGGGTGTGGCTCATTGTAGGTGAAAGAAAGAATGGAGTGAAATAAGAAACAGAAGAGGTGGTAGTTTGCTTAAACAAGGGTAAAGTTTAAGTCACTATTCCTAAAAAACATTTTACATTCCTTTACAGACCAATCATGCTGATCACAGTTCCTCTAGTTAAAATGTCTTCTTCAAACCTTTTTGCCTTGTAGTAGAAGAAGCCAGTCTACCAATCAACTCTTGTTTCTTGCTCAGAAAAAGCAATAGTTTTTCCTCTTCATACGTGGCCCTTCGCCCTTGAGCCAAATGTCGTTTGGACAATGGTTTGGGTTGGGAATACTTTTCCCTTTGGATTCTTTAACCTTTTGGGATCGTCACTTGTATATTTTAAGAAAAAAATTCATCTTTCAAGTATGTCCAAAGTATTCTTTTTCTATTCATCCACTGAGGCTCGTCTCATTGTGAGACGCATGTAGTATGTTTTGAAGCGATATTTTTGAGGCTAAAAATATGAGACTAACATCTCTAAATATGAGGCGCACGCCTTATACTCCATGATGTATGCGCCTTATTTAAAATTTGAAAAGATCATTCTTAAAAAAGAAAAGGGCCCATTTAAAAAGATATTTTGGGACCAAACAAAAAAATAAAATACTTAAAAAACTAAATGGCAGCCAGAAATTAGAAGACCAAAAACAAAAAATTCAAAAGTCAGCCTTCAAAAAACTAATGACTATATATCCTATTTATTATATGTTCCAACATTGATTTTTTTGTATTTTTGTATTATTTTATAATTCTTTTACTTAGATTTTTTGTTTTTTGTGAAACTTACGCCTCAATCCGCCTTGAGGTTTACGTCTCGCCTTATAAAAAAAAAAATCGACTCAGTACTAATTTCGCCTTTTTAAACCTTGTATTCACTTAAACTAGTAGTATTCCTGGCTATTCTCTATGATTTAAAATTTTTAGCTGTCAGCCCATCCCAAGAGTGAGAAGGTAGAGCTTGGAAAGCGTTTAAGGAAACCCTTTGACTCGAGGTGTAGTTGTTGCAAGGATAAAAATCGTCAAGGAGTTACGAGTGTTATTATGATTTTTGAAAAAGCTCTACTCGTATTATAATTTTATTAAGAGTAATACCTTTCACAATCACTGAAGCTAAGCATCAGTTTAGGTGACAATTACATTATAGATTTATATAAATTTAAAATCTTATGAATCATTTAGTGTAGTACCTGGACTGATGTTAGATATCATTATTTATTTATTAATTAACTCTTGCCGAAAGGGTAGACCCGAATGGCTTAGAAGCTTCAAAAATAATTTTCAAAAGTCAACTGAAAATTTAATTACAAATACAAGGTAGCTTTGATTGGAAGATTGACTATTCTACATTATCCTTTACGTGTCTTGTTCAATACGAGTTGCCATTTTTGTCAAAAAGAGGTATCAAAAGGCCTATCCCACCATTGAGGACTCTAAAAACGTAAAAAGAAACAAAACTTCGTTAACTTAGAACAGTCTTGCCATACAAATCTCACTAACAGTTGGGCCCATCTTATAGGCTTCAATTGAGAGCCAATGATGGCCTATTTTAAGGGTATTACTTATTAGGACCTTGTTGGCAATTTTCATCTCTTCCATTGCAGCTCCCAAGTCCCAAACTAGCTGGCACTACCACCCCCAATCTTCACCTAATCATAGCCACCCCATCCACCACCAACCCTTGACATATGAAGAGTATCAATGAAGACAAATCCAAAAGGCTATCTCCTACATTTATTTGAAGCCATGACTACTCCCACTTCAAAGAAACACAAACCTTATAGCTGAGAATTAATTGTTAAATTATGCTTGAAAATACAGCCTCAAGCATCAAATTCTTGATTTAAGTGTGAATATTTTGTATAAAAATAACAATGAATTATTGCATTCGAATTTAAATATACAAATCACAGGTTAACTTAGAATATATATATATAACCTATGGGTCAAAAGTCCTATGCAAAATCTTATACTCCCAACTTTGTCACATGTTTTCATCGGAATTGAAACTTATAGTGATTGTTTGATGCATGCTGCGGGGGAACCAAAAATGCAACCAAATCACCAACAACACTAAGGAGTGTGTAAAATCATTGAATTACATGATAAAAAAAACAACACAAAAAAGAAAAAATTCAAGCAAAGAAAAATGCCTTCTTTGTTATTAATATGTCCTCATGACGACTGTGAACATTCCTTCCGTTCCGTCCTTTCAGTCGAGCCTCACACTATGAAGATTTAAGAAAAATAATTGATTTGATTTACGAGTTTCAATGAAACACTCATGTTTTTCTGCCTATATTGGAAAGTCTTATCTTATTCACTTTGGAGAGAACCGTAAGTAAGTTGATTGTCAACTTTATGTCTATTCATATAATAGACATTATCTGTTTGTGCCCCCATTTATTTGCCCAAAATGTAATTTGGATTAGTATTATGATGGAGAATGTGTGGTTAAAAAATAAGGAAAGTGTTTAGATTTACGTGTAATATTATTTTATTGAAGAATGTATAACTATAAGAGAGGAAAATATATTTTGAAAATAACGAGAAACCAAATAAGGGCGTATGTTGTAATTGGAGTCCAAACTCATTATAGTTGCCTATAAATATGCATGTATGAAGGTAAAGGGAAAACACACCTCATAAATTCTTTTCTTGTAATCGTATTTTGTATAATATAAGCCTCCGTTTGGGTTTTATTTATTTTGTTAAAATTTTACTTTCCAATAAATGAATTATTGATAAGTAGATAGTACTTGTGAATCTTACGAAATATATACATAAAATTAATATTTGATTTTAAAATCTAAAATTTAAAAGAAGAAAATTGTAAAACGCAAGATTCGACCAAACTACACTTAGAGGGGGTGATTAGGTATAAATGCGAAATTTAAAATCTAATTAACAAGTTGTTACAAGTTACAAGTTAATTATGTTTAGGTGATTAATCAATCAAGTCAATTTCTCATATATTTAAATACCACAATCAATCAAACAATAAATAAAGAGGTAAAGAATACAAAAATTGTTCACGGAGAAATCCAACGTGGGAAAAACTCTGGCGCTTTGTCAGTCAAAAATTCACTATAAACGTTTTAATAAACTTACAGACCACCAGCAAAGTTGACGATAGAAGCTTTCTGACCTCCTGTCTGAAATTTGAAGCAGCCATCCTGGAATGTGCACACTAACACCAATTCTAGCTCTTTTTGTAAAGCAATCCTCCTAGAATGAGCACACGAACTCCACTCCCAACTCTTCACGTACGTTTATCTCCTATGGATCTTCCTAAGAACTCATCATTCTTTAATATTCTTCCTTGATCATCAACGCCTTGACAGAACCAAGAGAAGAATGACATCTTGGTGTTTGATTTGGTTATTTGATATTTTCAACAAGGTTGACACAGTAACAAATTTGGATTGAACAATATGGATTTGGTATAGGATATGTTCTCTAAAGAATGCATGTGTTCAATCTCGAGTTGAAAGAATATCCGGCACCTCAATTTATATGTTGGACTGTTTAGGAAATATGGGACAAGTAAAAATCTCGAAAATCGAAAATTAGGGTTGACAAGATAATAAGTTTGCTCGAGCGAAAGGTATGTCGCTCGAGCGACAGTGGGGCGAAGATAGAGCGACGTAGTCTCTGTTTCATCCGCTTGAGCACGAGTCTGACGAGTAGCTAGCGAAAAATCGACGTTATTCCTTCTTGTTCCAAACGTGAAACCCCAAACCCTACGCTAACCTACCAACTATGAAATTTTATAATTTAGTCCCTAAACTTTCATAATTGTTGAAGTTGATCCTTTCATTCACAAAACTACCAACACAATATTTTAAATCCAACAAAAATGAAACCTGTATGCAAGCTACAAGTGTTAGTGATGCTTCATCTCTTCATGATTCTAGAAACTTAAGGTCTTGTGTGAGAATTAAAATTGATTTTTTAGTAGATTTTGATAAAAGTTGATGAAATGTGTGGTTGAAAAGTTGTAGTTCCATAAAATAATTTATTAAAATTTATTATTAATTTTGACTTAAATTAAATCTAAATTTTAATCCCTATCAAACGAGGACTAAATTTCATTTTGTCGTATAATCTTGACAAGCTATTGTATGAATTTACTGTTTAAAATTACACAATTCTCAATGAAAGGTGTTGTGAACCAAACCTTTTCTCAACGAATTCACTTAGGATCCGTTTGATTGCAAATGTGAAATTTAGGTGGAAAGAAAATAAATTATATGGAATTGAATTGTTTAGAATTTGTTTTAATGGGAATTGTAATTAATTGTATTTGATTCATATAATTTTTCACTTGGAAAATGTTGAAAGTTTGATGTCCGTTTGATTTTGTTTTGCATGAAAATTGTCCATTAAAGTGATAATTTTTTTTACCATTGTGTATAAAATTTGTTCCAATTACCAAAAAAAAAAATAATAAATATCATACCGAATATCATTCGTTTGATTTTATTTTCCATGATAATTGTCAATAAAAGTGATAAATTTTTTTACCATTGGGTCTAGAATTTATTACAATGGTAAAAACATTTTTCACTTATTGGGTCTAGAATTTATTACAATTGTCAAAAAAAATTTAAATTTAAAAAAAAAAAATAAAAAAAATAAAAAGTGGAATTACTTTCCCCACCAAAGTGGTGGAAAAATATTTTCAATGATTTGGTAGAATTGGGGCGCGTGGGGGGTGGGAGGGAAAACAATTTGTAGGGTAATTTTTGACAATCAAATAACCAAATTTTGGGAAGATGGAAATAACTTTCCATTTTCCATGGAAAATTTTCCAAATCAAATACTACCTTACCTCTTTCTTGTCCATCTCACTAGCTTGAGGCCTAAATTTGTCGTAATAGTTTTTTCTTTTGTAACTTATGTTGTGTTGTAATTTGTCATATACATGACATAGTTTTTGAATTTATAATAAGAATTTTTCAAATATTTCAGCTACTTTCGAATTTTAAATAAAATCGATAAGCTCATGGGTTGGTTCGACTCATGGCAAGTCCGAATTATGAGTCGGACAGATCCGTACTTTTGGACAATGAGCCAGGCCTAGCTCTATTCGTAGGCCCAAAAGCCCAATCTCGTATAGGAAATTATCGAACCTAAAGTTTGGACCCATAAGCTAACCCGATTCGACTCGAACCGTTGTTACCCCTAAGTCCTACAAAAACCTTACAATTACAATGTCTCATTTTCTAGATTAAATGCCTTCATTTACGAAGATAGTATTGATTTGGATATTTGATACACAGTATGTTGATTGAAATATGGATCATTTTTGTATTAATTCATTTGCAACGCGAGTGTTTTAATGCTGAAATCTTTTCATTCAAAAATATTTTATTGGATTCCGAGTACTAATAAGTATGTGTCTTGAGTAAATGTGTTGCATTATTTTTATATTCTTTGAATAATTTCTCCATCCATGGGATATGAACAGGGGATAACTCCAATTACAGTCCCAAACCTTTTATTTTATCGTAGATTTTACTCAACTCTTTAGTTTGTGTCACCCATGATCACAAACCTTTGAAATAGTTGCATTAGATTTTTTTGACCATTAGTTGACCAAAATAGTAGATTTTGAATATTTTGACCAATTTTTTAAAAAGTTAAAATGATAAATATTTTTTTTAAATAAATAAATTATAATAATTAAATAAATAAATCAAAATCAAAATCAAAAGTTACCCATCACATTCCCATCCCATCCATCCCAAACCAACTCCAGAACAAAAGAGTAGCCCTGCCACCGCCATCGTCACCGCCAATAATTTTTCTTCTCCTGTAGACTCTTCAAAAGAGAATCCAATTCGGCCATTTCCAGTTCGCCTCACGATTGTATCTCTCTGCTTTTCTTTCCTTGCAAATTGAAATTCTTATGTTAGGGTCCGTTTGATTGCAGGGTGGAAAATGGGTGGAAAAGGAATTGGATTCCAGGGAATTGAATTGCCTGGAATTGTTTTACCGGGAATTGAATTAAAGGTGTTTGATTGGTATAATTTTCCACCTTTCTATCATAATACGTTTGACTTTGTTTTTCATGCAAATTGTCAATTAAATGGATAAATTTTTTTATCATTAGGAACAAAATATGTTTAGATTGCCAAAAAAAATTAAAAAATAAAAAAATAATAAAAAAATTATTTTTTATTTTTACGTTTGGCTCTATTTTGCATGAAATTTTTCAATTAAATGGATAAATTTTTTTACACTTTATTTTAGAATTTGTTTCTATTGCAAAAAAAAAAAAAAAAAAAAAAAAAAAAATGTGGAAATCAATTCCCACCTATATAGCAAGTCTATTGATTTCCACGGAATCACGCTTTAAGTGGTTGTACCTTGGAAAAGGCTGGAAACCGATTCTATGGAAAATAAAGCCTATCAAACAGCGCAAAAGCAGGAAGATGAAAAATGATTCCTAGTTCCCGGAAAAATTTTGGTTATCAAACACACCCTTAGATTTTCTAAATTCTCAATAGTCATGTGAGTTTCTCCTCACTTTCGGAAACATCAATTGCAAAGAGGAAAAAAAAAAAAGTGGTTTGGTAAGATTATTTGTTGGCTTTTGTCCTTTTTCATTTCTCTTTCTGGTTTGTAGTTTTCAAACTTGATTGTGTACAAGGACAGCGCCAGAAGTTTGGCATTGTGGGGTCAAAAATTGAAATACATTTAAGAAAAAAAAATCATATCATTATTGAAGATAAATTAGTACACTACCACAACGGCTGCCTACAAGTTTTCATACCTTTTAACAGTGTTCTAAAAAACGCACCTATGCGCGAAACGTGACTAAGACGCTTCGCCTTGAGTCTAAGCGAGAATAAAGTGGTCAGCTAGAATGTTAACCGCTTAATGCGTACCCAAGCATTTTTTTTTCTTTTTTGTAGATGAAGAAGAAGATATTGAATTAGAGTCCGATAAATAGTTAGATAAGATTTAAGCTACAAATTATCTATGTTATGTAATTATGATTTTGAAACTTATCTTTTTTGTAAGAATTATTAAGTACATACAATATTTTATAATTTTAGATATTTGGTATATATTATATGAATTATTGAATGTTTTTTTTACAATGATTAAAATTTAAAAATAAAAAAACGATTTTTTAGGCCTAAATTTCGCCTAGGCTTGTAATGCTTGAAACTTGACCTCAACGCCTAGCCACGCTTTACGTTTTTTAGAACACTGTTCTTTAAACATAATATAATGACATCATTATTAATATTGTTGAATACATCGTTCTTGATATATGCAATCAGGGACGGATACAGTGGGGGGCTGGCTGGGCTGCAGCCCCCCTACTCAGGTCTAAATTTTTTTTTAAAGGTTTTTTATTTTTATTTTTTGAAAAAACTGCTTTTTCATGTATAATTTTTTTTTTTTTTTTTTTTTTTTTTTTTTTTTTTTTTTTTTGCGTAGTAGCCCGGCTTAAAATTTTGTAGCCCGGTCTCAAATCAAATCTTGGATCCGTCCCTGTATGCAACCAAACTATCACTTAACCATTGATTTCTTATCCGATTAAACTACGCAATAGAGGAAAACAATAGAAAATCTAGACTGTCTGAAAACCTAATGTCATAATTTTGAATAACTATGACCATTAGGTTGAATTATTGATCTGTGTTAAGCATTCAAATTTTCGATCTCAAACGAGATAAAAGCAATAGGGATTGTTGTCGGCAATATTTCTCAAATCTCAAATTTAAATTAATTTAAGAATAAAAACATATAAAATTAAACAAGTAGTCTATCAATATGTTGCTTAAATGGAAAAAAAAATCACAAAATTATCGCAAAAAAAAATCGAAAATATGAATGACAACCTCGAACTCTCCATAGACCATTGTGCCGATTCTTCTCTCTGTGGAGGTTTACGACAAAGTTCAAATGCATATGAAAAGTCATATGAAGAAGTGAAGAGAAAATGGACTTGGTCACTTGTAATTGGACAAGTGAAAGGCAATAAATAGACTTGTGCAATTGGGCTTAACAAATTGACAATGGTTAAGATTTTGGTTAATTTACAAATTAAAAAAAAAAAAAAGCATTGACAATGGACATTTTTTGAATAATTTACAGATTTTAAAAAAAGAGAAAAAAAATTGTGAGGTCATTTGACCCCACGTGATCACATGTGGGTTCGTCTATGATTGTGTAATTGCTTATTATCCAAATTCTTCTCCTGTAATACTATGAGTCCATCAGAATAGTAATTCTCTTCGAAATACTATTTGTAATTCTCTTCCGTTGGACCAATTCCTCGTAGAGGAGGCCCAAAACACTCAAGCAGTCGTATGTGGCGGCAATGGTTGATGAGGATGGGACGGTGGGGAGTTTTATCCATTATCTTATCTCTTCGATCTACAGAAAGCCGCCACTGTTGCCATTGAAGAGATCTCTTGTAATGTATCTCTCTCTAAAATATAATTAGTTATGATTTTTGTGTGCTTGTTTATGCATTTTGTAGTGCTTGTTACTTGATAGGATAAGAAGAGAGAGGGCCTTGCTTGAGAATTTGGACAGGGGTGGAGGTATGAATTATTTGCGGGGAAATAGTGGGACCCGGCCATCTTTCCAAAAAGGCTTTGATCACTTTTTGTTTTAAAAAAATCATTAAAAACGTAAAAAAAAAAACATTGAATGATCGGTTATATCCTCACATTTAAAGAGAGAGAGAAGAGAGAGAGAAAGAGAGAGTCGTCTGGAATTTCAAAGTCCATTGACCGCCGACCCACACCGTCAAAAATTAACGCCGGAGATTGAAGATCGCCCCATCACTGAAAAATGTGAGTTTTGAACCTGTGGGTGGAAGCCGTCTGGATGACGACGATCCATACGGTCCATCAACTGGATCTAGGCTGTTTGGATTCGACCCGATCCCTTTTTAAAATTAAATGAATAATTAATTATTTTTGTTATTAAATTGTTTGCTTAATATTTAATTAAATTATTTATTGTAATTGATTATTTTATTGTTTTTGTAATTATTTGTTTAAATTGTATCCTTAATATTGTAATTATTTAATTAATATTTAATTGTTTAATATGTAATCATTTTTCTAATTATTTATTTAATTGTTGATTGTAATTTTTTATTTAAACTATTTAATTATTTATTTTAACTGATTATATAGTATTGTATTTTTTTAATTGTTTCCTTAATATTTAATTAATTTTGTAATTATTTATTTAATATTTAACTGTTTAATATGTAATCATATTTGTAATTATTTATTTTAATTGTTTATTTAATAATTTTTATATTGTCTATTTAATTTTTAATTTTTATGTAATTGTTTATTAGTATTAAATTATTTATTTAATATGTAGTTATTTTTGTAGTTATTTATTTAAATTATTGATTTAATATTTAATCATGTAATATTTAGTTGTTTTTGTAATTGTTTATTTTATTTTTTATTTAATATTTAATTGTAATTTATTTTTAAGTTTTCAATGTGAATAATTAATTGTAGTTTACAGTCTCATTCTCCTGCGCGTCGCGCGCAGGAGAATGGTATTAGCTTTGCCTTGCATGAGATTGTTTTTTTGCTTTGCATGAAATCTACACTACAAAAGTAATTCACACGCAAGGTCTACCAGCAGGCCTTGCGAGTAAAATAAATGTTATCAGTCGCAATTGCAGCTGACAACATTTATGTATCTATTTTAATTTTAATTTTTTTTGTCTCTTATTAAATTTTTTCTTTTTGGGTCTTTCAATTATTTTGTTTAGCCCCTGTTTGGTAGTCATTTTTTTCATAATGTATTATTTTTTCTTTTATTTTGCATTAATAATTTTTAATATACGTATATTACATTTTTTCATATTAATAATAACACCGCAAATTTCATATGATATTTGTACTAACATTACAACATATTCAGATAAAATAAAATAGACATCCCATAAATTAGATAAATTTTCTTCAAATTTAATTCGAACGAGTACAACAATAAGTGGTTTAATGGTCGTCATCATCGTCAAACCCATGGAATGCACCACCATAATCACTGCTAGCAAAATCAGTGTACCTATCTTCCTGAGTATCGTCCCAAGAGTACTGTGGATGATACGGTTCGTCCACCAGCTGACTCCTAAAGGTGTTTCACATACAATAAATTTAAATATAAGCATAGTAGAAAATAAAACAAAATAATGGCAACAGTTAATAGTTATCGATCAACTAACCTCGATTGTAATGTCGGACAAGTTCTTTTGTCATGTCTACTACGACCACAAACACGACAATTTCTCTTCGATTGAGACATGACTATTTTTTTGGATGACTTCAATCTCTTCCCGCACCCTTTTGTTCTAACCGGAGTAGGATCAACCACGAGTTGGGCACCTTCGCTGCTCTTGTTGATAACCCTACTCATTCACACATCTCCTTCATTATCCATAGTTTTTACCTATATTTTCAAGTTCTGAAATCTATCCATTATTAACGCCGTACGAGCGTCAGTCAAAGCACCTTCGTCCACCAACTCTGCTGCCGTGTGCGCCAGCATCCCATGTCGAGAAATCAATGATTTACCACCCATTGAGGTCGTCGTTGGTTCGAAGACTAAAGTTGCTTTTGCATTTTGCATCCACCGACCTACAATGTACTGATCTGGTAACAACATCACCTGTTTCCTAAGCACAAATGCGAGCATGTGACAACATGGATATCCTTCAAACTCAAATGTTTTGCAGCTGCATGCTATGAAGTCAATGACCCTGAAGTAGGTCAGCTCACGTTGGCGATGATGTGTTTTATCGGTATTAAAAGGCGTTATAATATACATTTTGACACCCTCGTATGTTGATTTCCTTGAGAAAAAGTAATAGCTACTCTGAGTTAATTTCTCTTGGAACAACAGGAAAATTGTTTTTGTATAAATACAGATCATTTGAGTTTCCATGGCAAATATTGTTATCGTACGAGGCACCTCATTCAAGTCAGTGTGGTTGGCAACCAATTCGCTATGTCGCTGGTGAGCCAGAGCACTGCTAAACTGTGTGATAAAATTCATTAATGTATCCGTCTTATTGACATATCTTTTGAAGAACGCGTGGTTACTTTCTGACAGTTGAATGCTTGACATCGCGGCAGAGAATATATACTTCACGTACGCAGGTACCCAATGACTTCATATTTTATACATGTTGGCGAGCCACTCATTCTTACCAAGATCAGTAGTTTCCATCACATCAGCCCAACGAGATTCAAACTCCTATGGGGACTTCGACTGCTTAATGATACTCACCAGGCCATGGTATAGTTCATTGTACAGCACGGGACTCATCTTCTCTGGGAACTTGTTTAGAATATGATATAGGCAGAACTTATGAATTGTGTTAGAAAAAAACCTCACCAACTGCTCTATCAATGGCAGCGTTTTGATCAGTAATAATCACCCCGAGGGCCCGTCGGATGGTCTTTGCTTCGACGAACTCCAAAAACAACCAAATAAATGAATCGATCTTTTCATCACTCAATAAGCCACATTCGAAAGCAGTGGTTTGCCTATGGTGATTTACTCCAACTAAAGGTGCAAACACCATGGAATACTTGTTTGTATTATATGTTGTGTCGAAAACGACAGCATCTCCGAAGTAAACATAAAAACTCATGGGCTCTGCATCAGCCCAGAAACAACGAGCGAACACGCCATCCTCGTCAGTCTCATAGGCATAGTAGAAGCTAGGACTCCTTCTTTTTTCCAACTCAAAATGTGCAATCAATGTGCATCCAATGGCTTCTCGTCGTCGATCTCGTCGATGGTTCCTGATATCTTGCTCATTACAACCTAATGAAGAAGGCCCACCAGCATCTATCTCCATAAGTCTGATCTGTTGACAGCTCAGAATATTGACTTGTGAAAATTGGTCAACAAGCGCTTTTTTGGTTGCAAAAAAATGTCGATGTGAGCGTAGTAGGTGCGTTTTGCTTGGTGTAGATAATGCATGATTGTGCCCCTCGACAAAATGGCTTACAACTCACATAGAAGTTGTTTGATGTTTTACAACTGTTAAATTTGTGTCACATCCATAATGTGAGTTCCCACGCTTTTATTCACCAGAACGGGCCACCAAATTTTTGAGTTTCATCTGATAGGACTCATTTTTTTGATCCTGTTTAAAGCAAACATACGACTTCTAGACAAGCTCATTTGTCTGTGGATTCTTTCGACTACTACCAATACATATGCTAAAACCAGCTAATTTCGCATACAAATTATAAAAATTATACACATCATCAAACGTTTGAAATTCTTGCCTAAATATCGGAATCGCACCAACATTCACTTGTGGAATAAATATATTGTCATCCCCTTCCATTTCTGAAAATTAATATGAAAAAGTATTTAGTTTGTGAAATAATTTAAACATTGACATGTTTAAAACTTACTGTAAATGTAACAAAAATAAAATTAAAACCATGTTACGAAATTAAACAAATTAAAAATGTAACACAACACATTTAAAAAAAAAAAAAAAAAAAGACTTACCAGAAAATTCAACATAAATGTATATGAAGTATGAAATGAAACCTATATTTTATAGGCAAAGAGCTAGAAAAAAGACAAAATTTTTTTTAAAATAATTATATAAGGTTGACAGCCGCTGACAACATTTATTTCACACGCAAGGCCTGTTGTGGCAGGCCTTGCGTGTGAAGTACCTTTGCCTTGCAAAATAAAAGAAAAAAAATACATTATGAAAAAAATGACTACCAAACAGGGGCTAAATATATATATATATATTAAAATATATATATTTATTTCACACGCAAGGCCTGCTGTGGCAGGCCTTGCGTGTGAATTACCTTTGCCTTGCATGAGATTTCATGCAAGGCAAAGGTATCAAGTTGCTTTGCCTTGCATGAAATCTCATGCAAGGCAAAGTTAATATCATTCTCCTGCGCGTGACGCACAAGAGAATGTGACTGTTGTTTAATTGTTTCTTGAATTTTTAATTTTGTTGACAATTTTTTTTTTCCACTTTTTATAATTTCGTTGTTTAATATTTCTTTACGTTCATTTCCTTTATTCTATTATATGTTGATAAGATGCGTATAGTAGTTACAGTTTGGTTAGTTTAATTTTCTAATATTATGCTTCATCTTTTATTTCTTGCACAACGTTCTAACATTTAAAATTTTGCAGGATGGAATATCATTTGGACGACGTCATCAGACAGATCCCCAAAAAAATTATGTCGATCTATAACATTGTCAACTTTACAACTGTATTAGATTTGCTCAATGAGGAGCACACAGACATATTGCGTTGGTCTTGCTTATGGTATTTGTATTCGTTGCACGACGTACATTTTTCTAGGTAGTTGCTCGATGCATTGCTAATCGGCAACTTAAGCCAGTTGATGGAAATGCCCACCATTTTGATCTGAGGGGCAAGTTAGCTACGTTCTCTATATTCGAGTTTGCCCTCATCACCGGATTGAGATGTACGGGTGAAGAAGTAGCAATGGCCCGTATTCCGAGAAACATGAGGCTGCTGAATGAATATTTTCATGAGCAAACGACAGTGACTCTAGCGCAGTTGGGAGAAGCATTCAAGGAGTGCGACCAGATGTCTGACGGGACGTACCCCAATCTTTTTCGGGAGGTGGACCGTGCCAAATAGAAAGTGTTCGAAACAAAGTGAAGAAAATTTTTGCCCGGATAAGTATTGTATAATTTTAGTAAAGTATGCTACGTTAACTAGTATATGCTTTTTTAAATATTTTCTCTATGTTTTTTTTTTCAGAACTAGTTGCACGATAGCTCGAAGGACGATATCGAACACTTAAAAGTGATTCCATGACATCACCACTTTGGGTGCTTGGCTCGCTAACGATGTAATGGGAGTAGTCATATTGTAATTTTTTTTGTATACATAATGTTTGGTTTATTAAATAAAATAACTCTTTTTTTTTGTGTTTTTTGATATAGCACATCGACTTGTGCGATCGAGCTGAAAGATATCCAAATTCGTTTCACATTCTTGGCTGACTAATATTGAACACCGAGCTCTTCCATCTCATTACTATTGAGCATCAGTCGCTCCAACCTATGGGTAACGAGTTCACGATGCCCAAGTATATGCTCGAGTGAGTCATCCAGATGTCATCGAGTGTCGGGAGAAAGTCATGGGAGAGTTGTACGCATATGTACATTCTAGTGATCGTGAATCATCACTACATTGCACCGGAGATCGTTTTCGCTGACTCGACAATATATGTGTACGACCCCGATCGTTCATATCTGACATAGGGTCAACTCAACCAAAATTTTTAGTTGGTGGCTACGATCGTTCCTCTAATGGCTAGACAGGCAGAGTGACTGCACATGATAGACTAGTTATCATGTGAGATACGACGACAACGAGACAGTCCATATTCTAAGTGCTTGTAATTTTTTCTTTTAAATTTATAAATTAGTTTTTAGCTGCACAGTATCGAATTAGCAATTACTGTTCAATTGTATGGGCGACTGTGACATGTTCACCATAAAGTACATTCAATTTTTTAGTATAGCAAATAAGGTGTATGAAATCAACTAATCGTGGATACAGATTTGGAAGAATAAATTAGACTACGATTTATACGAATTTAATTCTGATCTGTAAGTATTATATATTTTTTTGGTAATTATGAGATAATTGTAAATATTGTAAAATTTATGTAAATGTTATACGTTGATATTTTTATTTATGAGATAATTGTAAGTATTGTCAAATTTATGTAAGTATTATACATTGAATTTTTTTTGTAATTATGAGATAATTGTAAATATTGTCAAATTTATGTACATATTATACATTGAATAAGGTATTAAAATATTAAATAAATGATATACATAACCAATTAAAATAATTAATGAAATATTTAAATAAAAAAATAAATTAATACTGAACTAACAATTAAAGTAAAAATTTCATATTAAATAATTTTTTTGAAATACTACGATTTCAATCCAACAATTTAAATTTAACATAGAACGTCAAATGCAATGACTTGTACAAAATAGTAACTATTACAGACAAATAATATGATTTCAAATAATCAATTTAAATTTAACATAGAAGTCAAATCTAATGACTTGTACAAAATAATAAATATTACAAACAAAATGTGAAAATAGTAAGTAAAAATTAAATTTTATTACATATTCGTTGAATTGTTATGTAGAGGAATTTGACTTTTACAGAATGGGCTTGTGTGCCCGCTGCGCCACACCTATCGCATTTACGAGGTTAGAGAAATTTTTCGGTAGATGATATTATGTCCAATAGTACGTGGTCCTACTTTGGATGACAACAAATTATTCAGTGGAAGAATGTGATCGAAAACTTCTCATTCGACTTCATTTTCTATAGGAAATATTGTTTCGACATACGTTGCTCTTTAATAATCAGCTATATAATAAATCATGCATAAGGCGTGTGATAGAAATCTTCTATGGATAGTCATTGCCACTACATGCGTACATGGAAACTCTCCAACTGAAACTTTCTACACGTGCACGTGTTATTATTCAAGTACACGACGTATACGATATTACATCTACATCTCAGGGAGAAGAGAAACTGATCCAACAGCTCCACATACTTTTCTTGCCACTTCTAAAGTCTTGAAGAGTTTATCTTCTTGAGCCGGAGCTAGCACAACTGTGCAACTCTGTAATTCCTCACGTCAGTCATGAAACAACTGTTGCAACTTGTTACGAATGTGCTCAATCATTGCGAGAATTTGTAACTTTTGATCCTTATTGAATAACGCATTAAGGGACTCCGCTTTCTTCGATGTCATCATGTTGTATTGACATCCTAAAAATGTGATCATGCCCAATATTTGATTTCTATCTCTGTGAGATAATCTCATGCAGCATGTGATTTACTTTCTATTTTGACTATGAACTTATCAAACTCTTCAAAACTGTAAGCCTCTATAGCTCTTCTAAACAATGCAACGATGCCACAACCCCGATATTTAGTCTTCAAGTTGCCTTTTATATGGTACATACAATAACCATGATGTGCCTTGGGGAAGACTTCAACGATACCTTTTATTATTGACTACCCCCGGTCAGTTACGAATGCAAGGTTATCGATGTCCCCAATTACTTCCCTCAACTTCGTAAAGAACCAACGCATCGCTAGATCATTCTCTCCATTGACTATGCCGAATATAAGAGAGTAAATTTGAATATTGACATATTGACGTGTTGGAATAATCAACTTGCCTTCGTATCTAGCCTTAAGGGTTGTACCGTCGACTAGAATTAGGGGTCGCATGACATTTCAGAATCCTCGAATGCACTGTCCAAGGGTCATGAAGAAATATTTGAAGCAATTCTCGTCCTCTGCCTCAATAAAAAATGTCGATTCAGTATTAGTTTTCTCCATGTTATAACGATAACTGGCCAATTTAGCATAACCCTCATCGGCTAAATCCATTAAGTCCTCCAATGCACATTCTTTAGCCTTTTAGGCCTTCTGATAGTTCATGACCACCACGTACTCTCATGGACGTCGTCAATGATGTCTGAAGGTCTATAGATCGTTTGTAGGTCTTGAAACTTGTGCATTATTTAACGACCAATGAATCATTCTTGGGCTTGCCTATGATTATTTTATCGAATACTCACTTTGTAAGTATGTTCCCTTGCATACTTACAAATTACAAAGAACTCATTCGTGTCCATCTTCGTCGCTCGCAAACTCCAATGACACCTGTCGTCAATGTAGATAATTGTGTACATCGACTTGTTTGATTTCTTCACTTTAAACTCAACGTTGTGTTTCAAAACAATCTGGTATACAGCTTCCTGCAAATCTTTCTTTGTCTCAAACAATTGCTCGACATATAAATCTTCATTATCAGGAGCTACATGCGAACAATTAGAGGGCCGTGTACTCGTTCTAACTTGTGAGCTCGCATCTGACTCATGTCTCGAATGGGTAAAGCAATCAAATCCTCATTTGTAAATGCATTTTTATTCTCGTTGTCTTGGACTCTCGATGAAATGCTATGGGTAACAGTGAGATAATAAGGATGACGAATTATATCGGGAATAACCACATTATCCTCACGAGCTATCTTCACTGTGTCCCAAAATCATTCACCATACGATCCCCTCCATCGAAATTTTCATATTCACTCTCGGGGACATTCTTCTTCGCTAAATTTACGCAAATAGAAGTCATACAATTTTGGCTCAATTCAATTAAAACCTTCATTTCAGCTTCAGAGGTAACCATTATAAGTGTAATTGCAGTGAATGTATGCTCGCTAAATAGAAATCTCAATTTTATATCATATTGAGAGGGATAGAAGTTGAGCATGTTTTGTAAATCGTGATACATTTCTGCATACGTTGTACTCGATTTTATCACAATTGCAGTAGCACCACGTTTTCCACTCGTCCATTTTCATACCCATCGATCATTTTCATTCATTTCAAAATTACAAAAGTAACAAATTGGAATTCCAGCTGATCCCATATTTGCATTAGGAAACATAATTTGTTAAAAATTATAATTATGGAAGATTAGGGGGGAAATCTGGCCCAGACGTCCACACCGGCTGTAGATGGTCCAGTCGTCTAGGCCGAATGTTTCCAGCCAAGCCGTTTCCAACCGATCATTTGCTTGGGTTTAAGATTTTTCAGACGACCATGAATTTTGTCTGAAATAATATACATGCAGATGATTTTTTTTCTTGTTTTTGCTTACAAAAATCATAGATCTATTCAGGATTGTAAACATTAATCTGCCTATGTTGAAATAAAATTTATACAATATACTAGTTCAACGAAAACGAAATTAAAAATATGTAAATATACTTACCGATTCCAAGTAATGGCTAGGAACAAGAATACGTAAATTTATGAGATTTATAGATTAAAGAAGATAAAAATGAAACAATTTTTATCTGTGTTGGGGTAAACAGTTATATAAAGTGATTTAGATTTGAAATTTTAAGTGAGCAGTGTTTGATTTTTACTTTGTAACTGATGAAGTGCAGAAGGAGTTATATTTTATGTTGAAGTGGGACTGACGCAAGCAAAATGTTTTAATTCCATGATAATTTTGGAGTTGTTCGTTTTTGGCGAATTTCTAGTCTAATTTGATTGAAAACGGGCTAATGATCACAACTCACCACTTCGTTGTGACGTGCATCGAATTTTAGGCAAATTTCATCGTTTAAGCCCTCAATTAGGCATTTTTGCTATTTATTGTAATTTCTATTTTCGCAATGTCTCATTCAATAAAATTCGGATTCGAATTCCATTTGTTGGAGGACGATCCTGAATCTTAGGAAGTTCGAATTTTTCCATTTATGAAAAAATATCGTTTTTTCTATTTTATTATTTATTTCCCGAATTTTGCTAGGGTTTTACTATTTAAAGCAATATAAGACATTTGAGGTAACAGTTTTTGAATTGAATAAAATTTTCATGAGTTTTTTCATATCTGTGTCGTTGTTCATGCTTCCTATAATTTTCCGCTACGTCAGTAACCTAAGGGTATTCTTATCTTTTTAAAAAAATTTATTTATTTGTAATTTATTTTAATCGTAGATCCCCTTCCCATGTGAGTAGTTGTAAAATTCGTTTGTACACATAGTATAGCTCTGGCCACTTTGGTGATTAACAAATTATACATACAATAGATATCAAATTAAATAATCACTACAATTATCAATAACATTATACAATTTGATAGACAAACTTTAGGGTTCGATCAATCTATATATATAAAACCAAGGCCAAATTACGCAACTAAACTTTATGGCCGTAAATATATGTATATACTAATTGCTGCCTCCACTACACCAAAAAACACCTTTTGCAGCGTTTTTCGTGTATTGCGGGGGTCGGTGTTGCTGTTGAGGGAAGAGTTTTTGCAGCGTTTATTTATCGTTCTAAAAGGGTCTTTTGCAGCATTTTTTCAACGTTGCAAAAGACTCTTTCGCAACGTTTTTTAAACATTGCGGTAGACCTTTTTACATTGTTTTTTAAACGTTATCGTAGATCCTTTTGTAGCGTTTTTTAAACATTGCAGTACACTCTTTACAATATTATTTTAACGTTGTCGTAGAACTTTTTACAACATTTTTTCACCGTTGCAAAAAATGTGATACAACAAAATCTAATTAAAAAAGATACAACACAACCTCCAACACAAGCATGAACCTTAAAGGTAAGAAGACGGCCCATGATGCGCTAGAAGAATTTCAGTTTTTCCTTAGCAACAGATGCCTTTGCCTGCTGTAAGTGACACGAGGCTTTTTGAGCTCCCGTCAATTCAGAACATGAATCGCTAGCCCCAAGGGTCACAACGACGTAAAGATAAATAGTGCACAGAAATGTTAGGAGGGCAAGGGCGGTGAGAAGAAACCGGTGTCGCTGTAAAAGAGTTGAACATCCTCCCAGTTCATCACTTCGTGAGTATTGTTTCTTAGGAGGAGAAGAAGAGAATGCAGTCTGTGGCTGTGACCTCCGATGAGGTGAAGTTATTTTGTTATCAAGAGCCATAGCTTGCCAATTTCTTTCCACCGCCACACAAGATTTCCTGCAAGTGTTCCAGTTAACTGAATAAGTAGGCGAGCTTCAATGAGCACAAGTGCATAACTTCATCAAAATGCAGTATTATGTAAATAACCAAAAAATTCAACACTACCCCTATTTGATTGGTCAAGCATTATTCTGAAGTTCAAAGTTGCGTGATCTGAGTTTAACTGCTAGCTTTCCTAAAAAAAATTGAACAATCCAAATTTTAATGCTAAAAGCTCTACATAAAGACATTTGGAAACAGTATTACAATAAAAAATATACAAAGACCATTACAAATAACAGCTATTGTTACTGGCTGAATTTCAAATAACTAAATTAAAATCAAAAGCTAATCTCATTGGGCAACTATTCAACTTAATTCTTATTCAGTCATTCAACTTAGGCATGTTTGGCATGACTTTTAAGAAGTCAAAATAGCTTTTGAGACCCAGAAGTTGCTTTTGGGACATGATTGGCTAATTTTATGAAAATGTTTCTTCTAGTTAAAAGATCTATTAGAGGAAATTGGTCCAATATGGCTTCCTCTAAAAGTATTTTTGGAATATAAAGCTCTTTTAAAAATTAGTTTCTAAACAAAAATTAAGATAACTTTCCCTGGAAGCCTTTGTATGTGAAGCAAAAGCAAAGTAAAAAGTCTTGTCACGTGAGCCCTTAATGTAGTTACTAAAGTAGATAAAAGTCCAAATATCATATTTAACATGATATTACAATGCAATAACGAAGTGTTGTTTGCTTGAAAGGACAACGTGCTGAATTTGATAAATTGATCAAATAAATGAAAAATAATAAATACAAGTTACATGAGAAACTATCAAGAGCGAAAATCAAGTGGTTTATACAACAAGAAACTAAGCATTATTCTCAACAAATACATTTGAAGTCGGCTACATGAATCCTTCTTCGCCATTCCCTTCTGTTAGTTGTTATAGACTCTAAAGCATAACCGAAAGCTTCTAGAAGAAAAACAAGCAATCCTTACTCCTCATATATCAATAAAACCGGTTACAATTTCCTACTCAATATCACAAACTTCACTCGACACTACCCCACGTTGGTAGATGGTAAGGTGAGTAATGAAATCAGAAAATTCTTAGCTAACTCAAAATTCAACATGAGATAGAGGAAAATTGAAAAGATAAAAAGCATCAAAAGGACCAAGCTCGAAATCTACAAATAATTATTTATGTAGTGCAAGTTGTTCTATAAGTATTAGATGACCACATCCATGTATACTTAAGAATAATCTTCAAAATAATGATCTATTTTCGATAATCTGCCAAATAAAATATACAATCATACCAAACTAGATACATGTCCCTTATTCATCTATTATAATTCAATTTCCCAACTGTCAGACCCGATAAGAGAAGTCCCAGCCATACCTGATATATGCCTGTCCTGCCATGCCACACAATTTGATCCAGGAACAAGAAAGTGGACAGTAGAGCATTTTTAGACTGGAAAAAAACCAATATGGATGTTAGATGTAACCATAAATTATTTTGGCTTGAATACCATTAGAAAAATGATCAATAAAAACTCGCTTGATCCATGGGAAATATAATTTATAGATGAGTAACTCTGCCTAATCTTGCAAGTAATAAATTGGTGTCCTTAAACAGTCAAACTGTTATCTAGAGCAAAAGAAGCTCCATACATCAATCAAACTCCATCTTAACTTCTTAAGTGTTGTAATACCAATGTCTAAACAACACAAACACGGAGTACCACTGTTTATATTAAGGTACTTTCAAAAGTCACACCGATGAAGTGTAAATTAGCTATTTCGCGGTTGAAAGAAGATACTTTTGCAAAGAACCCCAAATCCCCAATCCCCCAGATACACAGTCAAACACATATAACCAGATTCAAAAAACTTCACAAGAAGCAAAACTCAAGCCAGACAAATATAATTAGCAAATGCATTCTCTGCGAAAACCCATGAATTCAAATTCACAAGCCATAAAAAGAACAAAATCGTGCATTTCAAACAAGAAACTAAAAAGTTAATTGCTGTAGAAGATTTTTTTTTTTTCTTTTTGTTGCTTCTTTATGAATTAGAGTAGTACAATTCCAATTAATGCCAAAAATTTACCATCCTAAATCTCGATCAGATCCACTAAATCATTCAAATTATCAATAACTCTTATTTCACCCACATTGAATCATTGAAATTAATAGGCGATGTGGAAAAACTCGCTCAGCCACAACAGTCAACACTCACCCACAGCCACAGCCTCAACCTCCGACCTCGTCGTTGATGGCTCAACACTCGCTCATCGTTGTCACAGATCGCGGTGCCTACGTGTGTAGTGCTTCTCTTCTACTCGTTACTGACCAATCGCCTCCCTCCGCCCTTCAACTGGTTTAAATTTTGGAACAATTTTTGGGACGTCAGCAAGGGGCGAGAGAGGAGAATCGGTGCAGCCGAGATTGGAGGAGCTGTAGTTGATGAAGCGTACGTATTGCCTCTATGACCAGGGAGATTTGTGAGAATCACCTAAGGTTTCCATTGGTTTTTTTATACCAATTTCATGTGTTGGTCCTTTTATTTTTGTTTAATATGAGGGTCGGGTGGATTTATGTTATTAAAATATTAATAAAAAAGCGACATTTCGTAACATTTTTTAAACGTTGCGAATTGCGAAAGGGAACTCTTTCGTAATATCTTAAAAAACGTTGTAAAAGAGAACTCTTTCGCAACGTTTTTTAAATGTTGCGAAAGATTTTCCCTTTTACAACATTTAAAAAACGCTGCAAAAGGTTTTCTCTTTTGCAACATTAAAAAGACGTTTAAAAAGGACAACATTAGCAACATTTCTTCAAAAATGTTGTCAAAGCTCAATTAAATTAATAAATTGCAACTTTCATTATTAAAATATTGCAATAAACCCTATTAGCAACACATAATTCACAAATGTTGCCTTTTAAGTGTTGCAAAAGCCATTTTTTGGTGCAGTCCTCCCTTTTGGAAATCAAAGTTATCTTGAAATATTAAGAAATAAAAAATGCATTAATTACTATATCTTATTGAGTATGTACATAAAATATCTAGGCATGGCATTTTGCAATAGAAAGCATAATTGCACATTATATAATTTCAGTGGAAATACATAATTAGTAAGATCAATCTTCTCAACAATAAATTTAGGAACTTTTTAAATAGATTGTAAAATTAATGAACGTCCATGAAAAATCATAAGTTCTTTAATCAAGGCTTTGATATCACATGTAATTCATAATTCTTTATTTATGCGAATCAAACTCTAATTTTGCATCATCAATAATTCCAAGATATTACAAGAAGATGATTTTCACAATATCATAATTTGGGAGAAAACATACATTGATCCATGATGACTTTCTTGAATAGAAATTAATTGAGTACCTATATCCATTTAACTTATTCGTCAATTAATGGCGAATCATTAAATTTCTGGGATCTATACGTCATTAACTTATTCACCAATAAATAATGTGTCATGTTATTGGTGCTTAGTTTATATACATATGATAGAGAGAGAACCAAGTCAAAAACAAGATCTCCATCTTTTCACCTTCCATCAACATGAACAGTTATTTACAAACTTCTCATCAACTGATCAGTGGGGGTATAACACTTAATATTATTGGATCATAATGTTAGTTTGATGTCCTTTTATAGTAGTATTTTTGTAAAAGGACATTATGAATTAACATTCTATTATTCGCATGTTAGTATTTCCAACAATAATCTAAGATTCCATGATTATATGTATAACGAGTTGTATACCCGACGTTATGGGTATAATGAGACACAATTCGTTATATATAATCAAAATATGTCGTTCACAATTGGTACATGAAGTTGAGTGATTTATGTTGATAAGATTGCATTGTTCTCATTAAGATTTGTCTAGCTCTGGGAATAAGAGCAATTTGTTTTTGAAGCATGTTGAACTGGATCGCATGGATGACTCATTTGTGATTGCTTGATATGAGACACTACCTTTAATTGTTAGTTCAAGTTCTTTGAGGTACCAATGAGTAAAGTCTTAATTAGAAGATTGATCTCGGTACTTTGGGAATCTGGACGAAGTAGTTAGAGATCATATACATGCAATAGTGGAATCCGTTAATCATCATGATGAGATGATCTTCATTCTAAGATATTTTTCTGAAGGGAATTGAACTTGAACTCAGTAGTTCGACGACGATATCGTTGGACTTGGTGTTGTGATGTGATCACAACGGATTCGCCTTATGAAATGAGACTTAGAGAATAATACATGTGAAGGGCAAAACGGTCATTTTTTCGACTTCAATATATTGACGGTCAAATGGGTGTTGACTTGTGGAACGGTGGTCAGAGGATATTATTATTGAATCATTATTGGCTTTCATAATTTTCACTCGACTCAAGAGTGCAATCTTGACTTTTTGGTAGAATAAGCCGGGATTAATAGTATATCTCAATTGGTCAAAAGTTGACCCAATTAGAAATATCTATTGGAACTTAAGTATTGTGAGTCCAATTGGGTCCCTCTTTTGGCTCCAATAAAGTGTGTGACTTAATTGGTCTACTACAATAAAGTCTAAGGAAATTTGTGCAAATATAAAACTCTAATTGGTTATAAATATGCCCATTTATGGGCACATTTGGCTAATGATTGGATTTTTGCCTTATTCATTTTCCTAAAAGTGGAAAGGCACCTAAGGAGCACAAGGGAGAAGATCTAAGGGAGGAAGCATTTGGCTAGGCCATTAAAAGCTCCTTCAAGGTTATCATCTCACATTTATGTGTTATGATTAAAATAAAGCAACCAATGATCTCAAGGTGTTTTCTAAGATCCACCATGCATTAAGTTTTAATCTTCCAAGGAAAATTAATTTCCTTATGTGAAGATTATATAACCACATCCAACACATAATTATCTTTAAATTATTTAAAAGATAACCATCTTATCCAAAAGAATACAAGTGGACCACTAAGTAAAAGAAAACATCTAACACCACCAGCACATTCATTCATAGGCACCACCACTCATACAACAACAATGGCGAAACCCTAATCCTAATTATTCCATGAAAAAAAAAAAACAAATCAAAATAACACCACAACAACAAAAATCAAAACTAATCCTGAAATCAGATTCGATTCTTGAATTTAATGTTGAAAAGAATTTGTTCAGTGAAATTAAAAAGGAGAGGCGACGAAAATAATGGTGATGATAGTGATGAATGCGCTGACGAGGGGTTTAGGTGACGTATGACAATGAATGGGTGGTGGTGCAAAGTATTTGGAGGAAATATAGGTGGTGGTTGTGGTGTTTCACGTAGCAAAATCTATTATGGGCAATCCAATAGAGTTAGTGGCACATGAAGTGGTAGATCGGCAAGATGGGTGGTACACAATGGTGAAACAATGACGAGTGATGGTCTAATGGTGGTGTGTTTACGTTTGTGTGTGCTGATAAGTGTATTTTTGCACACTTATTTAATACCTAAATATGCTATTAATTGATTGAATGAATGAAATTACTACTCACAATTAGGTAACATTTGCTTTTGTAGACAAAAAATACCCAAAGAAAGAGAACAAAGCAAAAAGAGGAAAAATTGACCAAAATTGTGAAATTGGGGACCAAAATGTACAATTGCAGAAAGTTGAGGATTATGATGCAATTTATGAAGGGAAAAATTGGTATAAAGTCAAAATCTAAGGACCAAAATGTACAATATCAAATTTGAGAGACTTGACATGCAATTATCTAAGGGCCTAAGTTGCAAGTAACACCAAATTCATTTTTGGGGTTGCTGGATAAAGACTCGGCCCTACAGCGCCACCTTTGATTCAAAATTGGGTTTGGGGACTATTTTGTGCACTTTCCAAAACCCAAGGACTTGATTGCAATTTCTGAAAAGGGCTTTAAATCCCAAAAACGGGCAGCCTGCTGGGATCTTCTTCTTCATTTTTGTTTTCACTTTCATTTTCTTTCCTTCTCTTTTCTTCCTCTTCCTCTTTCTATTCTTTTTCTTTCCATTCTACTTGTAATTTTTGGAGTATAATCAAGAGCACCACAAGGAGAACAAACCAAAGAAAGGTGGAGATTAATTGAGGAACTCAAGATTCAAGCAAATCCAACTAAAAAATGATTTTATCTTAAATCTTGTATTTTCATTATTATTTTCTATCATTTGTGATGTATTGAATGAATATTTTCTTTTGTAATTATATATTTAACATGGGCTAAATTTATTGTTTTGAGATTTATGATTTAAGGGGGGTGTATTCAATTGAAACTTTTAATGATTTTTTGGGATTTAAAAGTGGGTATTCAATATAGAATTTTGAAGACTCTCTAAAAGTATTTGTGTATTCAATTAAAAATTTTAAAAAGTCTTTAAAAATTACGGTGTATTCAATTAAAACTTTTTAGAAGTTTCTATAAGTTTTGGGGTATTTAAATTTTAATGACTTCTAAAAACTTTTATAAAAGTATCTGAAGTGCTAACTTTTAAACAGAAAGTACTGATATAAAATTTCAAAATTTGTTTCTCATTAATCATGAAATTTTAGGAGATTTTCACACACACACACACATATATATGGTTTTTTAAAAATATTTTTTTCATTTTTCTTTCTACGAACATTAGAGATATGATTAAATTTTTTTTTTCTATTGATTATATTTATTTTCATTTATCTCTCCCCCCCCCCCCCCCCTCTCTCTCTCTCTCTCTCTCTCTCTCTCTCTCTCTCTCTCTCTCTATTGTCATTTATCTCTATTTTCTGTGAAAAATAAAATTAGATTCTTGTAACTTTTTTTAATTCATTTTTTTTTTAAAATTTTCTTTTTTTTATTAAATTATAAAATTTTTTATGACAATTTTATAATTAAATTTAAATATTTTTATTTTTATTTATTTTTAAAAGTATATTATATTAATAATATTGAATAAATTTATTTCTATCATATATTTCTATAATTTTGATAATTATTTGTTTCATTAATGTCTTAATTTTTTATTATACGAGGAGGGGAAGGGGATGGGGATGGGAGATTGTGTGAACTATAATCTCGTATGTGAGAATTTCACATTATTGTACTAGATCCACGTAAATTCTATTTCAAATGAAAGTTTTTAAAACATCTTTTGAATTCTACAAAAGTCTATAAAAGTTTTAAAATGAAAGTTATAGAAGTTTACGAAAGACTTCCATTAATTCTATATAAATTTATAAAAAATTCACGAAATCCATAGAAGTCATCATTTAAAAAAAGTTCATCAAAGTTTTCAAAAATGTCTATTAAATACACTTCCCTAAATTTAACCTAACTTTTAATTAATTTTAATATCTTTTCTTTAATGTTAATTTATTTATTTTCATGTGTTTTTATTATTGTTATTATTTCATTTTCATTTATGTGACCAATGAATGACTATATTTAGTGATTTTTACATTATTCGAGAGAAGATTGTGCATTTTAGACCAAATACTAGAAATCATAGGTTTGTGTAGGGAATAGAGATATACCCCCAGTTCTAGGTGACTCATTGAACTATTTTCACAGAAATTTAATGCGGTTTTTGGTTTTAATCAACATAGAGATATAGTAGATTAAACCAATCAATTATGATTAATTTCGCTCGAGAGAGGTAATTAACAAAATTTGGAAGATCATGTCTAACATATTAAATGAGGATTTGTTAATTGACTTGTAGATAAATTAATTAGGTGCCGGTTAAGCGAAACAATGAATCACAATCACGTTTTCCTCCAAAATTCCCAAGTGTTTTATATTTTCCTATTTTGTCGATGTTTAGTTAATTTTCCTTATACCAAATCATAATTTTAATTGTGTGTATTTTTTTTTATTGTTAGAATTAAATTAATTAGAGTTGTATAATATAAAGTAAGCATATCTCAAGGGATCGACAATCCAGCTCAAAAGATCCACTTTATTACTTGAACGCGACTCGTATACTTGCAATTTACACTTTTAGAGAACATGTGCGCAAGAGTGTGATTGTGTATGTGTGTATATTTAAAATAATGCATTGAAAATCAACCCGACCATCGACACGAAAAAAATAAATCATTAATAATCAAAAAGTTTGATCGATGTTGAATCGAATGCAATAAATAAACATACACACGCACGCACGCACGCGCACGCACATACACAAACACATACACAATAAAATACTATAAAAACAAATTTTTTTTTTTTAATTTTCATATTTCTAATTCAAAATAAATCCATATTTGTTAATTAGATTCATTATCCTAAATTAAATTTGAAAATTAAATAAGTAAAAAGATGGAGGTGAACATTACAATTTAGTTAGTTGGGACCCAAAAATCAAATTAGTTAATTAAACATATATTTGGAAAATAATTCTAATGGGCACTGTAATTTTTTTCTGTCCTATTATCCCACATCTAAAGTTTATACAACTATTTGAGAGAAGTGCATCTATTAAAAAAAAAAAAATGTCATCTAAGATTCTTTTATGGGCTTTTGATTGTAGTGCATGAGCCCGTTAATGTAATTAATTTTTTTAAAATTAAAATTCGAAAGCTGGTAAAACTGCCTCCGATTTACAGTTTAATCGATTGGTTCAATGGGTCTTTAATTGTTTTTGTTAAAGCGGGTTAACCAGACATGATTGTCTCGATTTTTTATCATGTTCCCTATTTTATCGATTGGACTGGACCGCTTTTGATAATATTGGTTAAAAACGTAAGCATTGAACTAAAAATGTAGTAATAATAATTTGAAATTTCAAACTTACGAGGCTGTATAATGTAATTATCCCTCGTTAGTAGAATCCTTCTAGTTCTAGTGTATTTTTTTTATTTTTAGATATCTTTATCAATTAGAGTGGACCTGATCTTTTTATCTCATATCAAATTTCAGCATATTAAATTTGAAAATTCTGTTTGTACATAATTTTTCCCTACAGAAAAATTTCAGATACTCACATGGGTGGGTCCCCATGTGAGTATTTTATTGTCCAAAAAATACCCATCCATCCCCTTATTGTATCTTATCTGTACAAATTCTGTAAATTCTTTTTCTGTACACCAAGACTCTCTATTAAATTTAGCCCAAAAAGGCTAAGATGGATTTGGGCAGGTTGGTGCTATCCAATTTGTAATTTGGTACTAATCAAAATCTCTACTATATATAAAATGTTTTTCCCTCTTTTCCAATCATTTTAATATTTCAGTTTTTCACTAGGCCAATTCCTCTATTAAATTTCCAAGTTCATCTTATGCTTCTCACAAAATAAAAATAAATAAATAAATAAAATAAGAAAATTATTTTTCATCGTAGTCATTGGATATCGATACTTTCGTTTAATGCATTAGATATGTTTGACATACAATATTTGACAGATTTGAACATTACAAGATTAAGAATTAAACATTTTTTTTTTCTTTTAATACAGTTAGAACGATCTAGTCTAGCATATTAAAACTGAACATGCAAGAAACTGCTGCCTCTGGTGCTAAGTCCATTCACGCGTTCTGTTGAATCAATTGAAAACACAGGCAAAATTTGAATCAAGAAACACAAATTTCAATTTACAAAATTGCAAATCTCTACTCCAATTTGGCAGTGATAAAAAGTTTAATGCATTGGAGGGTCTACTCACTTTTAAAGTGTCCAAATTGTGGTGTCTGATCACACTATTGCCCTGGCTAAAAATCATTGACTCTCTCTCTCTCTCAAAAATTTAATGCATTGGAGGGTCTACTCACTTGTAATTTGTAAAGTGTCCAAATTGTGGTGTCTGATCACACTATTGCCCTGGCAAAATCTCTCTCTCTCTCTCTCATTTTTTAATTTTTTTTGGTCTTTTTAACATAAAACTGTACATTTTGGTGTCTCATCAAAGAGCTTACCTTAATGGAGTTTAAAGATGCCTGAATCACTTATTTATGTCGGCTAGAGTTACTCTATTTCACTCGAGTCATGTTTGTAAACATTACATTATACTACTTGACTTTTGAATTCGTCTTGTAAGGCAAACTCGTAACTTAATGGATTTAATGATGCTTGAAAACCTGTCATTGCTTATAAGTATTCGTTATGAGCTAGAGATCGGGGTGGAAGTAGAATTAGATTTTAGAATCGATTAAATTTTAAAGCTCGACTGAAGATAGACTTTCGGATTGGACTAAACCTATTTTGGACAAATTTTATGAATTAAAAATAATTCTTTTTTGGAATTAAATTTTACCCAAATTTTTGTCCAGTCCAATTTATCTCTTGTTTGACAATCATTAAAAAGTGTTTTCCGAAAAAAATGAGTTTGAAAAAGTGATTTTTTTTTGGAAAATGTATGGTTAAAAAGTATGAGAAAAGTTTTGGGTTTATGTGCAATATATATTATTGTGAGAATGTGTAGTTGAAAATTAATATGAAAAAAAAAAAGATTTATAAAAATAATTGTCAAACGGGAGCTTAATCTTTTAAGATGATTAGGATACTATACTTTGTATTTATAAATGATATTGTTAAAATTCGATTCTATTATGTGATATCAGAATTAGAATCACAAGAGTATCATGTTGAGAGAGGGATTGTTGAGACACTATAAGATTGCTCTTAAGCCCATAGGTTGAATCATTCAAATGATAGTTTGATCGAATGTAATAAAATATTCAGTCTGTCCTTATTAAACATCAATTGATTTTAAAATAAAATGATTGAAATTTGATTTTAAGAATATTGTACGATTTTGAATAACTATAGTAGTCAAATTTATTCGAAATAACGTATTTAAACTTTTAAAGGTATGCATAAAAAGTGGTGAACGGGTGATAAAACCATACCTTCTACTATCCGTGACGACTGTTGCCAATGTTCTTGGTGGCCTCCAAAGCACGAGGAAGAACCTATTGGAAATATTCTAAGAATTGTGTTACAGATTTAAGGCCTTTACGATCCCGAATTCGGGATGGATGAATGGCTGGGTGGAGGTGAGCTGATTCGAGCCAAAGCATTATAAAATTTCAAGTTAGATTGGACAAAAAAAATTTAGGCCGAGCTAATATATATATTTTTTTCGTATTTAGATGTAAAATAAATTTATTGGCTCCCTCCATCGGTCTGACATTATCGTCAATATATCAAAATTTTATTTATTTATTTTTATGTAAGAACCAATTCGAATTAAAGAACTTTTCTCTTCAACGGATCATTAGTTCCCAGTAAGTTAGAAATATTTATAATATGCTATTTTAGTTTACAAAACGGGAAGTATTTGACTTACTTTAAGTTGCATATAATTAAGTATTCCTTTTTTACATGTGTCATCAAGACAAACTTTTGGAATTACTTTAGCAAGAAAAGGCTTTAGCTCATGCTAAAATAGTTCTAGAAATGCAAGAGAATTGGAGCTGCCCTCTTTCAAATTTGAACATCATTAGATGATTTACCTATTAAATAAGTAACAAGTTCAATCTCAATGTTAACCAAGACATAAATCGTTTTAAAATAAATACTTGATAAGTGTCTTTAAGTTATGCACTACTTGAAATTACAACGTGATATATTTTTTTTAAAAAAAAAGAGTAATATTATTCAGTATTAATTTAGGTAATAGGGGACAATAAATCGGTTGCTCAATTGAATGATGCTATTGACAAAGAGGACCTAACTTTAATTGTCCAATAAATAAAATGCATCTCAATTTCATAAAATTGTTTGAAGTCAAGCGCCACTTTCATATAGCCCCGGCTTGGTGAGGATTAAAATTAAAACTTTAATCTAATTTAAAGTTAATAATTAATTTTAATTACATATTATATGATTTTAATCCTCATCAAAACAATGGTCTAATTTGTATTGGACCCCAATTTGGTTCAATTAAAAAAATTGAATTAAAATTAAACTCGATAATTAATTTTAATCATATCATTAAATTCACATCTTTTCAACCATACATTTCATTAACTTTTTTTTTTATCAAAAATTATTAAAATCGAATTTTCATCTAAACCAAACAGATTAAATATCATTACTCAACTGAGCAGATTTAGGCCAGCCCATTCCAATTTTTTAAAGGCGATTTTTTTTTTCTTTTTAAGTAAAAAAAAAATACAAATTGTATGTAAATTATATATATTAACACAATTTTATTTTTTTTTCCGGTCTTGGATCCACCCTTTACCCCCACACATTTGTATACTTTTTTTTAAGGTAAAAAAAAGCATAGTGTCAAGTCAACAGGCCATGATGAAAAATCCTGCAAAACTTTTACCTCTAAATTGGGGCCGTTGTGCAATGATATGAAAAAGGAAAAACTAATGGGTCCCTATTCAATTAAGTGCACATTTTTCTTTGGTAGGTAACGGTACGTTGAGCAAAAAGGTGATTCGATTGGGCCACCAAAATTTGAACAAAAATTATTGGGACTTCACTTTCAACTTTCTACAACGTTAACGGGACCTTAGTCATTTAACTTTTTCTTTCCTCCCATATATGGACGCCAGACTAACACAATTTAAGGTCTCTATATTTTTCTAAAATGTTAACTAGTTGATTGAAAATAAACTAAATCTTTATTTGATAGAGATTAATATCAAATTTTTAGCAGATTTTGATAAAAATTGATGGAATGTATGGTTAAAAGTTTTGGATCCTATAAAATGTGTAGTTAAAATTAATTAGTGATTTAGATTTAGATTTTAATCGGATTTTTTTTAACGATATCAAACAATGGCTAAAAGAATAACCCTTTATTTGGTTGGAGGCTTGGAGCATGTTTACTACAAACTTAAAAAGGGTTTTTATTTACCGGAGTAATATGATCATGGTATAATCTGTGAGAAAGATGAAAAGATAAATCGACGTGAACATCGCTTTGCATGGTTGAAGAAAAATTGTCTACATTCGATATTTCATTAGGTGCATCAGTGGATCTAATGAATTCTCAAGGCATTCATGAACATTTAATTGTGCTCCGAGATATAGTCGAAGCATGCCTGCCATTGTACTTCTTTCACAACATACTCTAGTCTTGCGGTCTCATCCGTGCAATAAGCATACAGTTACATTGACCATATTTCATTTTCCACGCTTTATTGAAAATAAAATCGTATTGTGTTCTAGAAATTATTGATTCAAAATGAAAAAAAGGGTAACTACTTGCAAAATTATTATTATTATTATTATTATTATTATTATTATTACTCCTCGTATATAAAACTCTCAATAAATATCACGTGGAGGTACTACGAGTGTACACCTGGCGGTCGATCAAGTCAAAACAAAGAAAGACAAAATATGTCTTTGTAGCCGAAGTACTCCCTCTCAATACCGAAGTGCCCTTTGCAACCGAAATACTTCCTCCTAAACAAAACCTCTTCACATCTGAAACTCCATGCTGCCGAAGTACTTGCTTTCTTTGAAGCAAATTTGATGAGTATCTATAGGAATTATTGATGTAACGATTGTATTAATAAGTGTCAGACCTGTCAACCTAAAATCGTAGGTTGGCTAACCCCTTATCAATGAAAGTTGTCAATGTAATTAATGTATGAGTGGTGTGAGACTTCGGTCTATTAAATGGGGCCTCGTAGATCTTATCAAACGGTCAGCACGTCGGTCAGAGCACTATAAATAGTAACTCTTGTAACATTGTAAATGATAGTCTTATTACATTGTTTTTGACTTGTTAATGTTTTAATATTTGTACTTAATTTTTTTCCTCATTTTCATTGTTGTTCTGATCAAGAAGGTGTCGTAAGTTGCTCACGTGTACGTCTGAAGATCCGACATCTATTGGCACATTTTTTTGGGTCAACAGATTGGTGCCGTCTGTGGAAAACGTTTACAGTTAACAACGAGATTCCCGTAAAGAAAAGCCAATCTTTTTGTGCTAACAGATTTCTTGTCTTTGAAGAAAATGAAAAATACTTGAAGAAAGGATCATTAGGATTCATTTGAGAAAAAAACTACTATAATCCTTGAAAAAAGGAATATTGTTTGACCTCCTGACGATTTGAAACACTACAATGAGTACCATTACTGAGGAAACATCGCCTCAGAGGACTAGGGAACGCCCTAAGGAAAGGGAACCCTATAACACTACCGTATTAGCTTGCCATCAATATCACCAAACACAGAGACGAGGTGGATCAAGAGGTGTATGAAAGAGAAGATCAATGTTAACAGCTAGACTTACCAGAAAAGTAGCCACCATGGCTGAAAATATGAGAAACATAACCCAACAAAACCTCGCCATGCAGGAGGTTTTAAGGAACATGCAAACCTGGAGAAGATACCCAATTTCCCCATACACAGCTCACGTGTCTTTCCAAGGAAACCACAACCATGGCGAGTACGATGTAGAAAACCAATGGAAGGATATCATCAATATCCCAGGGAGTAAGCCCCTCATGAGAGAGAAGTTGGGATAGATACGTCAACTAACTATGTCACCAATCAACCTCATGAGGCCCTCTTCAACTTTCCACCAAATTATGACCTAGATGATGCACCAAGGAAGTCAGTGAGCGTCTTTGATAGAATAAGCGCAGGACGACCTAGAAATAGGCCGGTACGACAGCTTTGTTTGTCTAAAAATAGATAACACGATGAGCCTCAATTCAGAGCGCAAGCCGAACCAGTTCATGGTAACATCAACCTTCTGCCTACGAATAGATGCAAGAGAAGGGTGGAACATGCAAGAAATCGAGCAGGACAATCTTAGTCATCCCCAAGGAGGCCCAAATTAGAGAGAGAATGATTCTGATGAGCCACAGAGATCCCGCGACCTTGATGACGATGTCAAAAAACTGCCATTTTCAGAAGAAATTAGGAATGTGTCTGTCCTGAACCACTTCACGATACTTAAACTCTCCAAATATAATGGCAGAGGCAACCTGGTGAAACACCTCAATAGCTTTAAAACTCATATGAGCCTCAGGGAAGCCACACCTGCCATGACATCTGACCTTAAGTGGAAAAGCTGAAGTCTTGTACATTAGGCTTCCAGAGGAAAGTTTTCGAAACTGGCCAAACTTCAAGAAAGCTTTTTTGAAATACTTCACCATAAGCAAGGAGGGAGAATGATCAATACAACGCCTCTAGGATATGAGGCGGCAATTAGGGAAATTCTTAAAAAACTTCTTATCCCACTTTACTGACGAGATGACCTACTGTGTACACGTCACAGATAGGGAGGCGTTGACAGTCCAAATGGGAGGATTATATATGAAGTCCCTCTTCTGGAGGGACGTGCAAAATAAAGACCTCGCCAACTATGACGCCATGTTGGAAATGATAAGGGGCGAGATCATCAATGTAAAATTGAGGGATCACGGGAATAAGGCGAGCCGAGGCATCCCACCTCAACAAATACAAAGAGGAAAAGGTCACACCTTTCACTTAATAGACCACCAGGGTGGACAATTAGCCTCCATCAATCATGGACAAACATTAGTAGCAACAACACTTAATGTGGTTCCTACTTTGGCTTATGAAGAGATAACTCTCGCTAGAGAAATGTACCAAGGGAAACCCTACCAGCAACCGCCTCAAGCAAGAAGGTGAAGGGACTGGGGTTATGGACCTAGAAATAGGGACAAAGAACCCCTTTATTGGACATACCACCACTTTAGTAGCCACAACACCGAAAGATGTAGAGACATTATGAATCACCATAATCCTCAAAGAAACAATTGCCCACAAAGTGATGAAAACTCCATGCAAGGTTAATAGCCTAGGAATGATCGTGTAGGTCGCTCCAATAGAAGCAACGCCCAGTTAAGGTGAGATGACATGGGAAGACATGGAGAAGGTCGAAGACAACAAAGAAGCCCCTCGACTAACATTGGACATATACCCATTCGAGAAATCGACACTATTTTTGGAGGCCCCCACATCGAGAGAGAGTCTAGGAATGCTAAAAGGAATTACATCAAGGAAGCTAAAGACCCACCGATGGCGAGCATCATAGTGTGCAACATCCGACCTTCCAAGAGAGTAGGGATGACAACGGGTTGGTTCGGGGTCGGTTCGACCAAAATCATAACCGCACCACCAAATTTTTTGTCATACCATAACCGCACGATAACCACGAAAGTCGGTTCGGCTAGGTTCGTATCTCAGTTCAGTTCGATTTGGTTCGATTAATAACCACGAAAATAAATTATTTTTTATAAGTCCAACCGCCAAATTGAAAATATATATATATGAATAAAAATCAATAAAAAACACAATATTAAGTCAATTTAGCAAACAATATCCCAAATGAAAATATAAATAATTTAAAAGATCTTTTTTTGACCTTTGAAAAGTTAAGATAAAATAATCAAAAATAAAAAAAATTATAGACTAATTAAAAAACACTAATTTAATAGCATATAGATAATTAACAACCAGTAGACATACCAAAACTGCTAGCAATAGAATTAAAGTACCCAATCAAGTAAACATTGCATTAAGTAACAAAAAAAGAGAGATAAAATTAGGGAACCAAATAGATTAATGAGCTCAACTCCTGTGAACAATAAAAGAAAGAGGAAAAAAATCATAATCAAGAAAATTGTGTTTGCATTCGCTAACCAAAAAAATGTATGGGATGACTCATGGAAAGAGAGCCTCATATAAAATAGACTTGCCAAGACCAATTCAAGAAATATTTCCATCCCAATCACAGAAGACATTTTCAAATTTAAATCATAGTCATCCCATACATACTTCCATTACATAGTACAATATAAGGAAATATAGCTAATTTAAAATGTCATTTCAAAGCTACAATAAAAAAAAAATAACAGTGAACTAATCAAGATATAGATATCAGAATAAGATCTGAATGTTGCACACTATGGACAACACACAACCTATATCTTTCGAATTCAAATTTGATTATAGCGCCAAATCTGGAGTGACGACACGGCAAAAGGCGGAGACGATGTTGTTGATTTCAATTTCTAATTTTCTTCCTCGCGCGTCGCTTTAATATTTCCTATTTTCTGTGTATTTTCAGTGAGTGAGTAAGTGTGAATAAATTTAAGTTAAGGCCAAAAAACTGGGTTAGTGTGTCGGTCATGTTAACGGGCCAGTAAGGTAATGAGCCATAATTATACAAAGAATTATTAAAAGAAGCCAATTGTCCAATTAATTTTTTTTAAACGGGTAATCGGTTCGGTTCAGGGTACTATCATTAAATACAATACCCGCTCCACCACGAATCGGGTCATTAAAATCAAAACTATAACCAACTCATTGCACCATCGATTCGATTTTTTTTGCCCCATTCGGTTCAGTTAACCGTGATTTTCGATTTTAACGGTTCGAATTGCCATCTCTACGAGAGAGGAGTCTAACCTATCACTTTTACACAAGATGATGCTGAGGTGTACACCATCCACACTATGATGCCCTAGTTGTAAGAGTTGTGGTGGCCAGAAAAGGCCTTAAAAAAATGCTGGTAAACAATGGAAGCTCGGTCGATATCATATTCGGAGCCACTTTCGATAAGATGGAGGTGGACCATAAGTTAATTCCAATAAATTTCCCTATGTACGGATTTACGAGTAACAACGTCATCCCACAATGAAAGATAACCTTGGCAATAAAAATGAAAGTGACACATCTGATAGCTCAGCACTGCATGGAATTTTTGGTAGTAGATCACAACTCCGCTTATCATGGAGTATTTGGGAGATCCGCTTTGAAGAAACTGTGGGATGTCACTTCCATTCACCATCTGTGCATGAAATTTCTAATAGAAAATGGAATATCCACGATCAGAGACGACCAAAAGAGCGCTAGAGAATGTTATTCCAATTCTATCCAAAGGCTGAGCTAAGGGATGTCAATGTCATCTTAATAGACATTGATGATATTGATGACCCTATACAAGGGAAAAACCCTGAACAAAAGAATGGCATCGAGATGATAGACATCTCTGAAGAAGAGGCTGTGTTTGAAGTACAGTCAACCCCTGAGAAAGGGGGAGCTGCTGGAAAAGTAGCTGACTACGACGAACTGGATCCTCTCATAATTAACTACGAACTGGATCCTCGCATTTTATGTATGGTTTATCTTCAAGAAAATTTTATCTTATTGTCTTATTACGCATTCAAATTAAACAAATAATACCTCTGCATAGATGAACCGTCCCTATACAGAGAAGCGTGGGCACTTTAGCAACGAGCTGGATCCTGAAATGGACCATCACCAAAAGTCGCAAAGTGGATAACACATGCCTTTAACAACCAAAGTTGTTAAGGAAAACTTATCATGAACGAACTACTCAACCTCATGCTAAGGAAAATAAACAAAAGCGGACGAATTGCTCACACTTATACAAATTGCAAATAAGAAAATAAAAGTACTTCAAATAAAAAGAAACATCCACACAAGAAAATGTAAAGTATTTAGACTAAAACGAATTGAGAAAAAATGAACTTCTATTTATAATAAACATTACAAATAAGCCTTGAAGGCCAAAGTACAAAGTAGAATGCAAAAAAGTTACCAGCTGCCCTGTCTAATTGGGTGTGGGGAAAGAGAAGTACAAATGAGACTATGGTGTTAGGTGCCACTTCTACGTTTGAAGCATCAGGTACCTCTTCAACAGCGTCATCTTCAATCTCGATCATGTACTACCCTTAGCTGGATTTTGAGGCTCATCTCCCTCCTCCAAGAACTTTGATCTAAGAGTAGAAGTGATAAATGTTTGATAGTTTACTTTGATCTCCTTTGCCACCTTAGCGTAGGCATACCTCCATCTAGTAGAGGGCGAAATGCTGACATGTTTCTGTGAGGTGGAAGTTGGCAATATAGTTCCTCTCTGGTTCACTGCTGAAGATCAAAGTTCCCTCCTCACCTTCTCCAGCTCCTCTGATAAACCAGATGCCATGGAGTTCAACTCCCCTACCTATTCTCATAGAGTAGAATTATTTTTATTTACTGGCTCCAAGGCTTCGACAACTATCTTTTGGTGGACATCTGAAGTCTCCACTCGCCTCGTCATAGAAGTCATTTCACTTTGACACAATTGGACTTCCTTCTTCAGATTTTCAATTTCCTCCAGGGCAAAGGTGAGCTTCATTGACTCTTCAACTTGTTGAATTTCTAAGGCCTCCACCTCAGGTACAGTTTTCTTCATGGCCTCTTCAGCCTTAGAGGTCTTATTGGCATTATCTTTATTTTTATTTAGGAGATTTTTAAAGAGGGTCTCGGCCTCTATGGCTACCCTAAATGCCCTCGCTGTTTGGCTCACCGCGGTTGTAAACACATCTGCAACATCGTTGGTCTCGACGAACTTTTGCCACCTATCTGTCTAAAACTTGTAAAAGTTTGAAGTTACAGTCTGAACCTCTGGCGAAAGCATGGACAGAACCTTTAAGGCCAATTCATCGCTTCGATGTGTGATGGCTAGCTTGGTAAGGGAGGCAGATTTCGAAGTTGTTGAGCCACTCGAAGTCTTCACGTTTTTTGATGATTCCTGCCTCGGTGGCTTTGTGGTCATCATCTATGCACTTTTGGCTGTAGCTATGGAAACAGCCATCAACTTTTTCCCAGTAGGGACCCAAGAGCAAAATAGTGGGATGGCCATAGACCCGCCTTCTCCGATGGCAGAAAATCGGTGTTTTTGCTTGGGGACCTCCTCAACTTTCTTCTTCCCCTTATCTTTAGGAGGAGGCCATGCTTCACCTTCTTGTCCAGCAGCCTCTCTGCTGACCCTTTCCACCTTAAATTCTTCGAAAAAGCGGTTGGATATAATCAACCTCTTGAACTATCTGGACGAGGTGAGGCATCGGTAAATATCCCTAATAAGCTTAAGATTAGACTCATCAAGCTCGAAGGGATCAACGACTCTTGTAAAATAGAAACATATAAGGTCAGACACAAAACTGGATTAACTTCTCAACAAAACACTAAGGATATACAACACTCACTAGTTTCGGAGTATGAGGTAGGAACTGTCATATGGGGAACAGTATCGTCCTTACATACCTGCCACTTCCCTCTCACCCAGAATCATATATCTTTCGACTTTTTGATGGAGGAGGGGAGCTTATGACGAAAGAGGAATGTGACCCCTATGGACACAAAGAGTACCAACCCTTGGAATCCCCTTTCCCGAGGGACCTAGGTTGAAGGTTAGTTTGGAAGACGTGGAGAGGCAGGTCTTCGCCTAGGGAGGTTTTCTTCCATAAGAAGTACGAACCCACTAGTTGGGCCTAGGCGTTGGGCACGAATTGGGTAGGGACTAGTCCATACAACACAAGGCAGCTCTGAAGAAGGGGTGTAAATGTAGCTTAAGACCTACCTTCAAGAGGTTCTCACTTATAGACACGCACCCAAGCCTCGGATAACAGACTTGTTCATCAAGGGAAGGGGCTAGAAGTTTTATGTCGTAGGGAATGTAATATCTTTTCCACCAAGTCATTAACTGAATGGAGTCTGTAGTAGATGAGATTTTGGTAGCCCCCAACCCAATTTTCCACTCCCCACACCCTCTACCCGAGGCAGTACACTTTGCCCAACCCTAATGGCTTAGAGGAGGTCAGTAGTGTTCGTAATTTCTATCCCCATTTCAGAAGAAATCTCTCTCGGGTCAGCTCCCCTCTCAGAATTTATCGAAGCCATTGCTTAGATAATCAGAAAAAAAAAAAAAAAATTGGAAAATACTTACAAGATTAAACAAACTCCCCCCAAAAAAAGTGACACAAGTTATGAAGACAATGAGTGCAAATAGCGGAGACGTAAGAGTTTGAATTCTTTGAGTGCAAAAAGCAAAAGTGATTTTTGCCCAAAAGTATCGCCTTTTATAGGCAGAGGCTGTTAATCCTAGCCGTTGGATGATGATCCGGACCATCTAGCTATTCATTGGATATTTCATTTGAGCCACTCACCATGCTTGTCATTTCGCCTTCAACGGCCCAGATCAAAACATTGGATTCAAGCGCCTCAAAAGCATTTGAGCCCTAGAAAAGACGACCACAATTGCCATCATTACTCATTAAAAGCGACAGTTGTTGCCATTTTGGAACTTGAACCCCCGCAGTTGTTTTTTTTTTTTTTTTGAAAGTGCAACAAATAGCTAATCATTACGGCACAATTATTAACAACTCCTTGTGTTTATTAGCACTGAAATGGTGAGCCTCATCAGTTTACTTACTTACAACCTCATTCAATTTGCTGAAGCCTACTACCTCTGTTTAAAAGTACATAGTTTCGGCACAATTAGCTTCATGTAATAGCAAACTCGGCCAAATGAACGTCAACCCAATTTCACCTGCAATATGAACACGACCTAAGGTACCTCATCAAATGAACTCGATTAACACTACGACTTCTTCAACTTTATATTCAAACTCTAATTTTTATATAGATATTCACAAATTAGACTTGGAGGACTACTGGATTATCGATAGAAATAAATAAACAACCATGCAAACTAAAAAAAAAAATTTCTATTAAAAAAAACTCAAAAAGTCCATGTATTATATAAATGATTATACATAGATGTGGAGGACCACTGTTACTCCTTGTATATAAAACTCCCAATAAAGGCCACATGATGCATTGCGTGCGTACACCTGACGGTCAACCAAGTCAAAAAAAAAAAAAAAAAAAAAAAGACAATATCTGCCTTTGCAACCGAAGTACTTCCTCTCAATACCGAAGTGCCCCTTGCAGCTGAAATACTCCATCTCAAGATTGAAGTGCTTCCTCCTAGGCAAAACCTCTTCACATCCGAAGCTCCATTCTGCCGAAGTACTTGTTGTGTTTGATGCAGATTTGATTAGTATCTTTAGGAATGATTGATATAACATTTGTATTAATAAGTGTCAGACCTGTCAGTCTAAAATAGTATGTCGAATGATCCATTGTCAATGAAAGTTTTAATGCAATTAATGTATGAGTGATGTGAGATTTCAATCTATTAGATGGGGTCACGTAGATATGATCCAACGATCACCACGTCGACCAAAACATTATAAATAGCAACTTTGTAACATTGTAAATGATGATATTTTTGGAAAATAAAGATATAAGAAAACTCGATAATCATTGTTCTTGACTTGTTAATGTTTTAATACTTGCACTTATCATTTGTTCCTTCTTTCCGTTGTTCCGATCAAAATGTGTAGTAAGTTGCTCATGTGTATATTTGAAGATTCGACATCTGTTGGGACATTTTTTGGGTTCAACAATCATTATTATTTACATTTGCATTCGCATTTGAACAGAAGTGGCGAGAGTCATGATAAATTTGCATTTAATTACTCCTTTGGCTTTATCACCACCGGAAGTTGTAGTTTGTCTAGTTTCAAATGGACAAGATCCCACATTATAAGTTGTCATAATGAAGTTGCAAGAACAAACAAATGGTCATACATCACTAATTAATTTGGCTATAATAGCTAATTATATTATAATACGTCTGATTCATCGAATTAGACCAAAAAAGTAAGTACTTGTTTGGGATAAATTAAAAGTTGCTAAAATGTTAAGGTCAAACTCTACAATTAATTAGGATCATATATTTGTTGTGATCCATATATTTTATTGATCGTTTCATCAACTTTTATCAAAACCTACTAAATTTTTTATCAAAAACTTTGTCAAACAACCCCTAAAAAAAAAAGACGTAACTAAACACATCAATTTTCTTATTATTCTTAATAAAAACATGTTGCTAGACGTATTAACAGATTTATTGTCACATACGAAGTTAGTTTTGATATACCCCTTTTTTAAACACGATCTATGAAAATCAGGTAACTCTAAATGACGACTTATTTTAGTCTATGCATTAATCAAAACAAAACGAAACATGATAGAAATTAATTTTTGAAAAACATGAAATAACGACATGTTGATTAGGAGTCCATTTTATTAATGTTGACATGCACAAAGCATATACCCCACAAGCCCTCAAAGTGAAATATAGTGCATAATTATTATGTTTAGAAACGAAAAAGTAAATGACTAATTTAATGTTTATGATATGATGAAATATAAAGAGACGGTGGTGTCTGTGGCCCCAAGAAGAGGTGTTCAAAATTTGAATCATATATGCAATTTATGGGAGTTTAAACGCGTTGAAGAAAAGACACGAGTAGTTAAAGCAAGTGAATATTTTGAAATTTTAGTTATTTTATTGAATAATACTCGTATATATATTGAGCTCATACTGTTATCTTGTAATTCAAATCTCACTACGACTACGAATGAAAGTATTCTCAACAATGGTATGTATATGTGAAGAGAGAGGGTGGCAAAGTTTGGACTTGCCAAAGAGTAAAAGGAAAAGGGGATTACGGAATCTAGCTAGAACATATTTGAATCAAGCCAAATGAAAGAGAAGAAATATTCACTACGGACTACTTTAATATTAATACTTTATTTAATCTTGGAGAAGTCCAATTCATCAGCTTAAAACCATGCTTTAGCTACAACAAATAAACCTGATTATTAATATAATTTCACTTTTATAGGTGAAATTATGCACTAACATGCACAAGTTAGAATGTGAAGAAAACGATCTTACTATTTATTCTAGGAGGAACAATATAAACGTACATTGTCTTATCCTTTTCAACCTAAACTCATGTTCTACTTATGAGTTATGTTTTTCGGTTGGGTTAAATAAGTTTAAAGACTGAAATCATATTAAGTGCCCGTTTGATTTCCTTTAATTGGAGAGAAAATGAGTTTTGAATAGTATCATTAAGAGAATTGTGTGGTTAAAAAATAGGAATATTTTTTTAAGATAATGTGTAGAAGAAAAAAATCATATGTACTAAAAAATGGTTCACGGAAGTGTTCCAGATGCTACGTTGGCAACTTTTGATTGGATCTATTTTTTAATTTTTTTCCATGAACAAATGAAAATTTGTCAAGTGTATATCTGTAAAAATTATGTAAACTAAATTCTGTATCACTATTTCAAAATTCATTTTTTTCCCAATAATCTCTATCAAACACACTCTTAATTCCTGTCTCCAGGGCACATTTTCAAGTGGTAAAATGAGAAGGTGGAGAAATCCAGTTTTGCTTGTGGCTGCCGGGTTAAGAGTTCGAATCCTGAAATATGGATTTGACTCTTGGGTAAGTGCAAGTATACAAGCAGCTTTTCACTATGTACCCTCGGAAGCATAACCTACGATTTACCTCCTTCACCAAGATCCAGGGCAGGGCACGTGGAGTGCTAGTAATGGGGCATAATCCAAAAAATGATGTATCAATTCCTTCGATAATTTTACTACAAGGAGTTGAATCTACTCGAACAAAGTGAGGAGTCTGGTGCCTAAACCTAATTGCTTACGTGCATGCTCTAAAATTCATTGTCAATGGATAGTTGATGTTGGCTTGAATTTATGATTCATGACAGAGAGACGTCACCATATAACGCAAATTCAGCACATTCCATCAGTGAAATTGTACATAAAAGGCCGTAGTTTGAAGCAAAAAAACAGCAAAATTCTTGAGAGAAATGGGCATGAAAATTACTGTGGAAAGTAAAAATTAAAATTTCTGGTTTGTAATCCCACAATATCCGTTCACGAGTTCATTAATTTCATTCTCTTCATCATTGTATTTCGGACCCTTTCACGTTGATCTGCAACCATATCTTATACACTGAAACTTTTCCTGCAGGTTTTTCTTCTCATCTATCCCAATTATTGAAAAAATGTTGAACCTCAATCTTGAAAGTCTCCCACCGCTTCGCCCCTAGAGCATTGTGAATTAGGTAAATCGCGAAATATGCCTCAATAAGTCAAGGTACAACATCTGTCATACTAATGGCCACAAAGAGTCCAATTTCATATATTATAAGAGGTAGGAATCGAACACTTACACTGCGGCTGTCAGCTCAACTGATATTATCTCATTCATGTTCTTTGTATCATTAAACTATGCCCTGAGGGGCTTTATCCCAATTATTACCACTCAATGGTCCTTTGCGCAAATGAGAATCAAATACAAAAAATTATAGGGAGATTCATTTTCTTTTAAGAGGAATAGACCAAGCCTTCATGTTGTATAATATTTTTCATGTGTTGTTTTTATCTTTAACACACACCTAGGGATGTAAATTTGTCTCGTAAGTTCGGACGGCCTGTGACTCGATTCAAGAAAAGTCCAAGCCGACCCCGTACGTGATTCCGAAGAACTGAGCCCCATTTTGGAGCTTCAACTCGAGTCATAGTCAACCCATGTGGCTTGATGAGCCACAGGGGCTGGCTCGTAATGAGCCAAGAATTTTAAGAAAAAAAAATTTCATTGCCAAATTTTAAAAAAATAAAAATAAAAAAAAAAAAATATATATATATATATATATATATATATATATATATCGAGCCGGCTCGACTCGGTAAGGCTCGAGCCTAGATTTTTTGGTCGAGCAAAAACTCGGTTCAACTTAGGCCAAAAAAAGTCCGATGAGTTTTCGAATTTCGGATGAAGAACCAGCTCGACTCGACTCGTTGACATCTCTATGAACACCCAACAAGATGATGATAAATACCAATCTTAGAATCCGACTGCTCATTTGAGTCTTGTGATTTTCTATCTTAATACGTCGTTCAAAAGAGCAGCACAAGCACTTATGTGATATTTGAATGACTAGTGAGATTTATTTATTTTTATATCACTAGAAGTGATGGATAAAAAAATTATGGCCCTTGGATTGGTGACAACAAAACCATCATTTTTGCTTAAATCACTCCATATGTGAACTTGGTTGGATTTTGACTAGTACTACTTTAGTAGTTCCAAGGCATGGCGATGGCGAGAGACGTGCTTCTCGGTGATTGACTGCTGAATATGTTGTCTGTGTAAATCTTTATTGATTTTTCTACATGCTTGTTACATCTAGTTAAAATATCTAATGCAATATTTTTTTTAGACAATAGGTCCCACTGAGTTCTATACTAATAATAATTTTTCCTCGTGAGATAGATTCATCAATATGTAAATAATAAGAATAATGATATCTGATCCCAGTGATATTATGGGGGTGTATTCAATTGAATTTTTTAATAATTTTTTGGAATTTAAAAAGTTAGATGTATTTAATGTAAATTTTTTGACTTTCTAAAAGTTATGTTATATTTAAAGTCTCTAAAAGTTACGGTATATTCAATTAAAATTTTTTAGAAGTCTCAATAAGTTTTGGGGTCTTCAAATTTTAAGAACTTTTAAAGACTTTTATAACAATCTCTGAAGTACTAACTTTTAAGTAGAAAGTACTCATATGAAATCTTAAAATTTGTCTTTCATTAATTATTAGATTTTGAGAGACTTTTACAATAAAAATATATATATATATATATATATATATATATATATATTTTAATATTTTTTTTCCCTTTTTCTTCTACAAACATTAGAGGTATGATTAAAATTTATTTTTTTTCTATTGATTCTCTTTTTTATCATTTATCTCTATTTTCTATGAAAAAATAAATTGAATTTTTGTAACTTTTTTTTCATTCATTTTTTGTGAAAAATATTGATTTTTTTTTATTAAATTATAAAATTTCATATGACAAACTTATAATTAAATGTAAATATATTGATTTTTTTATTTATTTTTAAAAGTATATTATATTAATAATATTGAATATTAAATTTATTTATTTTATCACATATGTATAATTTTGATTATTATTTATTTATTTAATGTCTTAAATTTTTATTCTTTTTTAAAATAATTTTTTATTATATGAGCAGGGAAAGTAGAAGGAAAATTGTGAGAATTATACCCTCGTATGTGAGAATTTCACATTATTTCACTGAATCCACATGAATTTTATTTTAAATGAAAGTCTTTAAAAAATCTTTTGAATTCTACAAAAATTTATAAAAGTTTTAAAATGAAAGTCTAAGAAATCTATGAAAGACTTCTACTAATTGTATGCAAATCTATGAAAAATCTACGAAACTCACAAAAGTAAAAGTTATCACTTAAAAAATCTATCAAAGTTTTCAAAAATTTCAATTGAATACACCCTCTTAAACACAGATTTTAAGTGGCATCGAAGCTCACTGCATTCAATTAGTTAGAAATTGTAACTTCTTTATTCTAACAAATTGAGTGTAGTGGACCTCAATGTCACATGCACGGATGCTTAACACTATTGAGTCAATTATCTTTACTAAAATAATAAATATTCACGAGGTTAAGAATTTGATATTCAATGATTGCACCCACCAACTTGCCCATTTTGACAAGAAAAAATTATAACCAGTAAACCATCATCTGAATTTTGATCGGTTCAACATGTCTAGGCTAGATCCTCCGTTTGATGGCCATTATTTAAAAAAAAAAAAAAAAGTTTCGAATAATAATTTTTTGGAGAATATGTGATTAAAAAGTAAGATAATTTTTAAGTTTACGTACAAAATATTTTATTGTATAAATGTAGTTGAAAATGAGTACGAGAATTACAGAATTTTATTTTAAGGAGAATTAATCAGTACCACCTTTACTATTCATGAGTCGATTATGACATTCAAAGTTGCAGTCTGTATATTAAGGGTACGATTGGCAAATACTACAAGACCATATTGCATAATGAAAGAAATGATTTTATTCTTTTATTTTTATTTCTTTTATCTCTATCATAAATAGTATTTTTCAGGTCCATAGTGTAAACGTCCTATAAATGAATTATAAAGATCTGAATACAATTAGTCGGCCTCATTGGTGCTTGACAATGGTGTATATCGCATTGAAATTACTGTCACATTGTCCAATAAAATTATAATATATTTTTATGCATTGAATACTGTGACAATGAATGTGCTACTGAAAACACTCTCATATGGTCTCACTATCTAGTTCTCTAATTGCATATTGCAATCTTTAAGCCTTCATTTGGCTAATTTATGAAATTTAAGTCCCTGTTTGGTGTAAATTAAAATTATTTTTTTAGTAGATTTTGATAGAAGTTAATAAAATATATGATTGAAAAATTATTGATCCCATAAAATGTACGTTTCAGGGGATGAAATTACTACCTTATTATCCAACACTGTTTTTTATATCTATTTATAATTTAATTTGTTTATAAATTTTTCCCAAAATAAGGTTAAGAACCCGATTATTTTTCATTAATCATTTATAAAAATGAAAAATATGATTGTTTTCAATTACATACAACCATCACTTTTTAATTTTCATCTCTTGTGTGAGGCTCATAGCGATTATATTTTTTATTTTCATTCTACAAATAATGAGAATCAAACAGATCCCAAATGTGTATTTAATGAAAGGAGAGGACCAAAAGTGGAAAAAGCCACAATGAGAAGTGGGCGACGTTTTCCGTTAGGCATCGCTTTCCAGCCGTCGTAAGAACTGTTGACTTATGACCGTCACCATTAACGGCTTCCACCATTGCTATAAATAGTAAACACACGCACACTATCACAGTCACACGCACTCTCTCTCTACACTAGTTTAAACTTTAGAGGTTGCGTGAAGAAGAAGAGTGGTATCTTTGTGTTTTCTTGGGAGTTTGTGGTTGTCTGTCTTGTTGAGAATGGGAAAGATAGATCAGAAAGAGAAAGCTCAAACAGTAGTAGATCTTCTCAGAAAACAAGCTCCCCTCACTGTCAAACAGGTTTGAATTAGTCCATCACTTTCAAATGTACAGTTCCATATCCCAGTTGTTTCTTGTTTTTGCCCCTGGCCAATGCCCATTTTTCAGTAGATAGAGATTCTGAGTTCTGACTATCTCTACTATACATTTTCATGTTGAAACATTCTTTACTTTCTTCGAAAAAAATAGCATTTTCAAATGATTCTGTGCATTTTATTTGTGTGTAATTGTAATTGAATATTTTTCCATTTTTGACAGGAGAAGTTCTGTAACAAAGCTTGCGTAGAGCGGTTTCTGAAAGCCAAAAACGACACCGTGAAGAAAGCTGCGAAGCAGCTGAGAAATTGTCTTTCTTGGAGAGACTCCATAGGCACTGGTGTGTCTTCTTCTTGTTTTTACAGTCTCAAGTCAGAATCTTGCTTTTTTGTATTTTCAAATTTAAGCCCTGCTCGTTAAAGTACTCAAGAATCTGGTTACGATTAAAGTAGATTATCCTAATAGAACAAAAGATTTTGATTTTTTTTTCACTGTTTTTTTATACTTGATTTCAGACCATTTGATTGCGGATGAATTCTCTGCTGAGCTTGCTGAAGGCCTGGCTTATGTTGCTGGTCATGACGATGAATCAAGACCTGTTATGGTGATTAATTTTAATTTTTTTTTCACTTAATCTCTCTTGCTTTTGTTTTTAATTAGTTTTCCCTTTGGGCAAATAATTTATGTTTCATTCCTTCCTACTTACAGATTTTCCGCATAAAGCAAGATTACCAGAAATTTCATTCACAGAAACAGTAAATACATTGTTTTATCCATTTGTGGATATTAATGCATCTTTTTTCTTAATCCTGTACGATAATTACTTTTTTTGGTGAAAATTTGGCAGGTTTACTCGGTTGCTGGTGTTTTACACTAGAGGTGGCGACTCAAACAATGTCCAAAAATGTTGAACAATTTGTTCTTCTATTCGATGCAAGTAAGGTTTTTTTTTTTTTTTTTTTTTTTTTTTAGAAAATTGACTGTACAAACCCTTTTATAAATTCTTTTTTAATTTTTTTTTTTTTGGGTAAAATTAGATTTTGTAACTAGCATAAGAGTACAACAATGTCATTTCAAAAATATACTCTGTCAAACCAATTCAGAACACAGCTTTCTCTTGTAACAGTGGCAATTAATGTACATTCTTGTTAAATGTCCAAGGTCACGCCTCATCACTTAATAAATGAGTAATTAATTGACTAATCAAACTAGGATAATGTTTCTTGTGCATGCTAGTATACTGTCGGAAAGTAGGCCAAGAGTGAAAAGTTTTTCAGTCTTTGCCCGGAGTGCACTTGACGTTGTGGTGTTGGTGGGGCTACAAGAGTTCATTATTATTTATTTTTTTAAGTAGGCGAACGGACAGAATAAAAATCAAAATATGATTAATCCAGCTATAAGTATGTAATGTAAAAGTGACCATAGTTCTCCTTTTCTTTTTTCTTCTGTCAGAAGGCCAACTAGAATAAATTACAGAAAAGGGGGTCAGAGATTTAAATTTTCTTGATTTGTTTAATTGTAAAAGCAAATAACTGTTTTTGAGAAATAATTTGTGGGTGAGTTGACTTGGAAAATGCAGGCTTTTTCAAGTCAGCATCAGCTTTTATGAACGCGTTGCGGGCAACACTGAAAATCATAGGGGACTATTACCCGGGAAGGCTTCACAAGGCCTTTGTCATTGATCCTCCGTCTCTTTTCTCTTATCTTTGGAAGGTATTCACTATAATTTTCAACTCATTTACCAAATTCTTTACTACAGTATGCATATTTTCGACACGAGTTATGATATTGACTAGTTTCTGTAGATGGATTAGACAATAATAAAGAATGCCGCGTTACACTAATGTTCATCATTGCATAACATACATGCTTAGCATTAAAATGCTTATTGTAATTATTGGTCCTATAAAGATTTCTACATTGTAAGGTGATAAAAATTCTCGATGCACTAGTGAACTCTTACACGGTTGTGATGTTTTGCGTGTAGGGAGTGAAGTCATTTGTTGAGCTTTCGCCACTTACTATGGTGGTTTCATCGCTAGACTTCGAAGAGTCTTTGGAGTTTGATGACTTTACATCATATCCCAGGGCAGCATCCCTCCGATTTGATCCATCAAATGTGCAAGGGTCAGCCAAAATTGGCTCATGTTCTTCTTCAAGATTTTCCTTCACTGTTTCGCACCACAACGATTCACTCAAACCTTGGCATCTCTCATTTACGGACACATCAGGATCTAAAGTGGGCTCCAAAATCTCATCAGAAGCCCTATTGGGTCCTGCCATCTCACCTCTCAATGCAAGGTCCCACTCCTTTGCATCACCCTCTGCCAGATCATCACATGGAAACATGCGCACAATCAAGAAAGGCTTCTTCCCATCGACCCCGTTGCCACAGAAAACACAAAAATTAGATTCATCGATGATCAACCATCCAAGGACTCCAGGACCCTCATTCCTTCAATCATCAGCCTTATTCTTCAGAAAGGATTGCCAAGTCAACAAAGCCACCAAATGCCGTGAATCATTTATCCGGTATTTGAAGTTCTATCGAAGACCGTACGATGAGATGGTTTATAGATCAAAGATGCGACCTCCTCTAGGTGGCCTTATCTCCATTATCTCTCCGCAGCTCAAGCGCAGACACATGTCCGTCTCTCAACGATTTTGATTTTCTAAATCTTACATAGTATTGATAGTGACTAAAACTTGATCACTAATAATTTATTTATTGTTTGTATGTTTCAATGTCAAATGATCCTTTAATGCATAGTACATTTATATTGTCCCAATATATTATGTAAAGTAATAGACTACGTGCTAAGTGGTGTATTAAATATCGTGCCCTATGTCACATTTGGTGCTATGTGGAAGTAAGACAGCGTGGTCTAGACGGTGAACATCACTTTGGAACCAAAGACATTTCCAAGAACACCAACTTTATTGTTCCAATAAAGCAGATTATTTTTTTATGGTCATGTGAACATTTGAGATTTTTTAATCCTTGGTTGAACTTTGTAATGCAAATAAAAGTAAAAAATAGGTTAAAGTTTGAAAAAATTTCACTTCATAAGCTTGTTTGTATTAATTTAGTGGGTTCTTTTTTCATTTCTTTCTTGGTTTCAACAATTGGTAGGAATATGTGTCTATGTGCTTTTTGGATTCAAAAGTCAAATGGAGCTTCTGATACTTAGAAATATTATATGAGTATTGAGAACGCAGGGTTGGGTTGGTATATAGGAAATTTTGTGCAAAAAGTTAAGAGGCTCGAGTTCTTGCTATATAATAAATGAACTTTGAACGAGAGCGAGATCTATGATTTCTTTGTATTATATTGTGATAAAATTTATATAATACACATATATATAAGATAATTTGAACAAATTGCCTTAGAATGATCAACTTAGAGATAGAATAATAATAATAGTATTAATTACGAATATGCAATGAAATGATGTTCTTTCTCTCCAGTCGTGTCCTCGTCTCCACGCTATTCAGAACCTCCCTAGCAATTTCCCGATAGCTAGTCATGCATTTTTCGAGTTACAAAATAGCAAGGGATTGAGGGGAGCACGGAACTGAAGGTTGAGACATAAGAGAGTTGCATGTAAGGTGAGAAAGAAAATAACTTGTAAAAGGCGAAGATGTTAAATTAATAAATTAAAAAAATTAAAAAAAAAAAAAAAACCAAAACATTAGAAAGTTGACATTTCTCTTGAGCTAGGTAGCTACTTTAGAAATTCATCTGCTTTATATTGATGTATATGCACATATAATTTGTCTTGTACTCATTTGTCCTTAAGTAATCAATGTTCTATGTCCTAAAAAATGAGTTGAGGAAATTTTGTTTGGGATCTATTGTTTGATTCATTTGGTGTGAGAGTTTGGTTTGTATTTTAGTTAATGAATAAGTTTGATATGGACAAAAATGTTCTGTTTGCACTACCATTGGTTTGTGTTTGGCGTTTATACTTTGTTGGTTTTAGAATTTCTTGAGTTCAAATACCTCTTTCACTAACTCCTAGAGGCCAACGTGACCTACAATTTCACACTTAATCTATTCATATTTTAATGAGAAAATGCCATATAAGACTGTTTGACATTTGGAATTTTATTCTTTGTTGCTTTCAGGATAGCGTCTTAAGTAATTTATCAAGTTCTTGGAAGAGACTTTGGGTGAATAGATCATGGGACATTGTTAACAAGTCCAATAGTCGATCTCTATGTCCAAATGTTCATAATTAGACTTCGATATAAAATGATCATTTTAACCTTCTAATTATTCTTTATTTGTTACTATATTTTTGCATTATGTCTCATTTTTCTTTGTTTAGAATAATTTATTTACGATCAAATTTTAAATAATTTATTTATGATCAAGAAAATGATTAGTAGCCTTCAAAGAAAAGGAAATTGACATGCAACCCCTCGATTGTATTGTTTGCTTAAAAATTGAGTTTGTGATTAAATCATTTGAGGATATTGTAGTTTACATTGTTGAGTTCGAATCGGGTGATGACGGAAAGTCATACTACTTGGAGAAAAAAGAAAGTAAAAATATGGAGGATGGATGCAAATTGGTATAAAATAAAATTAAGCAGGACCTCAAAGCCATGTATAAAGTGGCATGAAGCATTTGAGCAAAAGTGAGTATGAGACTATAGATCAAGAACTTAGCCCCTATTTGTTGGTCATTATTTGACAAAAATAAAGTTTTGAATGGTTGATTTTTTTTTTAAAATGTGTGGTTAAAAAGTAGAGAAAAATTTTGGATTTAAGCACAAAAAAATTTATTGTGTGAATGCGTGATTGAAATTGAGTATGTTAAATAAAAAAATTTTAAAATAATGATTGTCAAATAAAGGCTTAATGGGAAGAAACCCATTCTTCTAACCCTTAATTCTTTAATTTTAGTTATTGCATAGCATATTAGATATGTTTAATTATTGTTTAGGGGAAAAAAATTATTTTTTTAATTATTTTTTACGTCATTAACCTAACTCTAAAAAAAATAAAAAAAGGTTTGTCTGCGGTATGCAAAGTTGCAAACCGCAGTGACCGGCGATCACTTGAAATCTACTGTTTGCCGCAATCAACCACAGTTGACCATGGTTTGACCGCGGTCAAACCTTTAAAAAAATTGAAAAATTAGAAAAACTAAAAAAATTTAAAACTGAAAAAAAATAATAATTGAAAAATATATCTATATTTTTTATTTATTTTCCTTAACCTTTTAAAAGTTTTAACTTCAAATTTTCAAATTCTCCCTCTTAAACATAACAGAATTTCAAATTCACACAGTCACCAACTTATTTTGAAATTATGAAAAGTTCAAGTTTCACTCAGGTATTATTACTCATAATAATGAGATTTTTTCTTTGAACTCTTCTATGATTCTTTTTCTTTTTCTTTTTTTATATTGAATTGAGATAGATGAGATAAGTAGTTGATATATTTGAATTATATTTTTATTTAAATTCTGATTATAATTTCTTATTGGTTGTTGTTAATTGTTCTTATAATTTTAGTTGTAGAAAAAAATTGTCATAAAGAACAAAGATTCACTTTTGAAGGAGGATAAAGAAAAGGGATATTTGTAGCAGAAATTCCAAACCTTTCGATTTTTCACAGATTTTACCTTAACATTCACTTTGTGCCATAGTAACAATTCTTTCCAAAAATAGCACATAGGGTCCAAATGGATGATTTATGTTAGTTCCATTGTTGGTTGACCAAATAAATTTGACTTTCACCAAATATAAACCATTTTTAAAGGATAAATGGTAACTTTACATTTTATACATAAAATAAGGTTAAAAATAAATTTAAAAAAACCAAAAAAAAAAAAAAAAGAAAAAAAAAAAACACACATATATAATAAACCCATCATCTTCTTTATCCCCATCTCACCCACCCGGTGGAAACTAGAAAATTGTCCTTTCACCCATCCTGCCACCACCAGTGACAGATCCAGCTGGTTGCGACTAGGGCGGCCGTTCTAATTGGATCCGTCGGAAGTTTGTGGAGCGCCGACCGAGGAGGAGAGGAGGAAGAACTGGTAGTCTGATTTCTGGCAACTAGAAACGAAGGAATAAGAATTCAGTGGCGGGCCGTTTCTATAAAAAAAAAAAAAAAAATTGGCCCAAACATTTGGGTCCAGTCCAGTGACTCCAGTCCATGTGATGAGTCCAGTCTAGTCCACTCCACTCCAGTCCAGTCCAGTCCAGCTTCAACTAGTTTCTAAGTTAAGTGATCGAAATCCAATTCATTCTCCCAATTCTAACCCACGCCACACGCTTGCAAATTGAGGAGGAGAGGAGAGACCAAGAGAGCATCAATTTTTCCCAAACCCTTACTCCCAAATTTCAATTTTGATTTGAAATTTCCAAATTTCCAGTCGAAGCCTCGAAGGTAGAAGCAAAAATCAACGTTTTGGGGACTTGGAGTTCACTAATTGAGGCCGGCTTCGCGTCACTGGCTCACTGCATCGGGGTTGCACTTCCCACTTCAAACTTCGCCACTTCGACTTCGGTAAGTTTGGCCTCTTTAATTCTTTATGTCTTTACTCTTCATCGTTAACTTCAGTTTTCAGTTGATTGTTTATTTGTTTATCACTTGTGACTTGTTGAGCCTTGTGACTATTGCGATGTGCAGTGTGATTTGTGAATCACTTGTGACTTGTTGAGCCTTGTGACTATTGCGATGTGCAGTGTGATTTGTGAATCACTTGTGAGTCTTATGAATTGTGAGTTGTGTCATGTGTGACTGTGCAGTGTGCAGTGTTGTGCCGTGTGATCGTGTCTGTGTGTATGTGTTGATGCCTTGATGGTTGTGGCGCTGTATCGTGTGCAGTTGGTGATTTATGTTGTGAGTTGTGACTTAAGAGTGTTAAGTTGGGTTTTATTATTGGATAATTTGGATTTGGGTTTGATTTTGATTGTTATTTTTGGATATTGGAATTGACTTTGTAAGTGTAGAAAGTTGTTAATATTTTTGGATATTGGATATTGGAATTGACTTTATGAGTGTAGTTATTTTTTAGCTTAATTGTTATTTGGAAGCAATTCATTAAAATTTAAAATTTATTACAACCCTTTTGCACATCAGAGTCATAATTGGGAGATGAATTATTGAATGACAATTTGTTGGTGTACATGGAGAAGATCTTTTTACAAAGCTTGAGAATAAGGCAATATTGCAATGTTTTCAAAATATGAGGTCTCGTTGAATTCAGTTGTCTAAACTTACAATTATAGAGTAACGTTGCATTGTATTTTTTTTTTTGTATTTTGAGACTTGGGTTGTATTGAACTATATTTTCATGTGTATATATTTTTTTTACGTTTTAGTGCATTTACTATATTCAATAATTTTTAATATTATTTAATCAAATTTTAATAAACAACCGACTGGATCGGACTATTACTATCGTTGATTGTCGACGGTCAATTGTCAAAGTTAACTTCCGCTCGAACTGAACATTTATGATGGATTCGCCGCTGGCCACCACACCACAACTCCTCTCACCCAAACCAACCAATCATCCTAAGCTCATGGAAGGGACGTTAACGGATGCCGGGTGGTAGCTAATAATCTGACTCGAGTAAGGGAAAATTGCAACTTTTCAATTTCGATTTTGTCACAACATTGGCAAAAGATGAGGTAATTTCACCTATTTTGTCACTAATTTCTTCCATTTAATATTGATTTTCTAACATTTTTTTTCTGTTAATTCATGATGGCTATCGCTAGCCAAAGATACTGCCATTTTGCTCAAAGTTTCAACTGCCATTTTGATGATGTTGATAGGTTCAAGGTGTGTTGATGGACAATTTGATGATGTTGATGGGTTGCTAAAGGTAGGGGAATGGTGGTGGATTTGGGCGGTCGGTGAAAGGCTAAGCATCGGTGGTGGGCAGGGAAATGGTGGTAGCTTTGGTCGATGGTTGAAGGCAATGGATGAGGGAGGAACATGAAAATTTCTGCAGCAAAAATAGAATTGACTTAAACCAAGTAATATAATAAATGGGTTGGTTAGAGCGTGAGGAAGAAAAGCAAAGTATTAGGGATAAGATGCTGGTGGCAAAAGTGGCAAAGTTGGTGGAGGAGGGCGAAAGAGGTGGTGGTGGCGGGGATGTGTAAAACGGGACCAACAAGTTTTGCGTTTGGAAGGAGGTGGGGCGTGGGGGTGTGAGGGAAGAAGATTAATAGTCATTGGATTTTGATTTTGATTTTTTTTTTAATTCAAAATTACCATTTTACCCATTTAAAAATTTGTCAAAGTCAAATTTATTAGGTTAACTAATAGTCAAACTAACAGAAATCATCTATTTGGACCCCAGGTATTAATTTTTCAAATGATTGCGACTGTGATGATACAAAGTGAAGGTTAAGATAAAGTCTGAGAAAAATTGAAAGGTTTGGAACCGCTGCTACAATTATCCCTAAAAAAAATGAAAAGATTCTACAAGTTTCAATGCCAACTTCATCTTCCAACACTTAACACAGCGAGACAAAATTCTCCTCTTAATTTTTACGTTTTAAGCTTTATAATGTTACATTGAGGACTATGTAGGAATTAACTTTTGATGTGGAAAATTTAGGATTTCTTTTAATCAAATCTGCATGAATAATTTGCGTGATTAATTTTGTGTCTTACAAAAAACCTTGATGGAAAAAGAATCAAAAAATTAAAAATTAAAAAATTTATTTAGCTTTATTATGCATGTTTGTGTGTGACTTAACTTGAACAAAGTAATTCATATTCAATGATAATATTGTGAATATCCTTAAGTAAAATTTGGATCGATTCGTGTGGACCCTCTAACTTTTAATTATTTATGATTTCCATTATTTTATAATTAGTTTTGAACAATTTGAGCACATAATCATTCTTTTTTTTTTTTGGTAACTCGAATATCCGAGTTTCACCGGACTAACCATGAGGAGTGACAGTTTTCTCATTTTGTTCACCACTCGAGTAAATTTGAATACAGTCACAACTTATATACACTTGGATCGAACATTCAATAAGCAGTTTGAGGCTTTGAGCACATAATCATTCTTTTTTTTTTTTTTTTTTTTGGTAACTCACATAATCATTTTTTTTATTACGCCTCATTACTGGCGTCCCTACCTGTCCTGTCATGGGCCTTGGTTGAGAGGTAAATCGCAGATTATGCCTCCAAGGGGCAGGGTGGAAGGCTGTTCTTTAACTCCCACTCACCAAGGGTCTCATCAATATTTCAGGATTCGAACCCTTACCCGACAGTTGCAAGTGAGGCTAGATTTTTTTCACCTTCCCCTTTTACCACTTGGAGATGTGCCATGTGACGAACACATAATCATTCTTTCTTTTTTTGGATTACGCCCCATTATTGACGCCCCCACCTGCCCTATCCTACCCTGGGCCTTGATGAATGAGGTAAATCGTAGGTTATACTTCCAAGGGTACAAGGTGGAAGGTTACTTGTACACTTGCACTTACCCAAGAGCCAAATCCATATTTCAGGAATCGAACTCTTGACGCGACAGCCAGCAAAACTCATAATCATTCTTTTTTTTTTTTATAACTCAGGTGTCCCAACTTCGCCAGACTAAATCCTGGACCTCGAGCCTTTGGCCCCTCTTCAGCCCGAGGAGGTAAACCGCGGGATATGCCCTCCATAACCAGTGTCCGTGCGCCTTTCTATTCCTTGCCCCAAGAGACCCTCCACCATGGGTCTTACAACACCAAGCTGCTTTGCCCAAAGGTTTTACATGACTTGGCTGCTCCTCCCAGGATTCGAACTCCCCACGCTGGGTAAATTAGAGGCCCTGGAATCTTTTAAGACTGTAGATCATGTTTATTACACAAATCACCCTAGTTAGAATCATATTGAAAACCCTTTTAGATTAAGTTTGAGGTGATTAGATCCATCCAAAACCCAAAAACATCACCACTTAATTATCTTTTGGTTCTTATTGTTGGCTGAAAAAAAAAACGTGAAAGATATTACACTAGCCGTGACATGTAGGAAAAAAGTTACCTACACTGTAATGTGAAACCAATCTGGAGTAATTTGACCATATTCATGGTCAATATTTAGGAGATAATCTACCAAGGAAGAATACTGCCTATACTATATAGATCATGAGACATGGGGTACATTGTTAACAAGTCCAAGAGTCGTTCTCCACATCCAAATGTTCATAATTAGAGTTCGTTGTTAAATGATCATTTCAAACCTCTAATTATGTTTATTTGTAATCATATTTTTTTCATTATATCTAATTTTTCTTTGTTGGAATAACATATTTATGATCAAATTTTAAATATAATAATTCAATAAACTAGTTTGTTCTGGATGTCAATCATGCGGCCTGATCGCATGATTTCACAAGTGTGGATCATAACAAGTAATAATACTAAAATTTGAGTTCAAATATCGTACTTACATGGGCTAAGCATTTACTTCTAATTTATACAATGATCAAAGTCAAGAGTTAATGTTTTTAACTAAATTATATTACATTAATTTAATCTATGAGAGCTTAACTAATTTTCGAAGAACTTTTGGGATTAATTTGTTTGGAATTTCAATTTCGATTAGATTATTTAACTTTTTCTAATCCAAGTTCTAACTTTTTTGACTAAGTGGTTATGTGAAGATGTTTTTGGGTTCGGATTATGACAGAAGGGATTGAATATAATTTCAAAAGGTTAGTATTGATTTCTGAAATGAAAGTGAAATTTAATGTTATTTTGGGTAATTTCGAATGGTGAATATAACTGTTCATGAATGAACATGTTTGCAATTTCAAATTTATTTTTTGGTGCAGTTTAAATATTTGAACTTTTTAATACTTTCAATTCACTAGAAAAATGTATTAATATGATAATTAGTGACATTTAAAAAAAATAAAATGTAATCCAAGTCTCTGACGTATCTATTCTTGTTGAAAATTTGCGTAAAAATTTGGCAACAAAATATATGTTTGTATATAGCAATGAGCAGTTTCGTAGGAAAAATCAGTGCTATATTTTAGAGAAGGAAATAAAAAAGAAACATTAATAGCTATATATCAACAAATAAACTGTCAGTAATTTTCTATGATATATCTTCAATAGAAAACACGTGTATAATCACCATCTGGTGACAACCAATGTCGTTGCTGATTAGCTACAGAAGGGACTCATAAACACCAACTATTTTCTATGACAAATATACCAACAATCTAAGAAATCCATAAGTAACGAGTAAATTATGAGAGGGTTTCATTATCAAATTTATCAACGGAGGAATCCTGTCGATAAAGGCCGTTTACTAAATAAATGAAGATATAAGCAATTAAATTTTTTGTCGCAAACGCCTCATTTTTTTATAGTAATAGTGGTGGTGTAATAATAAATATTATAAGGGGTGGCGGCTACGACATAACAATAAATGTTACAAGAATAGTTTTAGAAATTAATTTTATCTTCTATTTCTTCTGTTACTTATTTTAATATATAAATCCATTCTTTAATCTAACAAATAAGAATAATTTGTAATATATTCATCTAATTCTTCACTTAGTTTATCATATTCTTTAGATAGTATATCTATATTATCTTGAGAAATTATATCCTTTATTTCTTCTATTTTTCCTAACATTCTATTTAATACATTATCTAATCTTTTAATGAATAATGCTAAACAAATCAAAGGGATGACCTAAAGGTTGACATTCCCCTCACATGGGTCTGAGGGTCCCACTTGAATAAAATAACATTTCTCCCCTCATATGTGAGGGAGATGTCATCCCTTGGATCATTCCTTTGGTTACCATAGCACAACTCATCTGTTAATAGTATATCCTGACATTTTAAAACTAATAACCATTCAATTATCATGAACATAAACATTTAAATAAAATAATTCCTACGATTCTCTTAAGATCTTAGAAGAATTCTTTCTAAATTTAATAAAAACAATAGTTTTACCTTAATTTTGATCTTCGACCTTTATTCTTAGAACCGAGTGACCTTCGAGCTCTGAATCTGCAAATTACTCCCTTCAATGGCCTTCTGCCAAAACGAGATTCTTGTTATTTCAGCTTCTTGCTCTCAGTATAGTTTCTTAGAATCAAAACTACAGATCCTAAATAAAGAAAACTCTTTTTTTTTTGTTAAAGTAAGAAATAAATTTCTTCTTTAATCTATCAAGAATCTATGGGATAAGAGGTTTAGAAACTCATATTGTATGAAAGAATTGGAATTTTATTGATTTATCTCGAAGTTGATATAAGCTTGAAATTAAAGACAGAACTTGATTGGCTTTCTCACAGAGATTGAGTGCTCTACTTATTCTGTCTTTCCACTAGCCCGAAGGCCCTTATTTATACAACTACATGAGGCTCAATAATGAAGCCTCTTACATCATAATTTACGTTTTTACATCAATTATTTGTGTTTTTTTTTATCAAGAGCCTATTGGCCCCTCCATCATGCATGCTTTATATCACATCTTTTTTTTTATTTTTTTTTATCAAGGGCACTATCCCTCTATCATTGTTCTTCCAGCATTGTCTTCACATGCAGCTGGCGAGATTCTTTGATAATGGTAGGTCATCCATCAATTAGCTTCTTCTTTCTATCATTGTCATCTTTTTATCATGAGAAACATATGGGGTATTCCCTTGCTTTGTATGCCTCTTGTATGGTTGTAAACTTCCATTAATCCGAAGAGTATCAAATTTTTCAATATATTCCTTCAAAATTGTTGATTTTTTTTCTCCATTATTAGTGAGAAGAGTCCATCCTTCATATTGGCACAAACATTTAAATTTTTTTATCATACAAACTTTTTGCCATTTTATATAGGACTTTCATCCCCAAAATTCTTCGAGATTTTATCCATAATCTGGTATTTTTGGTATCGTCTTTTTATTTTGGCCAACTTCAATTTGAAAATCTCGACTAACATATTTAATTGTTATAATATGTTCAGCAGAATAAAATATCCTTCCATCAATTTCAAACTGATTGAATAAAATTTTATATATATTGATCTTCTTTTGATAAATTTGGATACTTCAGATTTGAACATTTCATCAAATATTTCAATTTCTTTTAGATCCTTTTCAGGGTAGATAAAATCTAAAAATCCATAATCTGCTGTCATTTTTTATCTTGGATAAACATGATCTCCTGAGTATATAAAATATGAGTCATTTTTTTCTAATTCATAAACGACTTTGGCAAAAGATCTATACTTTTCTTCTTTTCCTGATAAAGGGGTATTATCATCTTCATCAAATCGAATTCTAATAACCCTTGTATGTTCATCACTGCTTTTTATGGTTATTTTTCTGGGACTTGGTATATCTATTTTAACATCGCTGGGTCCACTGTTGTTTCAATGCTGTGTACCTGTTTGTATTTTTATATTCCCTGTTTGGTATCAATTGGTATTCTCTGTTTAATATTTAGTGATTCGAATTGTAAAGTAATTTCATCAATTCTCTCACTCAATTCATTGATATATTTGGAATGAGAAATAGAGATATCAACAAACAATTTTTTATTCTGTTGGAGTGATTCTGTCATTTGCTAAATTCCTATTTTCATATTTTCAGCTTCTTCCCTGAGAAATTCCATTCGCTGTTTGACATCTATCAATGAATTTTTGATATCATCCATCTTCAAATTCGATATTCCTATTTAAGAAATCTGCAAGATAGTTATTTTTACTTTGAATATGAATAATATCAAAATTATAAAATTACAAATATGTTTGCCATCTATGTAACCTTCTATATTGTGGTTCCATTGGAAACTTATTTCTAACAAGTTCTGTAACTTAGGAATTGTCAGTCTCAACAATAAATTTTTTAGATAATAAAAATATTGAGAACTTTTTTATTCCTCTAATAATTGCAAATAATTTTTTTTCATGAGTAATATAATTTATTTCCGCCTGATTAAAAATTTCACTTGAATATGTACGTATTTCATTTAAATCCATTTTTAATAGTGCTACCTAATATTTATTTGAGACATCAGTGTTAACAATCAAACTATCTTTTTCATCTGGTAATCTTAATTTTGGTAAATTTTTGCAATCCTCCTTAAGTGATCTGACTATTTCTGTATGTGCTTCATTCCATCCTTTCGTATTAGTTTTTTTGAGTAAAATTTGTATTTTTTTGTCTCTTTTTTAAAAAAATTTCAATAAATCGTTCAACATATTTTAAACATCCTAAATTTTTTTGTATTTGTTCATTGGATTATAGTTTATTTGGAAAACTTTCTATCTTCTTAGATAATATGAGGTTGTAATTTTATTCCTCTTTTATCTATTGTTAATCCAAGAAAATCAATTTAATGTTTTTCTATTATAGCCTTCTTTTTTGAAAGGACTATTCCTTCTTTCTTACATTTATTTATAAATTTTATTAAATGATTTCTATGTTCTTTCTTACTATTAGAGCATATTAATATATCATCAATATATACAATTAGCAATTCATTAAATTTCCTAAATTTATTATCCTTTTTTTTTATATATTTGGGGTGCATTTTTTAATCCAAAGGGCATTACTAGCCATTCATATTTCCCTTGGGGTGTACTAAATGTTGTATAGTATACTTTCTTCTTCCATTTTGACTTGTCAAAAGCCTGATTTTTAGTTAAATTTAGAATAATATTGTTTTCCTTTTGCTATATTTATTAGAACTTTTTTATTTGGTAAAAAGTATCCATCAAATTTAGTATATTTATTTAATTTTTTATAATTTGTTACCATCCTAACTTTTCCACTAACCTGCTCAGAATGTTTCATGACCATAAAGGTTGGACTAACATGAGGTCCATTACTGGGTCTAATTAGTTTTTGTTCTAATAATTATTTTATTTGAGTTTTAAACTGTTGTGTATCTTGTATAGTATATATCATTGGTCTTACTCTTATAATTACATTTTCTGTTAATTCTATTTTGGCTCTAGGGTGATATGGTTTCCAAAATAATAATGGATTTTCTCCATAAACTTTTTTTAATTGTTTTGTGATTTTCTCTATACTTATTTCTATTTTCGTTTTAAAGACTTTTATATATAATACCCTCCTATTTTTTATTTCATTATTTATAATCGATTTTTTCTCTCATCTATCACAATGCTAGGCTGACTGAACTCTATAAGGTCTAAATTCTCTTTGGATTTTTAATAAGTGTGCACAAGGTGTTTGTAACATTATCATATAATTGTTTTATTTATAATATTGAAATTGTTGTATAAAGTCATTTCCTAATAATATATCACATTTTAATTTATCATAACTATATATTTTGTTTATTATCACTTCCAAGTATTATATAACTTTATCAGTACTATTAATTATTTGAAGGCTTTCTCATGTTATTCCCGTTATTTTTATCTTACTATTTTCATTCCATGATTTTATTTAGAAACTTTTGAATATTGTTATATCACTCCTTATATCTATTAAAGCACAAGTTGTTATATTGGTTTCTACTATAGTAACTTGTATATATACTGTTAATGGAAAGCTTATTTGATTATTCATCCATTTCATTTTTTACATAATATAATTTGTCCATTATGAGTTATATATAACTATTCTCTTTTTATACTATAATCCTCTAATCCATTCAAAAAACTCATTCCTAATAATATATAAGGTTCTATATTCATACTTTCATCTATATAACATGGTACTAAGATGTTAATTCCTCCTATTTTTATTGGTACTTTGACTTTTAATTCTGTAGTATGTAATTGACCATTAAAATTTATATATTCATATGCCTCAATCTTATATGTCATTAGTCATTCGTTGTTATTTGAAACTATGACATTCACTGGCTCCTGTATCAATTAGTATATTTGATCCTTTTATATATATTTTTCCATTAAAGTATTCTCCTTCTATCTTCATATTTCCAATACTCCTGTGAAGTTTTATTTTTCTTATACTAGTGGTTTCTCCTAGATATTTTTTATCACGTAGTCTAAGACTTTTTTATTTTTTAATTAGTCTTCCATCTTTAAATATTATTTTATTATCAAAATATTCTTCCTCTCTTAATTATGTTATTTCAGGTTCATCCCTTATTATTTTAAATTCATATTCTTCTGAGATCAATTTTATTTGTCTATTTGGTTCCATTATTTTACTAATATTTTTTACATTCTTTATGGACTTCTATAAATGGTTTATTAGAATAGATATTTTCATAATTAGAATTAGTAAATGTGTATAATGCTCTATATTCTATAGTCATAATCTGATCTCCTGGTTGCATTATATCATTTCTATGTAGCTAATCCTAATACTTCATTACAACTTTTATCTTTTAATGATGCGCAATATTTTGGATAGCAAGTAAATATTCATTTTTGATATGCTAAGTTTCCTTCTATGGTTTCTAGATGACTATTTTTTAAATTTATTATTCTTCCATCATGTAAACTTACAGTCGATGGTGAATTTATCCATTCTCTAAATAATGATTTAAACATTATTTGTATTCCTGCTAAATAGACATATTGAATTTTTTTCACTTTATTTTTTATTAATTTTTGTTAATAATTCCGTCACTATGTTTTTTGTTAAAATGTTTAATTTATGTGTTCCATGGTTGTTCTAACATCTATGATTTTCTCAATTTTATGATATTCATTTATTGCTATTTTTCTCTTTTCCAAATCCTATCTAAAACTTCTCATTTTCCTACTTTTAGATCTAAAGATAATTTTTGTATTTTCTTGAATTTATTATTATCAAAGGTTACCTTTAATCAATAACCTTCTATTTTTTCATATTCTTGTATATCTATTTTATCATTCTCTATTTCTTCAATTTCTTTATTCAGATTCAGATTCAGATTCAGATTCATTATCTTCTGAATTGGTTTCACTTATATATACTTCTTTGTTATAGTATTGTTCAATATCTGATATTTCACTTAGTTCATCCTCTATTTCTAAATATTCATTTTGTAATATTTTGACTTTTTTCTTATTGCAATCTGGACTTATATGTCATATCTCTCCACAATTCCAACATTTACATTGACTTTTATTTTTTTTATAGGGTTTATTATTTTGTTGCTTTTTTGGATTGTAGTTTTTTTATATCTTCTTCTTCTTCTAGGGTTTATATGTTTTTCTCTAAATTTTCTAAATTTTTTAAACTTTCTATTTTTATATTTTCTTTTATTACTTCTTTTTTCAGGTTTACATCTCCATTGTGTAGGTTTTTCCATATCGTCACAACATATTCTAGTTAATTTTCCTGATTTTTTCAATAGTTGTATTTGTTGACATATATATATATATATATATATATATATATATATATATATATATATATATATGCAAGTCTTTCAAATAGAAATTTTATTCTTGATCCTAGTGTTCTAGGTATTCCAATGTTATCTCTAACATATTTTTCAAATTCTATTTTAAAATATATTCCCCCCATATACCTGGTAGTTTATTATAGAACATATCTTGGTATATTTCTTGGTCTTCATTACTGTAAAATTGAATATAATAATAATTTTTAAATTCACAAGTATATTCTTTTTATTTTACACATATCACATATTGTTAAATTTATCAATTTGACTCTAGCATTATCTTTTTTCTCTTATTGCTTCTCCTTCATAATTTATTATCCAATTTTTTCCAGGAATTCATCTGCAATATATTTTACTAGTTTTTCTATTCATTGTTTATCTGGTTTTATTATTTCTGTTTGTACATTTCTTTTTATTAGTGTTTTTGTATCACTGTTTATACTTTCCCACCAGTTTCTAATATTTCCTTCGAAAGATGCTATTAAGAAATCTATTCTTCTTTCAATATATTCCCATGTATTATCTTTATTGTATAAAAAGAATAATATCATCGAATCTGCCCAAGTTAATAAGATTTTTTTAGTATCTACCTTACAGTCTAAATCTAATTTTGTTCTTCCATGATTAATAGGTTTATCATAATTTTCATCTGACTTAAATCTATTTTGATATTTATCTCATTTAGGCGGTTGTCTATATCTTATCTTGTCATAAAATTATCTATATGATTTATTATACATATGTGCATATCATTCTTCTAAGTCTGGTATTTGTTGTTTAGAAGTTCTTGCTGGATTAGGTCCTCCATCAATATTCATTAGAACCTGGTATTCTTCTAAATTTTCTAAGCATAGTTGATCAAAATTTTTTATAAGTAAATCTAATTCTTCATACATCTTTTTCTTCTTGATTTTCTTTAATTTTCCTAAAGATTTTTTAATAGATTCTTCTTCCTCTAATATTTTTGGTAAAATATTTTTCCTAAACTCATCATCCATATTTCCCGCTTCTATAACTATATTTTCTTATTCAATATGTTTCTTTCCTATTTTTAACATTTCTTTTTCTATAAGTTTTTCTATCTATGTTCTTGTCCTTATTTTTGCTAGTTTTTTTTTTAACTCTCTTACTTCAAGTTTTAATATATTTATATCATTTCTTATTTTTCCACATTTTGAACATCGTTTATTAATGTTCTTATTAGATGTTTCAATTCTTCCATATATTCGCTTATTGACATTTTTAATAATTTATTATCTTTTCTTTGATTGACATAAGTAGTATGTTCTACATTCAGTATCTTTACAATCTTTTATTATTCTATCATATTTTCGTTTTGCAAATTCATTACTTGTTAATTCTTTTAATTTTTCATAATAATTTGCTCTTTCTTTATATTTTTCTTGTTTTAATTTTAATATTTTTTTTTTACTTTTTGTTATATTTCCTGGATCTAATAATTCATTTAATATTTGTTGATTTATTAATTTTACTCTTCTTAATTAATTTTTTTAAAAAAACTTGTAATTGACACTTTGTGTTAAATTATATTACACTATTTTAATCTTTGCTACAATATATGTTATTTTTTATTAACTCATGTTAATCTCATTTTAAAATAAATCTCTTTAATTCTCATACTTATTTTTAATCACATTTATAAAATAAAATATATTGCACGTAAATTCAAAACTTGTTTTCTACTTGTTAACCACACATTCTCCAAAAATTTACTATTCAAAACTCCATTTTTTTTCAAAATAATAGCCATCAAATGTGTCTTAGTGATTTTTATGCTATGCCATCATGGAAATTAATTCAGAATCATCAATTCGTGCAAGCATAAACAATCTAAATGTAACAAGAAAATCAAGCACCATCAATTAAAAAAAAAAAAACTACAATCAAGAAACCAATTTGGCTAAGTAATCAAGAAGCCCCTCAATAAAAAAAAAATGCAATTAATGATTACGTATTAATAATTAAACTTTACAATTTTTTTTAGGGAAATTTGCAGTAGCGGTCCCTAATCTTTTACTTTTTTTTTGCAAACTTTACCCTAACCTTCATTTGTGCCACCTAGAGTGCCAAACGTTTTAAAAATATGCACATGAGGTCTAATTGGATAGAAAACATCTATTTGACCGTTAGTTGACCGGGAATATGTAAAAAAGGGATATTTTAACCATTTTTAAGCAGGGGCATTTTCGTCAAATGCATAATAACTTTATATTTTTCAATAAAAATACATTTACAAAATAAGGAATAACTAAATCAAAAAACAAAAAATCAAAACCTAGTCACTATACATATTCTCCACCCCACCCCATCTCACCTCACCTCACCTCACCTCACCTCACCATCCTCCACCTTGATTAAGTCCAAAGTCAACCTCCTATTCGCCATCACAGTGATAATCACCCGCTCTTTAACATTGAAAAACCTCAATTTGAAGCTAAAGCTCCACCGTCTGGCAACACCCATGCACCAAAAAATGGTCGGAATCATCACCTCCGAAAACACCCATGCCAGGCCCACCTGCCAAGTCGACCAAACATCTCAATATGCACCAATTGATACCCTTGTAGCATCAAACAAAGGTATAAATTCAAATCTACAGTCAATTCTTCAAAATCGAAAATTCAGACATTTCAACTGTCAATTCCGATGCTGGAGATGCAACCTACGATCGCGGACTACATGTCCTAGGTTTGCCTCATCAAGGTGCATCTATTGGTATCATGGGTTTTGGTTTTGGTTGGTGGTTGTGCTTTGATGGTGGTGACGGCTATTGGTTTTTATTTGATGGTAGTGGTGGTTGTGGTGATGACGGTGGTTGTGGCTGGTGGTGGTGACGGGCCGACGGTTGGTTTTGGTTGGATAGTGCTAGTGGTTGTGATGATGACAATGGTGGTGGTGGTGGTGGTGGTGGTGGTGGTGGTGGTGGTGGTGGGGTGAAGAAGATAAGTTTGATTTTTTAATTTTTTGTTTTTGATTTAGTTATTCATTATTTTATAAATGTATTTTCATTGAAAAATATAAAGTTATTATAAGATTGACGAAAATGTCCCCTACTTCAAATGGTCAAAATACAATTTTTGCATATTCCATGTCAACTAACGGTCAAATTTACATCTATTTGGACCCCAAATGCATATTTTTGAAAAGTTTGAGACTGTAGGTGGTATAAAGTAAAAGTTATGGTAAAGTCTGCAAAAAAGTGAAAGGTTAGGGATCACTGTTGCAATTTTTCCTTTTTTAATGAATCTTTATCATTTGTTTACTAAGTAATTATGAATGCAGCCCTTTGGATCTTTTTGCATACGATGAAAATTATTTATGGTTTAGGGTTTAACTTCGGTCTTCGAATTTTGAAACAAGAACTCGTTGAGAACACAATGAAACCTCGATAATCTTACCAAGCACTAATGAAACATAACGTAATGATTGACTCACTAATTATTAAATAAAGTACTTAATTTTAAGCTAAAGTATACAATATGGACTAGTTAATCCAAGTGTCATTTAGCTTTATGATTATGTTTACTTTTTAATCATGAAGAAAATCTTTTACCCAAGAGATAAAAATAATAATAATAAAACGAAATACTTTGCTCATCGTTCCCCAAGTTGTAAAAGAAATGTTTTTAAATTTCCAATTGTTCTTTATGCGTACCCTTAGAAATGGGTTGTTTTTGTTTTTACTCCCAGTTCTCGTAGAAGAATTTTCAAAGAAAGTTACTATATTTAGTATTTAAAGATTAATTTTTAAAATAGTTTTATTTTTCAGATGTATATATATTTTTTATTAGAGAAAGTAACATTAATTAATTTATTCAAAAGTCATTCTAACTAAAAAAGGTTTTTTTTTTTTTTTTTTTCTTTTTAAAATTAATCAAAGAAGTAAAAAAACATATTTGGAATCTCGAAAACTTCTTTTAACTTTTCAAAATTCATGCCTAAAAGTTACCAATACCATAATAAAACGAAATCCACTGTCCGATTTAGTTAAGCTCTGGAATACAATTTCATACACATTTGATTTAACCGCAAACCACACAAGTTGGAAGTCATCATCATTAAAAAAAAAAAAAAAAAAGAAGTTGTTTAATCCTATAACCATAAGGAAAATGCTTGTGGTACCTTTCAATTTATAGAATCTTTTTACAAATTGACGAAGTGACAATAGATTGAATTAAAACTTTCAAAATCTCCTCATTGCTTAAATGGTTGAGTCAAATCTTGCTAAATTATCTGTTTGTAAACAAATTTATAAGTTGTAATTTACATGTAGTACAATCGATAACTATAATCAATGGAGTAATGTTATTCGTACATTATTGTGCATAGATTGATATGTGAATTATATTAAGTGACTTCGTTTTCTTATCTCTTCTTTCCTTCCCCCCCCCCCCCCTCTAATTTTCTCTATTTCACACCATAAATTTATGCACAATCAGCAGCGAATCCAGCATAAATGTTTAACTAGAGCGGAAGTTTACTTTCATCGTCGACCGTCGACAATCAACGATCGTAATAACCCGATCCGGCCGGTCGTTTATCAATTCCAAAATCCAAAAATAATTACGTCCACCGACCACCATGATGAATTTATCCAAAACGTATATTTACGAAAAAATATTCGATTAGTACAATCATTTTTCTTTAGTATCCTTTCAAAAATCAATTACCCACAAATGAACTCCAAATCACTATTCACCAATATATACCATCTATCCAATAATCCAAAAACAACTCACAATTCACAAATCACAAAACACAAGTCACAGACTCACAAGACAAGTAGAACTGTAGAAAATCGTACCACACATCACACGGCACAAGCAGACACAACTGCACGGCAGCACAACACAGACACTGAGACACATACACAGACAATCAAGACTCAAAAAGAAACTGAACTTATGTTACTTACCAAATAGGTGGCGAAACGGAGGTGGTCAGGCAGACTGGCGGAGGCGCGGCGGAGCAATGCTGGCTCGCTGCAAGCATTCCAACTGTCCAACACCGCAACACGCCGATTTTTGCTTCTACGGTTCTACCTTCGAGGCTTTGACAATCGACAGTACTTCTTGGAAATTTCAAATGGAAGTTCAAATTTGGGACTTGGAGTTGGGACTTAGGGACTTAGGGTTTGCGTCTTTGCGAAGAATGCTCTCTCGACTCTCGCACTCGGTCTTTCCTCTGTTCCTCAAATCAGCCACTAGAATAGTGGAATTGGGGAAATATTTTAATGAAATTGGATTGGCCATTTGGGTTGGGTCACCGTCACTTACGAGTTGGACTCAAATGATTTCGGCCTTTTTTTTTTTTTTTTTAAACAGCCAGCTAGCTTTGCCACTACAGTCTGCCAGCCAACAACTCCTCTCAACTCCATGGCCGACGCTCCTCTCCACCCGGAGCTGAAACTTCCGTCAGATCCAGCTAGAGCGGCCGCTCTAGCTCGCTGCTAGCTGGATATGCCCCTATGCACAATGATGTATAAATAACATTTACTTTAATCTTACAAATAAAAGTTATAAAAAACATTTATGAACTCTGTTCGTATATTGACTTTATTTATTTATTTATTTATTTTTTATAAATTTTAGCAACATTTTTCTTCTAGGTTCATCCATGTTTATTTTTAATTCACAGCCAATTATGGTAGGCACCGTTTGATTGCGGTGGAAAAGTGTGGAAAATGAAAACTAATTCTTTTTTCATGCTTAGCTCCTGTTTGGTAGCCATTTTGTTCAAAATGCATTTTTCTCTCTCTTCTTTTTAACTACATATTTTTTAATAAAATAATATTACACGCAAATTCAAAATTTTTCCTTTATTTTTAATCACACATTTTCCATCAATCACCCATTCAAAAATGCATTTACTTTCCAAAAATGACTACTAAACAAGGGCTTAATTTTTGTGTTTGATTGCATAACTTTTCATTGGAATTCATTTTCACCAATTTTGTAGGTACAGCCATTTAAAACACATTTTTCACCTTTTATTTTTTCATGGTTTTGGTGGAAAGTTTTACTTTTTGGCAATGAAAACATATTCTAAATCCAATGGTAAAAAAATTTATCCATTTAATTGACAATTTGTATGAAAAATAAAGTCAAACGAATACAAAAAAATTTCAATTTTTTTTTAAAATTTTTTGCAATCCAAACAAATTTTAATATAGATTGTAAAAATATTTATCCCAAAAAGTAACAATTTGCATGAAAAACAAAGTCAAACAGATTAGGTGGAAAATTATACAAATCAAACACCATTAATTACAATTCCCTCAGAAACAAATTCTAGCCAATTCAATTTCCTATAATTCGTTTCTTTTTCAACTAAATTCCACCCTTGCAATCAAATGCACCCTTAATAAAAATAGGAGAGAATTGGTTACAGAGCGTAGTCAAATTATGTATTTAATTAAATAACATACTCCCAATGTTTATTGGTCAAATGACCTTCAATTATAAAACATAAGATATAAACAATATCAAATATCATAAATACCCTCATCATTGGAAAAGACATTAACACCCTCATCAATTCAATTAAATTTCCCAATTCAATTTAGTGTGTTACAACCAAAATAATTACATAAATTTAGTCGTCTATCATGGTGAAGGTGTAACGATAGGCAATATTTAATTGTATAAAAAATTATACGTAATCTACAAACACTTTCGGAATCTACGATGACATCAAAAAATGCATTTAGTTTAGGTGATTAAGATTTATCAGACAAATAATCAAAACTAAAAGAAGATATATTGGAAACTTTAATATGATTGAAAGATTGGGAATGTGCAGATTTACATATTCCAAAACAAGTTGACAGTATAATGCTCGAAAAATTGTAGCATATCCAAGTATAATGATATTGTAAGTTTTTAAATTGATTAGTATAAAAAATACGTAATTTTTAAATTTATTTGTTTCAAGAAAAATTGTACACGAAATATTTGATTCATGTACAATTGTAACTTTGCTTACGTTGATTGTAATCGATCCCAAACTCGAAAAAGGAGGATAGTTGTAACTTTTATTTAATTTATAATTCATATAAATTGTACAAATTTTAAATTCTTAAAAAAAAATATTAGAATTGTTACAAATTCAAAAAAAAAAAAAAAAAGGGTTCACTAAGGCCCGAGCCAAAAACTCAAGTCGAGCCTAGATTTTTTCGTCTAGCAAAAGCTCGGCTTGGTTCGAACAAAAACAAATCGCACCATTTTTACTCGAGTCGAGTCCAAGTTTCAAGTTTTGATTCGCGAGCCGACTCGCTTCGACTCGTTGACATCCCTGACAGTCAGTTCATTTTCTCAAAGAGAGTAAGGGTCCGTTTAGTATAACTTTAACGAATTTCACTTTTATTTCTTGTAAAAGTGCTTTTGGAGGAATTTACTTTAATTTTTGTTTAAAACTAAATTTTAAAAGCACTTCCTTTTCCAAAAAATATTTTTGGTGGAAGTCATATTAGATCAACTTTTTATAAAAAAATTTTTAATTAAAAGAAATACTTTCATAAAATTAATTAAATGGATCTAAAAGTTACTTTTGAATTTCAAAAGCTAATTTTAAATTTTCAAAAGTTATGCTAAATGGGCTCAAAGAACAATGAATTTACGACATATGTTTAACAATGATAATGAAAGAGATAAGAATTTTTAGAAAACGAATGTAATTATTTAATTGGTATTGTTTCTAAGAGAGACTCAAGAAAATAGACACATCTACTTGCACATAAACAAGTATATTTTGTGAAGCTTTTGCATTTTCTGAAATTAAGTTTGGACATTTCCTACGCAGCTTAGGTATAAGGTGAAAAAAGACATCCTTCCATGTTATGTCGACTAAATCTTGGGGTTAATTGGACGGCTATAAACACCTAAAAAAAAAAAAGCTTTACCAATCGTGAACAACGTGTTAAAAAATATGTCTTTCTCAACTCTCTTCATTAGATTAGCATGTACATCCAAACAAAGACATATTTCAATTGTCATGTCATATGCCAGCAATTGAGTCTCTTCTAGACACAGCTTTTCAAAATTTCTGTATAGGTCCCACATTCTATAGAAGTTGTATCAACTTATCCTTGTAATATAAAACTTTGGCACTTTAGTAAGAAATAGTTCCTACATAAATTATGAGTTTATTTTCATAATAAAGAGAGTTCTAACATCATGTGATGCACTTTTTTTTGGGAATTTAGGCCTTGTTTGATTACATTTGTTTTCCCTAGAACTAAGAATTCCTTTTTCAAGTTTCAACTTTTTGCTTGTTTGATAGGAGAAATTTTTCATAGAATTCATTTTCACACTTTCTCACACATGTGCATTTTTTTTTGTTTTTGATGAAAATGTTTTCTCACTATTTTGGTGGGAAAATAAATTTCATATATATATATATATATATTGGAACAAATTCTAGAGTCAATTGTTAAAAAATATATATAATAATAATAATAAATAATTCCTTCAATGGATAATTTTCATGAAAAATAAAGCTAAAATGACTCCAAACTTTAAATATTTTTCAGGTGAAAAATTATATCAATTAAACACTATTAATTACAATTCTCAGTAAAACAAATTTTAGGTAATTCAATTTTCAGCAATTCGTTTTTTTTCCCAACCAAATTTCATTTTTGCAATCAAACGAACCCTTTACGAAAAGTGATTGTTGATCTTGGGAGGCGTGTTTTGACAGACTGTAAGTCTGAAATCAGTATATATGGGATAATTTCATTTTAAGGAGAAAGAATTTAACTTTTCACTTCATTGAATTTCTTGTTTTTAAAATTCTACTACTCTCTGCAAATCAAAACTTTGTCCAGTACTCTGCTCGTGAAATTTATTAAAATAGAATATATTTATGCACCAGTATATCGGTCATGGGTGAAGGACATTTCACACTAACAAATTCACATGGTGACATATAAATTACAATTTATTTCTTAGTCATGCCCATGAAGATGTGAATTATGTGCACCTATAGACAAGAAGTTTTTGTGAATATCTTCTATTAACAATTTAAATATTGAATTGTTAATGCAGATTTTAAAATCAAAGTTTTATTGTGAATTTTACACCTCAATTTTATTTTTATTTTTTTGGATTACGCCCCATTACTGGCCCCCCACCTGTCCTGTCCTGTCCTGAATCTTGGTGAAGAAGGTAAATCACAGGTTATGCCTCCAAGGGTATAGGGTGGAATACTGTTTGTACACTTGCACTTACCAAAGAGTCAAATCCATATTTCAGGATTCGAACTCTTGACGCGACAGCCTCAAACAAAATTGGATTTCTCTACATTCACCTCAATTTTTCTTTTACTATTGTTGGTCTTCACCGGATAAATTCTTGTTCCCCTAATATTAAATTTTTTCGAAACCATTATCATAAGACTTTTAGAGATAAAAAATAATTATCAAATTTTTAATCAAACCTACTAAAATTGACTAAAACAGGGTTGACCTAGGTATCATATTGTTTGATGGCTCTATTAGATCGGATTGCATTCAAAATAATCAAGACATGTCAAACTCGAATTTGTTGCTGTAACTCTTGATACGCAAATATATAGAAAAAATATTATTGACACAAAATAAATAAAAATCGATGAATGATCGACTCAGTGCTTTAGTCGAGTAGATAGATGTAATACGATGACTAGAATGCTCAAAATAATACTTTCACTCAAAATTTTAGAATATATTAGTAACACTTTCGCATTAAAAAAAGATTGCTTTTTAAAAAATTCCTCTATGTTAAAAATGTGGCAATAATTCCTTAATATTCAATGTCCTAATTAGGCACACAGTTTGATGAACACTGAATTTTCTTGGTTTTTCTCCCGTAGCTTGAAGTTGAAAACTATCTGTATCCTTATCATAAGCCTAATCCGTATCACATGATAACCCCCAAAAAAAGAAAAAAAAAAAGGGTTCTTTTATTCGTATTTTAAGGCTATTTTTTAGAGCAATGTTATTTAATCCTATTGAGATTGCAACTCCAGTCTAAGTTACGCTAACATGATATTAAATATAAGTGAAATTAAATAATTCATTTAATTTCACCTTTCATTTAGCATATCATTAATGTCGCATAGACTGAAGTTGCAATATCAGTGAAATTACGTAACATTACTCATTTTTTTATTGTGAAATCTTTATGAACTTCTAGGAGCTTCACTCCGGGTACGCATATTAACAAATTACCAAAGACTATCTTAACAATGCTTGTAAGGGATTCTAACTTGACCGTTTGATTAGTGCTAGTCACCTTTTCAATGGGACGTGGTCAACTTTACTAGCCCACTCTTATATAACAAATTATATAGTCAAGGCAACTTCACGGAATTAGAACAAGAATTCCGTGCGATTTTTGCGTCAACCTATACCTTCAATTAGAAAGTCACTACGCATAAATTGTGTATTACGTTGATAGTGCGAGAAGAAATCTTGTGAGTATAATTCGAAGATTTAATTTCAACAATAATCATTTAGATGCTACTTTGATTAAAATTATTGTAATTTCATATTTTGAGATTTATTGTAATTTTATTTTCCTTATTTTGATTCAAGTCTAAATTAGATTAGGTAAACAAACTCTATACAATGAGAGTAATGATTTATATACACACCCTTAGTAAATGATGATTCTCTCTAATCTCTTCACTTTCTTCCAATCTCTCTCTAATTCTTCTTTCTTTTAAAATTTATCGTTCTTTGTGACATGCTCTGTTGATATAAAAATTAAATAAAGTACGAACAAGAGGGGACTAAGCATAATCTTGAGAACAATAAGCTTACAAAGAATAATGTAATAAAACGGGTACTAAATTCCGTGTACTAGAATATTTATGAGCCTAGTTAGATTTTTGGTAGGTTTGTTCCGTTTTTCGTATTTACCTTTGATGATCCTAGCGTTTTACCATATTTCAAAATCAGATGGTCCATCGAACATTCTATTTCCCTGTTGATGTATCAAAAAGCATCGCCGTTTATTCTTGTTTCGTATAGAAAAGAACTGTCTCTATCCTGAACTCATAACTCGTAACCGCCGTTGACTGGGCCTTAGTGCTGGATTAATTGTAAGCGGAAAGAGTAGTTGCTTCTTGATTTTTAGTACATTCTATTATACTTATACGATATCATGTTAATCTCATCTAGGCTCGTAACTCTTTTTCTTTTGAAGGGGATCCTCTTGGTTAACTAAGCAGTTTTCTTACTCGTGTCTATTGTAAGATTAGTTCCCGTGCTTCTATTCGAAAGCTAGTAACTTTATGCTCACTTTTCCACCAAAAGATGTTGCTAGAGCCGGAGATAACTTCATGAACAAACTCTTCAACTAAAATTTCTAATTGGCGAGTGATTCTCACACTTCGATTCCTAAAATAGTCAATTAGCTAGCTCTTTATTTCGATCTCCTCTAGATCTATCAATGGATAACTAACAAAATTAAGAATTGACTTGAAAACTATTATCATCCAAAATTGATGCACATATTACCATCTTCAATTTCTTCTACCCTTTTCTCTCCTCTTTTATTTCCTCCATTTTCTTATATGAGAATAGTTAATGTTGTGTGCATAATGCATCATTAGTTAACTAGTTTTTGCAACATCGGATCCGATCCGATCCGATCCAATCTGATCCAATAATTCAACAAATATATAATTGTTAAATCTATATCCGGTTAATTATTCTTGTAATTATGAGTATCCTATGAAAAATTACAATATTATGCAGTATGCACTATGACAAATATTGTTAATCAAACAAATTTTCATTGACTGTAATTTTACAGTCTACTACATCAATAAGATCCAATCAAGCCAGTCACGTGTGCAAATTGGACCAACTTTAATTCATGCACCTTTCCTATGGAAGTAGCAACTGCTCAAATCACATGATAACAAACATAAACGCCAATAAAAGCAAAAGGAAATAAATTTATCAAATTATTCAATTTTCTTACATTTTCCCACAAGATTTTGGTGAAGAAAAAATTGAAAAATCGCCAGCTTTTTAGAATTTGAGCACATGTTTGACAACCTCATTTCGTCATTTTTAAGGGTTTTTAATTTTTTTCAACGATGCTATATTAAGCTCCTGTTTGATAGTCATTTTTGGGGAGAAAATACATTTTTGAATAGTTGATTGATGGAGAATGTGTGGTTAAAAATTAAGAATTTTTTTTTTTAATTTGCGTGTAATATTATTTTATTGAAGAATGTGTGATTGAAAAGAAGAGAGAGAAAAATACATTTTGAGAAAAATGGCTACCAAACAGGGGCTAATTATAAATAGAGGCATTTTAAAAAATGTCTATAATTAAGGGGGTGAATTAAAAAATGTCATTTTTTCATAATCTTTGCAAAAATGTCCAATTTTGGCATCAAATTGTCTATTTTACCCTTTTGAAAAGATTAATAAAATTTGTATATTTCTTTTTCAATTTTACGCAATTTTCGAGTTAAACAAGATGGAAGCCACTTGAAGGTTGTCATTCCTTAGGTTAATCCACTTGGATACAAATTTTTTTTCATATAAGTTATTATATACGAAAAATGAAGATGAAGAAACTCCATTAATGGTGGTTGAAGTAGAAGAATGTATTTATCTTTGAAATCTAATATATATATATATTTTATAAGTATCAATATGTAATTGTTGTATATTTAATTTAAATGGATTAGATTATCCAAAGAAGTAGGTATTTGTTGTGCCAATCATCGTCAATAAGTTTCATGGATAGTAATTACATATACTTATGTATTTAGAATGTCATTAATGGTGTAATAAAGCCTTTCCAAAATGGTGGTTGAATGTTGAAGAAGATGATAAATGCATTTGGTGAATTGGAATCCCATCTCGACATTATATAAAAGTCGAGAATGGTACTGGAAATATTTAAAACTCGATACTTTGAAATGTCGACATTAATATTAAAAACTTTCCTTGCGGGGGACATTTTGTGTATAGCATTTCACATATTCGTTTTTGGTTTTCGTTAGTAGGTGGTATTATTTGTTTTTTTATGGCATGCAGCTATGGGAGATGTTATGAGATTTGTTGTCTCGTACGGTGGTAGATTCATCAACATGGAAGACGGGTGGAAGTGGTTAGGAAACCGAACAACATCAATCGTTTGTCAACATGATATTATGTATGAAGAGCTTGTACAAAAATTATTTGAGAAGATGAATGTTGACAGAACGAAGTTCCGAATTCAATTGAAATTTGCAGTTCCAAACATGAACGTACCCCCTACTGATGTAGCCAATGATGATGATTTGCAATGGTACATTTCTGTTCACAAAGAAGTAGCGTTGTGTGTAACTGTAGATGCATGTGATGCTGGAGACCGCGAATTGCATGGCAGAGTTCAGCAAGAGAAACCAATACAAGATGCATTGTTACACGACGAAGTCGGTATGGGCGAACTAGAGGAGTCTTAGACAATTCCTAATACGAACGTAGGTACAGGTGAAGGGAATACAAGTGTTCAGACTGTAATTCAATCGATTGATGACAGGGATAATGAGGAGACTCAGATATTCTTTAGCAAGAAACAGCTACGCACAAGGCTTAAACTTAAGGCTTTGACAGAGAAGTTTAATTTCAAGGTTAAAAAGTCGAATCCTAGATCTCTTACTGTGTGTTGCGTCGATACTACATGCCAGTGGCTAGTGCGAGCTTCTAAGATAAAAACTTCAGAAATATTTAAGATTCGAGAGTACATACCTGAGCACACATGTTCTCTAGACGTTCGGCGGAATGCACAAATTCATGCGACGAGTGCACTAATCGGGCATCACATAATGCGAAAGTTGGATGATGCAAACCAACCATATGTTCTCGCGGGTATTATCGGGGATATAGAACGTGAGTTCGGTGTACGGATTAGCTACAACAAAGCGAGGAGGGGTAAAGAGAAGGGACTTCGAATTCTTCGTGGTACACTCGAAGAAAGTTTTCAAAAATTTCCATCATACTGTCACATGTTAACCCAGAAACCCAAGAACCATCGTCCACATTGAGCTGGACTCTAATAACAGGTTCTTGTACTTTTTCTTAGGCCGAGTATACGTGGTTTTCGAGAGTACAAGAGGCCGGTAATTTGTGTGGATGGAAGTCATTTGAAAGGTCAGTACAAAGGAACACTATTCGTAGCTGCAGCGCAAGATGGTAACCTGCAAATATATCCTATTGTTTTGGGTATTGTCGATGGGGAAACAAATGCATCGTGGTGTTGGTTTTTCAGTAAGTTGAGAGATGTCGTTGATTATTCTAACCAGCTAGTGTTTGTGTCGAACAGGAAGAAAAGCATTAAGCTGGCTATTACGAGGTTGTTCCCTCTTTCACACCATGGTGCGTGTATCTGGTATATCGAGAAAAATCTTATTGCTAAGTATAATAGTAGTAGTGTCATATTCTTGTTCAAGCGCGCAGCGCTAGCATACCGTCTATTAGAATTTGACCATTTAATGACGCATATAAGAACTATTCGACTGTCAATGGCATCTTATTTGGAACGTGTTGGTTTATCCACTGGTCACGGACACATTTTGTTGGTAATTGGTACAACGTTATGACTAATAACATAGCGGAGTCCCTGAATTCGATCCTAAGGCGACAACAAGCTTTCTCTATAACCTTATTGATCGAAAACATTACGTCATTGATGCAACGATGGTTCTTTAAGAGGAGAAGTGCATCGACCAGTTGTAGTACTGCATTGATACCAAAAATGGAGGAAATCGTTCAACGTCGGTGCAACTTTACCAGTACGAAATTTGGATGAACTTGTCTTCGAGGTTGGTGTAGCTACATAACTCTTTACTGTCGACCTTGTCGATAACACGTGATCATGCCGAGAGTTCCAGATGCGACAACTCCCGTGTTCACATGCATCTCGAGCTGCTTACGCAACAGATAAATCACTGTACGACCTTTGCTCCCCAAAATATACCACAGATTGTTGGCGATCTTCGTACACCAAAAATATTCACCCGGTTGGCCGAGAGTTTGATTGGGTTGTTCCTCAACCCCTTCGTTCCGTGCAAGTTCTGCCCCCAAATATACGTAGAGCACCGGGTCGACCTCTTACCCGACGTCGACGATCAACAATTGAAAGGTCTAGAATTTCAAGAACATGTGGCCGCTGTGGGAGTTCCAGACATAACAGGCAAACATGCAAAAACTCGAGACTGTTAAGTTACACATATTGAACGACAGTGTGATACGGTCCAGCAATTCATCACTGTGCAAACACGTGTCTTCCATTTTTATGAATATATTTTTGTGCATTACTTGCCAACTATTTCATGGAGCAAAAATGTAAATTTTGTTATTATGACAATGTGTAATGCTCTTTTAACATGGCTTACCAATGTTTTTAATATAATTGGGTAAATTGTTATTTTGAAGTTGAAGCAGATGATAAATGCATTTGGTGAATTGGAATATCGTCTCGACATTATATAAACGTCGATATTGACAGTATAAATATCATTCTCGACATCAAAAAAGTCGATAATGATACTGGAAATGAAATTCTCGACACTGAAATGTCGACATTAACATTAAAAACTTTCCTTGCTGGAGAAAATTATTGTGTATAGCCTTTTACATTCCACTCCTTTCAAAATCAACTTCACAATACACATAACTTCACATATTTCTATAAATATTCACTTGTACATGCATATTTTCATAGATACCGCATCTTCCTCGGCATTTAAAACACATCCAATACATATTTTCAAGGAATTCGTCATTGGAACAACGCCTTACTATTGTAAACTACAACACAAACGTATTGATGAAGCTGGTTTTGGGAAACTTTAACAACCATCTTAATGCATATAAAAGTGGTAATAAATACAAAAGCAAGCCATGAACGACTTTTTACCCTTAGTCACTTCACATACAAATGGTAATCACAACACAAGGAAGCCAAAACTTCATTACATGTTCTAGAGATTGATACACAAAATGGTGATCACCACAAAATACAAAATATAACATGTCTAGATTTTATAATACTAACCTTGTACTTCTATATTCAACTTACGAGGATCGCATCCTCTACATATCCTTCACAACGGACACATCGGACATATCATCGTCGAACTCATCGTCGGAGCTTATGATGATCACGTCTTCATTTTCCACGAGAAATGCACCAACATTTTCGTCCAACACCTCATGTCGTTCTTCCGGCTAGACATCTACTTCAACTTCAGCATTTTCCACGGGAAATGAACCAACATTTTCGTCCAACACCTCATGTCGTTCTACTGGCTGGACATCTACTTCAACTTCAACTTGCTCCATTTCGTCGATTAGATTTGGAAAAGGAATGGGATAAAGGGAAACTCTACGATGGTGGTTCCAAGGTTGAGGAACATATGGAACAAAGAGATTGATGTCATCATCTGAGTTGGAGTCTATGATGATCGGGTTGTCCACGGACGACCCGGGGATGGAGAAATCAATAGTAACATGGTTGATGGGAGTATGCTCATTTGATGAAGTTGATGAAGACATTTTTCCTTCAAGAACTGTGTACAAGAATGACTTTATTCACATTATGCTAATAGTGCATATAGAAGCAATTGAGCATTCCCTTTTATACTGGTCAATATGGATGAAATTAGCATTAACTTTCCTTACCCATCACTGTGAGTAGTATCTATTCCATTAAATAAATTTTTTTACATCATTGTGGTTGTAGGAATGACTTGTGACTCCTTTCAAATATTAATTGTTGTACTCCATAATATATTTTGTCATCCACCATAAATTGTGTAGGACTTCACGCTTCATTCCGATTGTGTGGGCGTATCCGCTGTCTCGACGTTTCAAGACATTCTCGACATTTACAATGTTGTTATTGACATTTGATTTCGGTGAATCTCAACACTTGACATTACATTTGGCTAGAACGACATTTGGAACCACACAATATATTTCTCGACATTTGAATTAGTTCTTGACATTTCATTTTTCGTTCTCGTCAATAATGACCTGTAAATCTCGATGCTTGACATTACAACTATCTAGAATGACACTCCAATGTTCTTTGACCGCACTGACCGCCAGTAATAAATAAACAAAGAATACATATTTCGTCCCAAGACGAAAATCAAAACATGCAAACAAATAACTAAATCACAACTTGTTGAAATTCGTAACTAATCGTCATGTACAACCTTAACATCACATTTCACAAAATTACTCTATAATATATTTTGTATAACCCTATCATATGCCACCATGAAAACCAACATATGGATCCATTAATGTTTAAGCAACGTACAGTTCACTACAAAATAAACATATTGAAAGAATCCATCACAATATGTCGACCAATACTTAGACCAAAATACACAATACGTAGCATCACGTAAACCGAAATATGCAAACAAATATAAATTGAAATTTGGTAATGTTTCAACGAGCTGATCACCAGCCAATAATCACAATGCACAAACTACATATCCCTATTACCCCTCTTCCGACCAGATCGGGTGAACGGCGTCTTCGTGATGGTAGAAGCCTTTTTGAGCCTCAATGATCGAGCTCCGCGTGTAGTTAGATTAGATCGCATGGAAAGTCCAACCACGATGCTATCTTGAACTAGTTGATCATTGGTGGGCACATCAACTGTCCGGGAATGGTTTAGTGCCTCTTTTACGATATCACAAGATACATAAACTGATCCAAGTACGCCAACCCTACCTGCTGACGTTATGGACACATCAGGGACATTGCAAGCATTCGCTACGGTATCAACTTTGGGATTATGAGAATCCCCAGACACATTGGGAGTGAAAACATCAATTCTTGGCATGTTCCACCGTCGTCATGAAGACCAAAGCCACCGTTCCCGTCATCAAGATTGCGTACCCTCAATTCTGTAGCAACTTCGTCAAACCTATAGCGGATTTCTTCCATCTCAGCCGTGACATGCGATCTCAAACCAGCCACATGAGCTCCCAATACACTTTCAAACCCACCGAATCTTGTGTTCATCTCCTCCCTCATATCAACCAGCCTACTTTCAATTTCCATCATCGAACCACTGACATGCGAGCGCAAACCAGTCCCCTAAATTCGCAGTACGCATTCAACACCCTCGAACTTTTTGTTCATCTCCTCTCTCAAATCGCCCAACCTGCTCTCAATTGCCTTCCATTGTTCATTCAAGAGAGCTCATATATCACCTATAAACACATGCCTTCTGATGGTATGGTGGGAAGAGGTAGATTTCGCTGGCAAGTCAATGAATGGATCCCCATCCTCTTCTTCATCTCCTTCAGCGTGATGCAAATCTCGATGACGTAATCCACCTGTGTTGCCTCTCCGAGATTTATTTCCTCAGAGATAGTTGTCATCCTTTCGTATAGCATCACCATCTACTGCACAAGCTTGTATTTTTGTTGATTGAGTAACGAGATCGTCCAGAACGGGTCAGCTACGTCTCCCAACGGAACCAGACTGGCAAGTAAGGCTGCACTAATTCTGCCACATTAGCCCGAAGTGTTGCCCACAAATGCACCTGGAGAAAAAGGAAGAATAAGCTAAATGACAATAATATATACTGAGAAAGCGGCATTGCTATAATTTATCAGATAGTTGCTCACCTGTGTCTTCTGGAAAAAATCTGCATATGTTCTTGAATGAGGTTGTTTCGTCACAGACCACCGCAACATCCTCGGTATATTGTTACAAGTCTTACTAGAGAATCGAGCTCCCAACTCTGGGATAGCCTCGTACGCACATATTTGCATGATATTTGTAATGGTAATGAGCGTTTTGCGAGGGTACATAATACAGAAGGAAGAAAATAAATGACATGCATACAGACACGTGTGTACTTGGACAGTAAGAGGAAATCTGTACAATGTATAAGTCATCCGATCACAATCGTTCACTTTTACCAAGTCCGCCTTTTTTGCCCATCCACGGAGCAACGATTTGATAAGAATTTGAAAACATACTATGCCCCATGGGTAGGAATTGAAGAAATCCAAGTCATCTACGATGAAGAGAGTTGTCGGATGTATCCCCACATTTTGGTCTTTGGAATTGAATACCCCTTCAATAATTAGTGGCAAACCGAGCTTGTATCGATCGTTTCGGTTGGCGCACTTCAAGAAAACTTTTTCCAGATCGGTACAAGTGATACGATCCATGTTAGCAAACTTTTGGACTGTAGACGGGTTTTTTGAAGGATTTTGTCTACTTGGTCACCGGTTGGCACGTTACCACACTTCAAACTAGTGATTAATGCGAACTCCAGCAGACCAAATCACGCTAACCGTTGGTTCACCATGAACCAACCTCACAACGTTTCCGGCACACCACCGATCTACTTACCATTTCATGGATTAATTGAACGGATAGTTTCAGCTCTGGTAGCCTTGCAACGTGTCCTATACAACTGTCCTCGAACATAATCTTTTGTTGCGGATCCAATTTGTCGAGGACAATTGATATGTATTTTGTGTTGCTGACTTGTGAGACATGTGCCGAAACCCTCTCTTTCTCTGAAATTTTATACTGGTGTGATGAAGTCATCTACAAAAAATAAAAAAATAACAAAAATCAACACTATTACAAGTAGAACGAGAAAAACCTAAATAAATCAAAGTACAAGAAGGGGTAGGGAATATTGATTTCTTACTCCTATGGGATGGAGAGGTGCAAAAATTGTGTTGGCAACGAAAGATGCTTTAAAAACAGTGTATCTAATGCACGTGTAATGAAGTGTAAATATAGTTAATAACAGGGAAAAAATTATTCATGCTGTGGCATATAAATAATTAACCAATATTATGTCTTAACAAAACAAAATCATTCATGCATTAAAAGAAAATATTAGGTAAGGTGCCCACCGTGTATTTTGTAAAGAGCAACACAGGAAGTGCTTGATTATGTGATTCTAACGCACATTTGTTACTAGGCATCGAAAATAAAATCGATCTAATTTCTCTACCAGTTTCTTGTAAACATTCCAAGCTATGGGTACTAATAGCTGAAACAACAATATAGTACACTTGTCCAGTCTTTCTGTTACCTTACATTTCTAATACTAACCCGTTGAATCTCAACTTTTTACATAGGACGTTCGTGAATAAGTTCACTTTTTTTTTCCCGGCTTTTGGGACAAAAGTTGGCTCCTTCACTTATAATTGAAAGTAAATACAAAATATAATAACACTAATCAATTCCCAAAAGACAAATCATATGTCTCTCCGAGACTATGAATGGTGAATATAGATGAAGTGTGACTTAAAATATAGCACAACAGAAATGTATAAAATGCCACTTTTTCCTGTGTTTTTTTTCATAGCCAAGCATAAGCATAATGTCAAAATTTTCTTTCCTTTAATACGCACCATTATCAAGCACTAGTGTTTCTGAAACACACATCATGAGAGAAACCCCTTACCGTCAGAAGCAGATAATAAAAATAGAGTAAGGCATAAATTTTAAAATAATATTGCATACATACACAAACACAAACACAAACATACATACACAACTGATAACTTTCATTAGATATATATGTAACATTAATTAGATAGATAAGACACGCACATATATTTTAAAAAGTTGTGCATATAATAATATGCCTACGTAATTAACAGTTAAGCTTCATGCATTTTTCTGAAACAAAAATGATTTAGTGCATCCATAATACCTTAGGTGCTGAAAATTCTTTCTTACTATATATTACATTTTACACTAGTTTTAGTTAAATATATGTTTCTTCATAATTCTCCTGAAACGAAAAGGCCAGATTATATTTATTACTTTCCAAAATCAGACCATAACTACGGACGAAAAAAATGTGTTCCATTATCTCTGAGATACCTTGACAGTAAATGGAAAGACATAAGATAAATAATGGCCCAATGAAAGCATATATTGTCTTTTTAGCAAGAAGAAAAGCACGATAACATAAGACAATAGTAATTACCTTATTATTCTTCCTTTCTTTGTGTTGACTACGTTTGATCAAACATTATGAAGCATGATTAGTATGGAAAAGGAGATGATGCAAGTAAATGAGATTTCCATGTTATCAGGAAAAATGCCTCTATAAATACCATCATTTGCCACAAATTTATCAACTAAAGAGCTACTGTGTTTTTAGAATTTGAAGAGTCCATTAATATGGTTGTGTAGCATACTTCGTTAGTTTTATTTCAAAACTAATAGCTAGGACGTGGAATGATAAACTCATTTCATTTAATCTTTTTGCATTTTTATATGAATTCTCTATTTTGCTTCTTAATAGACAACATAATAATATCCAGATCTACTAAAATTATCAGATATGTAAAAGAAGGATATTCATCAAAGTGAAATCTGTATGTAGTTTGATCAGACAGGAAATGTAAACATAGTAAATAACCTCTTTATCTACAACATCTGGTGGTGCCCTCGTGGGCACGTTCCTCTTTAGGTCGGTCCGGTCTAATCGAAGTTAACTGACTTGCATGGAATAGGGGTAAAACTTTAAGCCAAAAATCCAAGACCGTCAACTAGAAATGAGTAGGACTTTGATATGTATGATCCATTAGGTACTTGTGTGCATGCACATACATAGTCCCATCTTACAGTAATAGTAAACCTATCAAATATAGACAAGAATTGTAGTAAAGGGTAAAACCGAGAACATAATAACGATAATTCCTGATCTCAAATTTTGAATAAAAATTTTCAAACGAAAATTAAGATATTCAAATAATAAAACCAGAAGCCACATCCCCGGGGGAGATGTCCACATTCTAAACTGAAATACCAAATTAAATTTCCGCCCTTTTCGCCCCCTCTTTTCAGAAAGCATCATCAAATTTTTATGCTATATTTAGCCTCGTTGAACTAGACCAAGTATTAAAAAACAAAAAAAAGTAAAATTTTATAATGAAATCCCCAATTACATGTTTCATAAATTATCAGCAGCAAAAATACAACCTACTTGAAATATTTAAATTACAAACTGATTTAACACGAACCCATAATTTCCTAATGTGAAATATGCCATAATTAATGGGGGTGAAGGGAGGGTTAAATAGAATTCCAAACCTGGAATTGAGATTGGTAAGTGAAATAAAAAAAAAAATCTCATATTCATACTACCCGAAGAAAGACAGAAAAATAACTTATTTTTGTTTTTAAGCATAAATAATACTAATTTTTTAACACATTAATCAACATTGGAACACATCAAATAACGAAAATCCCATGAAATAAATTAAAGAAAGAAAAATTATTGAAAAAATGTAAAGAACTAACTGTCGAGGATGAACACTTTGACACGATTTTTGCAAAAATTGGAAGAAATTCACCACTGAGTAACTGTGGGAGATCGACGACCAACTTCGGCGACTGAAAGTTGGCAATCGTCGTCGGAAATTGAAGTGGAAAAATTTCAGAGTCTAGAGAGAGAGAGATTAGGGCTTTTACAAATTACAGTTTGGATCACTTCGACGCGTTTTTGGCAAAAATTGGAAGAGCTTCACCACTGAGTGGTTGTGGGAGATCGGCGCGACCAACTTCGGCGACTGAAAGTTGGCCATCGTCGCCGACGATTGAAGTGGAAAATTTTCAGAGTCGAGAGAGAGATTAGAGCTTTTAGAGAGATGATGGCTTTTACATATTTTAGAGAGATGAGGGCTTTTACATATTACGGTTTGAAAAGTGGATTTTGTACTTTTAAAATAGATAAACATTTCGTTTGTGATGAAATTTGAAATTTTCCTTGAGGGTATTTTGGTCTCCATTTTAACAAAGTTGACATGGAGAAAATTTTGAATATTTTTGCAAATGTACATATAAAAGTGGACCTTTAGTGAAATTTCCTCTTATTTATCATTATAAATATTACTGATCCATCTGACGTCCTTTTCGTCATATTCACGCAGACACCCGTTGAGAATTCGATTTTCCACTGCTATCCTGAATGCCATAAGTCAAATTAATAGTACAAATTGATTAGGAGGGTAGATTTGGAAGAAAAAAAATGATTTGAAATGATATGATTACACACCATGACATCTGGGCCCACGGTTGCTGTAAAATAAGGATTAATCTATTTTACAATAATGATTGACAATATTTGATATGTCAAAATTTGGACTGTTGATTTAAAAATAATTTTTAAATTTTTTTGAAATAGATGAATGTGATGATGCCAAATTATAATTGTCAATAAACATTATCAACTATCATTGTACATATAACATGATTGGTAAAATAAAGGGTATAAAATAAGGGAACAGTCCAATAAACGGGGCGCCGTAGATCTCCCTAACTTAGAAGTCGATTATTTCTGAATTTTTCTCGCAAACGGTCCTTACGTAACTACATATCAAATTGGCAACGTTGATTAGCAGTTCACATGATATTAAAAAACCAGCAAAAGTGACAATCTTGGATTTTCATTCTGTGCGTGCGTGTGTGAGAGAGAGAGAGAGAGGCGTCTGTTGACTAAATAGCCGTCGAAGAGGAAAGACGGAAAAAAATAGTCAAATATTGATGTACACGTGTACAGATGTGGGTGGTTGTTCACATAACCCTACACCCTATCCATTTAATATTCTTGTCTATATAAACCCCTTCTACGAAATACATTCTGCTCATTATAACATCTCATTTCACTAAATTCTGGGTTCTCTTCTTAACAAGATTTCAGTGAGAAATACATATAAAACACGCATTTCAGTCTGAGAATCAGCCATGGCCGGAGGAGGTTTTGCAACGTCATCTGGTGCGGGTGGCACACAGTTTGAGGCTAAGATTACTCCTATAGTCATAATCTCTTGTATAATGGCTGCCACAGGAGGTCTCATGTTTGGTTATGATGTTGGTGTTTCAGGTTAACTTTTTATCTTTTCTTGATCTGAAATGCATACTTTTTCCGTAGGTTTTCTTTGGATTGACCTTTGAACTTCTTTTGCACACACGAACACGCATAATAGCCAGCGATGTATCGTTATATTCTCTGCAATCTGCATACATGTTACAAAAATCCTCATGCGCTGACAGGAAGAGTTTGGTACACCTACCACTTTAATAATATGCAAAATTAATCAGTTTAGTAGGTTGTCCTCTATTAATATGTTACCCCGGCTCCATTAAAATATGTTTTTGGAGAAAATCTATTCTGAAATAGTGATTTTTATTTTTTATTTTTATTTTTAAATTTGGATTTATGCATAATATTATTTTATCGGAGGATGTGTGATAAAAAAGAAGAGAGGAAAAATACATTTTTGATAAAATGAAGCCCAAATAGAGGCATCATGATTCTCGGAACATTGTTTGCACAAAGAAAGTGAAATTCATATAGATGTTTAGCATAAATTAAGTCCCTGTTTTAATGATACATTTAATGAAATTCACAATTTTTTAACGATATTTTATATTTAGCATTTATCAAAATTTACTAAAACTTTTATTTTCATCAAAATCAAATAGGGGCTTACTGTAGTGCAATAGTATCATTAGTTGTCGTGTTTCATACTATATACCAACCTTGTTCGTAGTTAACCAAAGAAAATAAGGGCGCGTTTGATACGTCGAATTTGCCCTGGAACTAGGAAAATATTTTCCTAGTTCCTACTTTTGGCTGTTTGATTTGCCAAATTTGCCCTGGAAAATGTTTGCCACCAATTTCTAATGTACAATCCCTTGAAGCACAAAAGTAGAAAAATATTTTCTTATGATTTTAGTGAGAAATTATTTTCCACCTTGTTGGGTGTTTTTTTTTTTCTTTTATTTTTTATTTTTTTTAACTTTTTGGTAATGAAAACATATTCTAAATTCAATGGTAAAATTTTTTATCCATTTAATTGACAATTTGCATGAAAAACGAAGTCAAACGAACATAAAAATTTTATGAAAATAATTTTTTTTAATTTTTTTTTTACTTTTTGGCAATCCAAATAAATTTTAATACAAATTGTAAAAAAATTATCCCAAAAAGTAACCATATGCATGAAAAACAAAGTCAAACGAATTAGGTGGAAAATTATACCAATCAAACACCATTAATTACAATTCCCTCTAAAATAAATTCTAGGCAAATTACTTCCCTGCCAAACATTTTATTTGCCATTCATTTTTCATCTTTCTATCAAACACACCCTAAGTGTTATGCTATGTGTACCCTCCCTTTTACCCTCTTCTTTACTCGGTCCCACATGCTCCTCTCACATGGGGGGTGAAAATATTAAATTTAATGGAGTGGGACCCGACCTTCATGTGAGTGCTCGGGTGGGACCGTGTCAACCAAAAGGTAAAGGAGAGGGTAGATATAGCTTAATTCAGAAAATAATCACCGATTAACTATGGTCTGTCATTTCTATCGTAATACAGGTGGCGTTACGTCAATGGATGATTTCTTGAAAAAATTCTTCCCGGCGGTGTATAGGAGGACAAGGGACGACGGAATAAACAGTAATTACTGCAAATATGATAATCAAGGGCTTCAATTATTCACATCTTCATTATATTTGGCTGCTTTAACAGCAACTTTCTTTGCTTCATACACAACAAGAAGGCTTGGCAGAAGACTGACTATGTTAATTGCTGGGGTTTTCTTCATAATTGGAGTCATTCTTAATGCTGCAGCTCAAGATCTTGCTATGCTTATTATTGGCAGGATTTTACTTGGATGTGGTGTTGGTTTTGCTAATCAGGTAATCTTAATTTATAAAATCTACTATTTATGTCTTTAAGGGTCATACAATCTGACCTTTAATCAACCCCCCCCACCCCCCCTACCCAAAAAAAAAAAAAAAAATAATAAAAAAAAAGAGAAAGAGTTAACTAGTCTAACAACAAAATTTTCATTTTGAATTTCGTATGCTATCATTGTGATAATAATTGTTAGTTGTTCAATACTTTAACAGCTTTTTTAAGACGGCAAGAAATAAAAGTCTATAATGTAGCTTAGCCCCAATTTGAGTCTCATCATTCAAAAATTCATTTTTTTAAAACTTATTTTTAACCACATTCTATCAATAAAACAATATACATGTAAATTCAAAATTTTTCCTTACTTTTTACCTACACATTATCCAAAAAAAATCAAAATTATAATTTTTTATTTTTATTTTAACGAGGCTCAAACAAGGGTTAATAATTATTTGTTAATTTAGCCCCCATTTGTTTCCAATTCTATGAAGAAAAAAAAAAGAAGAAGTTTTGGACCCTTTTTTGCCAGCAAGTGAGATCCAACGTGAGAGAAAGAAGTCAACAATTTCGCCTGGTTATTCCCCAACGATCCAAAAATTCATTAAAATGGGGGTAAAAAATGGGAAACAAACAGGGACTTAGGCATGCCAAACATATCATAATTGCTTTTATTATCCCTACATTTATAGTAGTTATTTTTTTATAATAAAAAAGGTTATAACTAAATAGAAATATTTTGCATATCAAATAGGAATATAGGATATCTAATGCTATCTAACACAATTTAAATACATGAGTCCCATTTATGACATATCAATTAATTTGTTTCGATTCGTTTTGAATCTTCTTCTAACTTTAAGTCATTGTCACGTTCAATTTCAATCTTTTTACAATTTTCTTGCTTTACATATATTTTAGGATTGACTGACTTACACATGAATAAGATTTTCGTATCAAACGAAGCTTTAGTATCAATCTTTTTAGCGTGGATTTGGTACAGAAAGGGCGGTAGCAAGCTCACTTCACTTGGATTCATTGAATATTAAAATATCACTGCTCTACATAAACGACCATATTTACAACAAATATAAACCATTTGGATCGTTCCCTCCGAAGTATTTGTTTTGGACATTATTTTTGCATTAATAAATAAATTACCTGTTTGGGGGTTTGATTTAAAACCAAAATTTTGCATATTGATACCCATTTTTTTGTAGAAAGATGAAAGTGTGACATCTCTTGATGAAAGTGCCGAGTACGTGAATTATAAAATTTTTGAGAAGTTAACTTTAGTCTAATATTCTATATATGTTTGAAAATTTCAATCTCTTTAAAATATTAAATGCTAATGAGCCACGTCTTCATCTCTGACTTTGCCACTCAAATCTTATGAGCTTTCAAGTTTGAAATGTCTTGTGTATGAATTTCAGGCTGTTCCCCTGTTCTTGTCCGAGATTGCACCAACAAGAATACGTGGTGGTCTCAACATATTATTCCAACTTAACGTCACCATTGGCATTCTTTTCGCCAACCTCGTCAATTACGGCACTGCAAAGTAAGTCTCAAAAGTCGCACTTCAATTTTAGATAGTATCGAACAATAATTTGCGTACGCTATTTTGGACTTGAAAGTAGAACCGTATAAAGATAAATTATCTTACAATGTCACACAAGAATCTTTTAATCAATAAAAAATGTAAAGGACAACGTTAAACTAGTAAACCTCTTGACATAGATGATGATTTAGTTATTCCCCCTTGTACAGGAAATTTTTTGCCAGGTAGTGTACAGTAGCTACGCTGGCAGCATCTGATTGGTAGTTTTTTTTTGTTTGTTTGTCAACTATGAACTACCGATAAGCAGAGGCGGCCCTGTGATTTTGGGTGCCCTGTGCGAGATTTTAAAATGGTGCCCCCATAATTTTCTTTAAAATGGGTGCCTTGAATGAGATTTTAAAATGATGCCCTGTAAGATTTTCTTTAAGAGATTCATCATCAACATCTTTACTAATATCATTTTCCTTAGGAAATTCATCATCAACATTATCATTTTTGGTGCCCCTATAAATATAAAACTATAACAAATTTTTTTTTTGGTGCCCCTATAATTTTGAGATCCTGTGCGGTCGCTCAACTGGAACACCCTCAGGGCCGCCTCTGCCGATGAGTGTCCACTTGTACAAACCTGGCAAAATTCCCCTGTACATGTGGCGGCTCTTTTTATTTTTCATGTTCTTATCTTCTTTATTCTAAACCAACACACATCTGTTTACCACAGAATTAAAGGAGGATGGGGTTGGAGGGTGTCACTAGGGTTGGCTGGAATTCCTGCACTTCTCCTTACAGTAGGTGCCCTCTTTGTAGTCGACACCCCTAACAGTCTCATTGAGCGTGGCCACTTGGATGAAGGAAAAGCGGTGCTAAGAAGGATACGAGGAACGGACAATATTGAACCTGAATACTTGGAGCTTGTCGAGGCAAGCCGTGTTGCCAAACAAGTAAAACACCCATTCAGAAATCTACTCATGCGAAGAAATAGGCCTCAATTAGTCATTGCTGTGGCCTTACAGGTATATATCTTTGCATGCATTGCCTCACTTCCATATACTGTTACATATTTATATGTTTCTCTTTAATAGAAATGATCTCCTACCCACCAGGGTTGTCAAAAATTGTAGGTTTGACTTCTGACGTAGTCTGCCACGTCAGTGATGGGTAGTAGATCATTTATGCCCTTTTTTAAATAGAAATTTATTTGAATGCTTGTCGCAGATCTTCCAGCAATTCACAGGAATAAACGCAATAATGTTCTATGCGCCAGTGTTGTTTAACACCGTTGGATTTGGCAGTGATGCATCCCTATATTCAGCTGTCATTACTGGAGCCGTCAATGTAGTATCCACCATTGTTTCAATTTATTCTGTCGACAAATTGGGACGACGAGTTCTCTTACTGGAAGCTGGCGTCCAAATGTTTCTCTCCCAAGTAATAATCGCGGTTGTATTGGGCATCAAAGTTACAGACCATTCGGAGAACCTTGACAAAGGCTATGCCATATTTGTGGTTATTATGATTTGCACATACGTGTCTGCCTTTGCATGGTCTTGGGGGCCTCTTGGATGGCTCATTCCTAGTGAAACATTTCCTTTGGAAACTCGTTCGGCAGGTCAAAGTGTTACAGTTTGTGTTAACATGCTTTTCACTTTCGTGATTGCACAAGCCTTTCTCTCAATGCTTTGCCATTTCAAGTATGGCATTTTCCTGTTCTTCTCTGGATGGGTTTTCATAATGTCGTTGTTTGTCTTGTTTCTGTTACCCGAAACCAAGAATGTGCCAATTGAGGAGATGACGGAGAGAGTTTGGAAGCAGCACTGGCTCTGGAAGAGGTTCATGGATTACTCCTTGGATGAGGAAAAGGGAGACGGTGAAGAGAATGTCAAGAAAAATGGACGTGTCAATGGTTTTGATCCTAATTCTCAATTATAAAATATACAGAAAGAAATTTTTGTGTCATAATATATAAATTAAGTAGATAGGCTGAAATATTTAGGGGAATTGATGCATATGTAATGCTTAAACCATGTCATTGAGCCTTGAAGTTTCTGGATTGCTCTTCTTGTGCTAATTACTGTATTTTAGCCATGCTCTCGTGTTTACAGGGATGGTCCGGTAGATTAGTTTCCATGTATCAAAAATTTAATACATAAAATTTATGAACAACCTTCTAATTTATTGTTGATTAGGTGCTAGGAAACATGCAACCCAAACCTGTTGATTTGTATAATTCAAAATATTATATATCTTCAACTAGGTAAGAACACGGACATTGCACGTGGTTTTGCAATAATGTCGTATTTTTCCTATGTTGGTAAATGTTTAAATAATAATAGTTATCATTCTTGTGCGTCAATATATGAGAGTGATGGTGTTCAAGAAAAATATTCAGTTTTACAGAGCAAAATTATAATGCTTATGAGATGGCATAAATCAAGATAAATGAAAATTCTAAAGAACGAATTATTTCCACTCTAAACATAAGGCCAAATGATTTCTCGTGAATCATTGATGCATAGTGTAGCAACCGAAATTTTTTATATTTAAATGATTATTTTTTTCTCTCCAAACTTCTATAAGAAAGAATTTCGAGTCGCTACATATTATTCTCAATTTATGTGCTTTAAGTGGTCATGCATTTAAAACGCTAGTTTTGTCTAGTTCATGTTAGTTACTTGTCGCCTTGAAAATATTGTGAGATGAATTATAGTAAGTTTTGTCACTTAATTTTGATAGAGTTAGTATTTACATAATTCACGAGTTATCTAAAATTTCTAGTTTCTAGCGAATGTGATATTGCGAGATTGATTATTAAATTATTGATGTTGTGAAAATTTCTATACCAATATTGGACCCATTTGATAGGTCGTAATTAATAATGTATATTAGACTGTGCTATGTGTACATAATGATGTACACAGTCTTACACCTTTCTCACATGAAGAGGGGCCCGCACATAATAAAATATTTGTGGGCCGGGCCCCTCTCCATATGAGAGAAGTGTGATTTATTATGGTGTACCAAATAGATTAATCCTTATTGAATTATGAAGAATTTCATTCATTTTGGATGAATTTGACTAGTGTTTTATATTCCTTTCAGACAACATTTACACGTATTTCTGACCCAATACATAGAGTAAAGTTCATGCATTTATATTTATACAATATTCTTGGAAATATTTTTGTTTTGGATAAAATTTTATGGACGGTAGTGAGCAAGCCACCCACGCACTTGTTTTTCTTCCTCATTTGAGTTCACGTGTGTGTTTAGGACTCCCATTATCAGTTAATTTTATATTATCCTAATCCTAACAAACTTTTAATTGAGGAGTTTGAATTAATGGTTAGTTGTATTAGGATAAACAAGCTCAAAGTCCTATATTATTAAAAGTCTCCTTGCACGTGTCCTCTTTTACCTCCACATTTTACTAGCTTCCATTCATTGTTCTTTTCATAAAAACAGCAACAAAATATTTATACACATAGATCAAGTAGTCCACGAATTAAAATCCAAGTAAAAGGACACGGTGCTCAACCTTCATATTGTTTCAAAAGAGGTAGACTCAAACCTCGTTTTATTTCAGTTCATGTTATGTTATATGTGGCTCTTTATGGGGTTTAAATATGAGCTAGTGGCGTAGTAGTGCACCAGAAATATGAACTCGGTGGAATAGTAGTGCACCAAATGTTGGTATCTCGCCTGATCATCGATATGCTACTTATTAAAGTTTGAATGACATGAATATATGCTTAAAGTATAATATGATTTAATTTAACATGTGTATGAGTCTATGGAGTGTTTCTATGAAATACTCAACCCCACTCTAACAATTTCAGATTAAGGCGTTCACCGACGGTGGTGCTTTGATGTGAGCTCCTAAAGACATCAATAGAGTCATGTTTTTATTCGAACATTTATTTAAATCTGGGATATTTTAAATTAGTATTTCTTGAAAGATTAAAGATTTAGTTCTATATGAAATTGTTTATGGTTGACAGAATATTTTTATGGTGGTTCATTTAGTTCATTTGAGATACTACAGTAGGTTTTAAATATTTTCAGTTTCTAGCCTAAGTTTAAAAATTTATGCAGACCACAATACTTGAAATTTTGAGGTGATTCCAGTTGGAGATGATAGGCATGTGAGTTAACTATCTCTCAGATTTGGAATTTGGAATTTTGGTTGGGTACAACACAAGTTATGGACGTTTTCCTGCGAGCTGCCAGAATGTGCCCGAGAACAAATAGTTCCGATTTTTGAAAAGAATTCTAACCCATCTATTGATTGAATTTGTGTACGAAATTTTTACATATAATTTTTCTATGTATGAGATATTTACAGTTTAAATTTTTCAAATTTTGGATTTCATTTAGTTGTCGAACGAAATTTATTTCAGAGAGTTATATAAGTTGAAAATCTAAACTTTCCAAAAGAAAATTTCTTTAGTTTCGTAACGGATTCTGTGTAGCCTTAATACTTTTAGCCCAAGTTATTTTCCACATTTTGTGGACTACTTAGGTAGAATCTTACAAATTTAAGATCTTAGTAATATCACGAGTCCCTAAAGCCCGGGCGTTACAACTGGGTATTAGAGCGCAGTTTTACTTTTCTGTAGACTTGCATTAAAATCTTATTGGTTTCAAAATTTCAAAACTTTTAGAATGAATCAAAATCTGTACTCGTGTGTCACCACTGTTCCCTCTTACCGCCATGCCAACCATGAGGTAAATGAAAAGTTTGATGATATTTCTATGCTTTGGATAAACTATCAGTTATGTTTTGATGGCATTATTGTGTCTATTATGAACTAAAATAAAAATAAAAATTCATGTTATGTTAAAAGTATGCATTTGAGCATGTAGTGTGGATATTTTGTGTACGTAGAATTGTTTAGGTCAGACAGTTTATGTTAAAAAGAAAAATCACTGTAAACTCACCAACTGGACTTCACATAATTGGTATGACAGATATGACACGAATGATAAGAACTTGTATAAAGATGATTGCATCGAAGATAGATTTGGCACATAGAGCGACATTTATTAGACAATGGGAGGATTATAATGGGACCCGAGGCATGAACAGATTGACACATCTATGAGATGTGGTGTTTGTGGCTAGAGATGAGACAATTGGGCCACTTGTTTATCGATAGTTGGGCCACATGCCACCTCATTGATACCCTACCACTGCTCCAACTATGCCAATCATTGAACAATTTCATTGATATCGCCATCCTAGCTTTGATGGCGGTAATGATCCTCTGGCAGCAAAGGAATGACTCCACACGATTGAGCAATTGTCTTGATATACGCCACACTTGGTTAGCATCAAATAAATGAAGGCTAGGCGATATGAGCGGGGTCTACATCCTGAAGTAAGACAGATTGTGAGTTCTCATAAGCTTACTACATTCAGAGTAGTCGTGAAGAAGGCCCAGATAGTGACATATACTAGTGTTAAGCATAAAATTCAGGGTCAACGACATGAATTTGGGAAAAGAAAATGGGTTGATAAAATAGGGGCAAAAAATTAAGTTCACACAAGAAGACTAATAATGTATTTAATCCTAGTCAGGCTAACAATGCCATACCTCCATGTCCTAAATGTAAGAAGACCACAGAGGAGAATGTCATGCTAGAAAAAATGTATGCTATAGTTGTGCTCAAGGAAGTAGGACATTGCTAAGTAAAGAGAATGGTCAGGCAAAGAAGGGAAATGCACGAGTTTTCTCTATGACCCATGTTGAAGCTTCTCAGGACCCGGACGTAATAGCAGGTATCCTATCTATCTCTGGCAACCCTGTGTATGTTCTATTTGGTTCTGGTGCAATGCATTGCATTCATATCTGCTACATGCTTAGCTAGAATTGGCGTGATATGTGAAAATAACGATTGTATGCTAGAAATTAGTATACTATCGGGAAGAACCATAGATACAGATAAGATAGCTAAAGCTGTAGAGATAAACTTTGATGGGTTAATCTTAAATGTGGATCTGCATGTAATTGAGATAAAAGACTTTGATGTCATTTTGGGCATGGATTGGTTGGGTAGTAATCAAGCAACCATAAACTGTTTCGAGAAAGAGGTAGTGTTTCGAAGACCTGGTAAAAAGGAATTTAGATTTTATGGATCTAAAATTAAAGCACTGCCCCGCCTCATCTCAGACATGCAAGCTGAGAAATTATTAAAGAAGGAAACCTGCCAAGGATATTTGATAAACATTGCTGACACAATAGAAAGACAGACAACTAGGGATAACATACCAATAGTATGAGAGTACTCGAACGTATTCCCCGAAGATCCATCGGGTATTCTACCTGATAGGCAGGTAGAATTTGCAATTGATTTGATCCCTGGAGCCGTACCAGTATCTAAAGTACATTATAGGATGGCTCCTAAGGAGCTTCAAGAGTTGAAAATATAATTGGAGGAACTGAGTAGTGCTGGTTTTATAAGGCCAGGCGTGTCTCCGCGTGGAGCCCCAATACTGTTAGTTAAAAAGAAAGTTAGGTTAATGAGGATGTGCATAGATTATAGAGAGTTCAATAAAGTAACTATTAAGAATAAGTATCTATTTCCAAGGATTAAGGATTTATTCGATCAGTTGAAGGGAGCTGCGATATTTTCAAAGATCGACTTGAGATTGGGTTACCATCAATTAAAGATTAAACGAAGCGATTTATCGAAGACAGCTTTCCGAACTAGTTATGGGCACTATGAGTTTATAGTTATGCCCTTCGGCTTAACTAATGTCCCTGCAGTGTTTATGAACTTAATGAATCAGCTATTTCAACAATATCTAGACCAGTTTGTCATTGTGTTTGTCGATGATATATTGGTATACTCAAGGGATGTTCAACAACATGAAGAACATCTGAGAGTAGTGTTGGAGACTTTACGGAAGGAAAAACTTTACGCCCAATTCAAAAAGTGTGAGTTTTGGTTTGATCGTGTAGGATTTCTACGTGACCGCCCATGGAATTGAAGTAGACCCAGCTAAGGGTGATGCTGTGAATTACTGGCCGGTACCTACTAATGGAGGAGAAGTGAGGAGTTTTCTAGGTTTAGCATGCTACTATCGACGATTTATTAAAGGTTTCTAAAAACTGGTGGGGCTTTTAACACAGTTGACCCTAAAAGGGGTTAAGTTCTTTTGGTTAGAAAGGTGTGAGAAAAACTTTGAGGAATTAAAAGAAAAAGACTAGTTTATACTCTAGTATTGGTTGTACCTGAAGGTTCAGATGAATTTGTTATTTGTAGTGATGCATCCAAGTTGGGATTGGGGTGTGTGTTAATGGATAATGAAAAAGTGATAGCTTATGCATTAAGGTAGTTGAAGCAGTATGAGAAAAACTATTCGACACACGATTTAGAACTTGCAGTAGTAGTTCATGCTCTTAAAATTTGGCGTCACTACTTGTATGGGAGCAAGTGTGAAATCTACATTGAGCATAAGAGCCTTAAAATACTTTTTCACTCAGAAGGAATTAAAAATGAGACAAAGGCGATAGCTGGAGCTAGTGAAGGACTATGACTGCACTATCCATTTCCATCTTGGTAAGACTAATGTTGTCGCAGACGCACTAAGTAGGAAGAAAGTGGGCCAGTTATTAGTTTTGAGAATTGATCAAGAGCAGCTAATTAAAGACCTTGAAAATTTGAAAATTGAGGTGCTAATGCCCTCAGCTCGAACAACGACGATGATATCAACATTAACACTAGAGCCAACACTTAGAGCAAAAATAATAGAGATCCCAGGTTTACATTGAAGTTTTGGAAGAGTTTACAAACAACGATGGTGACTAAGTTAACTTTTAGTACTCCTTACCATCCCCGACCGATAGGTAATCTGAACGAACCATCCAAGTTTTGGAAGATATGTTGAGAGCTTGTATCTTAGATTGTGGTGGATATTGGGAAATTGACTTACTGTTGGTAGAATTTACCTACAATAAGAGTTTTCAAGCTACTATTGGAATGACGCCATACGAGGCCCTATATGGTAGGCGATGTCGTTCGTCAGTATGCTCGGATGAAGTGGGTGAAAGGAAGATGCTAGGTCCTGAACTCGTTGAGATGACAATCGATGCTATTAAAAAGATCATAACGAGAATTATGAAAGCACAAAAACATCGAAAAATTTATGCCGATAAGAGAAGGAAGGAATTGACGTTTAAGGTAAGAGATAAAGTTTTTCTAAAGGTGACACCCATGAAAGGTGTACTACGATTTGGAAAGAAAGGGAAGTTTAAACCGTGATTTATCGGTCCATTTGAGATTTAGAAAGAGTTGGAGATGTGGCATATCGATTAGCATTGCCACCAAAATTATTAGCTGTGCATGATGTATTTCATGTCTCTATGTTGAGGAAATATCTTCATGACTCAAATCATGTGATCAATGATCAATCGGTGGATTTACAAAAAGAACTAACATACGAGGAATCACCAATCGAGATATTAGAAATGAAAGTTCACTTGTCGAGAAACAGGGAAGTACCATTAGAAAAGGTTCGGTGGTGTAATCATACAATAGAAGAGGCTACTTGGAAGAGAGAAAAAGAAATTAAGACCAAGTATTTAGAGATTTATGACCAAGAAAGTTAAATTTTGAGGACGAAATTTAATCCGAGGAAGGGTTGTAGCGATCGAAATTTTTTATATTTAAATGATTTTTTCCCCTCCAAACTTCTATAAGAAAGAATTTCGAGTCGCTACATATTGTTTCCAATTTATGTGCTTTAAGTGGCCATGCATTTAATACGCTAATTTTGTCTAGTCTATGTTAGTTGTCGCCTTGAAAATATTGTGAGATGAATTATAATAAGTTTAATTTAGGTTTATATCGCTAAATTTTGATAGAGTTAGTATTCACATAATTCACGAGTTAGCTAAGATTTCTAGTTTCTAGCAAATGCGATATCGCGAGATTGATTATTAAATTATTGATGTTGTGAAAATTTTTGTACCAATATTGGACCCGTTTGATAGGTCATAATTAAGAATGTATATTAGGCTAGAGAATAAGTTAATTTGGATAAGGACAACCAAGTTAGAGTAAATAAAAGATAAAGTATGATTATTGAATTATGAAGAATTTCATTCATTTTGGATGAATTTGACTAGTGTTTTATATTACTTTCAGACAACATTTACACGTATTTGTGACCCAATAAATAGAGTAAAGTTCATGCATTTATATTTATAAAATATTCTTGAAAATATTTTCGTTTCTGGATAAAATTTTTATGGACAGTAGTGAGAAAGCCACCCACTTGTTTTTCTTCCTCATTTGAGTTCACGTGTGTGTTTAGGACTCCCATTATCACTTGAGTTAATTTTATATTATCCTAGTCCTAACAAATTTTTATTTGAGGAGTTTGAATGAATGGTTAGTTGTATTAGGACAAACAAGCTCAAAGTCCTATATTATTAAAAGTCTCCTTGCACGTCGGACCCTGGTCAACTTGGACATAACCCGCGGTTTACTTCCGCCAGTTACTGAGGGGTCGGTGGCTGGTGGTCCAGGATATAGTCTGGCGTAAGCTGGGAACCTGGGTATCACAAAAAAAAAAAAAAAGTCTCCTTGCACGTGTCCTCTTTTACCTCCACATTTTATTAGCTTCCATTCATTGTTCTTTTGATAAAAACAGTAACAAAATATTTATACACATAGATCAAGTAGTCCACGAATTAAAATCCAAGTAAAAGGACTCGGTGCTCAAACCTTCATATCATTTCAAAAGAGGTAGACTCAAACCCCGTTTTATTTTAGTTCATGTTATGTTATATGTGGCTCCTTATGGGGTTTAAATATCAACTGGTGGCGTAGTAGTGCACCAGAAATATGAACTTGGTGGCATAGTAGTGTACCAAATGTTGGTATGTCACCTGATTATCGGTATGCTACTTATTAAATTTTGAATGACATGAATATATGCTTAAAGTATAATATGATTTGATTTAACATGTGTATGAGTCTATTGAGTGTTTCTATGAAATACTCAACCCCACTCTAACAATTTTATATTAAGGTGTTCACCGACGGCGTGGAGGAAAGCGTTGGGACTTTGATGTGAGCTTCTAAAAACATCAATAGAGTCATGTTTTTATTTGAACATTTATTTAAATCTGAGATATTTTAAATTAGTATTTCTTGAAATATTGAAGACTTAGTTCTATATGAAATTGTTTTATGGTTGACAGAATATTTTTGTGGTGGTTCATTTAGTTCATTTGAGATGCTACTGTAGGTTATAAATATTTTCAGTTTCTGACCTAAGTTTAAAAATTTACACAGACCACAATACTTGAAATTTTGAGGTGATTCCAATTGGAGATGATAGGCATGTGAGTTAAATATCTCTCAGATTTGACGTTTTCTGAGAGCTACCAGAATGTACCCGAGAAAAAATAGTTCCGGTTTTTTGAAAAGAATTTTTACCCATCTATCGATTGAATTTGTGTATGAAATTTTTGCATATAATTCTTCTATGTGTGAGATGTTTACCTTTTAAAATTTTAAAATTTTGGATTTCATTTAGTTGTCGAACAAAATTTATTTCAGAGAGTTATATAAGCTGAAAATCTAAACTTTCCAAAAGAAAATTTCTTTAGTTTTGTAATGGATTCTATGTAGCATTAATACTTTTAGTCCAAGTTATTTTCCACATTTTATGGACTACCTAGGTGGAATCTTACAAATTTAAGATTTTAGTAATGTCACGAGTCCCTAGAGCTTGGAGCGTTACACATAACTTGGAGTTTACTTCCGAGATTTAAGAGTTCTTTTAGAAATTAAACCAAATCATACTTTGAAATATGTGTTTCAACCTGAGCTAGTTTAATTAAATTGATCTAGGTTTGCAATCTCACTACAAGAAAAATGTATTTTCAATATGCAAAAGACAATATTCACCAATTGCATGTTGCTAAACGGGGTCTATCACAACATTCAGCAAATGTATGTTGTTATTGGTTGACTAAATTGAGTTTTGAGAACGTTTTTATAAGGAATATTTCTAATACACCATTTTGCAATGTTTGAAGTCCGTTGTCGTTGAATTTCTTTTTGCAACGTGCAATGCCTTTTGTTGTTAATGTTTTAGCAACGTGCGCTACGTGTTGCCGTTATTCAGTTTTAGCAACAGGCAATGCGAGTTGCCATTAGATGTTTTAGCAACGTGTTGTTGAACGTTGCCGTTAACCTTTTAACAACGCGTACCGCACATTGTTGTTAGATATTTTAACGTGCATGTGAATGTTGTCATTAATCTTTTCGCAACGTTATTTGTACGTTGTCGTTAAGTATTTTGACAATGCTATTTGAATGTTGCCATTAATCTTCTAGTAACGTGCATTGAACGTTGCCATTATTTGGACCCGATCTAACCTGCTTAATTCGACCCGACTCAAATTAAAAAACCTAATTTCAAGCTTTCCTCCCAAGATTTTTTCCCAATTTTTATTTTTTTTCATTATTATTATTTTTCATATTAGATGAATTGAAACTTGAAAGGAATTATTTTTCCCTCATTCACAGGCGATTGGCAAATCGATTGCTCCTAGACCCAGTCCTCGCCTCAAACTCCAAGTGGACGATGACCATTCTGGCAGGCGAGGCGAGAACCCATTTGAAGTTCATCTCCTCCTTACCTTAGGTGGCTTCTTCTCCAATCTCCACTCTCTTTCAAAAATTACACTAGAACTCAACAAACCACAAAACAATTTCAACCCTAACGCTTGCTCGGCCCTTGCCGCTGCTCGCTTCGACCTCCGTGTTCGTGACCTCCGTCACTCGAGTCGCCACCCAACATGTTAATATTAACATCACTTGATTTTCTTATGCGATCTTTGCTTGCCATAGTTATCTCTTAGACTTAGAGTATGATATGAGCTTCTTAGTTTGAAGTTTGAACCCCTCTTGTCTCTGTGTTTTGGGTTTCAATTTTGAGTTTTGTTGGTAAAATGATTGGGAAAACTGATTGAGAACAAGTTTGGGGTTTGGGCCGGGTTGGATGGAGTGGGAAAGAGCGAGTTTCGTTGCTAAAAAGTATTTCGGTTCGATTTAGTGGATATCTGAAAACAGTTTGTGCTGTTGGGATGAGCAGTGGAGGAGGTCAGGTTAAAGCACAGGGCCGGAACAAGGCGAGAAAATTTGTTGGAAATAAATAATTATGGGAAGAAAGGCTAGACAGAAAACACAAGAATTTCTCAAAAGATATTTGTATTATTATGGCTTGGCTTTTGCAAAATTATTGCAGATTACATTCTAATTTATAGGACACAAAAAACTCTTTAGCTTACTCAATAAATTAAAGTGTCTCTTACATATCCAAGAGACTCTTGACTCTTTAACTTATTCAATTAGTTATTGGAATGCTCATAGACACTCTAAAATAAAGTTTATTGAATTCATGAGTTATTACTAATCAAGTTTAATTTCCAACATTCATTCTTAAACTTGATTCCCTCTTGGTAACTCCAATCCAAGCACACAATCTTGCAAAATCATCATTCTTCAATGGGTTGGTGAAAATGTCTGCTACTTGATCATTGGTCTTCACATAAACAAGCTCTACTTCTGTGTTTTGATATGTGATTTTATATGAATGTTTATAGGTCGATCAACAAATTTAAGTTTGGATAAATCTATAAATCAAGTAATATGGTGGTTGAATCTTGAAATCAATGAAAGTGATTTGGGTTTTCAAATGAATGATCTCTATGAAATAATTATGATTCAACACGGTTTTGGACGTTTTATAGGGTGTATATTTATAATAGGTAGTATTTAGGATGAAATTGAACTCAAAATCAGCTTGAAAATCGAATATTATTGTTTCTTGAACAACCACGTCGCTTGAGCTCCAGGGCAGCGACATGCAAGAGATAGATGAGTAGTTGTCAGTATTTTCATCATGATGTTCTCTCCTAATGTCCGATTGAAATGATTTAGATTGCGTTGGAAAATTAGCTCAAAGAGTTATAAGTCTTCTAGAAATAACAGGAAAATGGATACATTTATAAAGGTGTGAATTATCTACACATAGACGAGAAGATTTTATGAAGTATCAAGGTGTTCAATGGAATTAAGTTTGGACATTTCCTATGCAGTTTATTTAAAAGTCAAAGGACGTATCATCAGGGGCGAATCCAAGACCAGAGTCCAGTTAGAGTGGTTGATCGTTGACAATCAACGACATAATAACGATTTAGTTTATTAATATTTAATTAAATAATATTAAAAAAATTTCAATATATATGTACATGCACTACATATAAAAATGAGATCAATGTCTTGCAATACCAACCATTTCCATATAAAATATTAGTCTAAAAACTGAAAAACCAAGTACCAAAAATCAACTCACATAACATACAATGCCAGAGAAATGTAGGAACCAAATGATCCAAAACAATTTAACTTAACCTGATGATTTACCACTTTTGGCCAGCTTAAATTGGTGCGAAACACAAATATACCAAACAAAACACACGAGCCAAATTAAAGAAAATAAAAGTGGTAATTAACAGTGAGAAAAATATACCGTGCTACCCCATCGATCGCGAGCATCGATGTTTTCCCTCATAGGCTCCTGCTCAGCAAAAGATTAACAACCCCCAGTCTTAACGTCAAAACTTCACTAGCATTAAATCCTGCTTGCTGATTTAAAATAAACACATTAGTTACTAGCATTAAAACTCCACTTGACCAGAATTACATTTCATTTCCATTTTAAGTGATCATACATGCTTCAGTTGATTATTTGACAAAACTTAACCCCATAGGTAATCATGAACTAAGAGAGAGAGAGAGAGAGAGAGAGAGAGAGAGAGAGAGAAATAGTGGCAATTTCATCTTCTGGGGGTTCTTTTCCATAAACCCAATCATGCCCTTTCCATTCAGGAAGTTATCGGATTACAACCTGTAAATAAGTTGGGTAGTTGAGATTTTTAAACTTCAGGTAGATTAGGACGATGGATCGGTTAAATATTGATTACAAAGGAATGACAAACCAAGCCTCTGGAATCTGCATTGCCAACAGTTGTTTGAAAAGCCAGTCTCCAATCCTTGCATTCTGTAATTGCAAGATGAAACAAACTAATTAGCCATTTAGCATGTGAATTGTATATTTGTTGGGCAACGTTGAGAAAGAAAAAAAAAACTCTATACCCGTTTTAGTTTTTCCTTCTCTTTGTTTGTACGAGGAGTCAACAAGCCACATGGTGACATCAGGCAATGGTCGAGGGCGGAGGTCGGTGTCGACGTTGATGACTCGATGGAAGCCAACAATAGGTCACAACACTCACAACTCACTCGGCAGAGCTGCTGCTGCTTCTAATGGAAATAGGTTTCTTCACTTCTTTGCCGGTTTTGGAGAGTTTTGGACCCTTTCCTCTATTAGGCTTAATTTTTTTAAACAATTAGAGACCCATGTCATCACTCATCAGTCCAAGTGCCCCAGCCCAACAGTCCACCTTCTTCTTCTTCTTCCGGCGCCATAGTGACACACATTCCGTCGAATCTAGCTAGAGCGATTATTGTATCCGCCCCTGCGTCTCATTTCATGCTACCTCGACCGAATCTTGGGAGTAATTGGATTGCTAAAAAGTATTTTCTATTAAAAATTTTAATATTGAATTGTTAATGCAGATTTTAAAATAAGCACGTGCACAAAATTTTATCGAGAAATTTTTGTCAGGTGACACTTCAACTTTTCATCCACTATAGTTGGTCTTCACCGGATAAATTCTTATTAATTTGTTCCCATAATGTAATTTCTTTTCCAAGCCTTTATGATAAGACATTTATGGTCCGTTTGATTGTAAGGGTGGAAAATGGATAGAAAGGAAATGGATTCCAAAGAATTGAATTGCCTGGAATTATTTTACCGGGAATTGAATTAAATGTGTTTGATTGGTATAATTTTCTACATTTCTATTATAATACGTTGGATTTTATTTTTTTTTATGCAAATTGTCAATTAAATAGATAATTTTTTTACCATTGGGGACAAAATATGTTTAGATTATCAAAAACAAATAATAATAATAATAAAAAAAATAAAAAATTATTTTTTATTTTTACGTTTGGCTCTATTTTGTATGAAATTTGTCAATTAAATGGATAAATTTTTTTACATTTTATCTTAGAATTTTTTTTTATTGCTAAAAAAAAAAAATGTGGAAACAATTCCCACCATATAGCAAGAAATTGAATTCCACGAAATCACGCTTTAAGTGGTTGTACCTTGAAAAATGAGTGGAAACCAATTCTATGGAAAAAAAATACTATCAAACGGACAAAAGGTGAAAGTTGGAATTCGATTCCAACTTCCACAAAAAATTTTGACGAATCAAACGGACCCTTAGAAATTACAATCATGTTAAATTTTTTTTTAATCAAATAAACTAAATAGACTAAAAGCCCGTTGACTTAGGTTTCATATGTTGTTGGCGGTTCTATTAGATTGCATTGCATTCAAAATAATAAGACGGCATACTTGGATTTGTTGCTGTAACTTTTACTACGCAAATATATAGAAAAAATGTTATCGACTCATTGCTTTAGTCGAGTAGATGGTGAAAGATGATGATTATGATGATCACGCTAATTCAAAATTTTAGAATATATGTTTAATCTCACTTTCCCATTAAAAAAAGGATTGCTTTTTAAAAGTTCCCCTATTTGTCAAAAATGTGGCCTCAATCCCTAGTATTTATAGATTCGATGTCCAGATTAGGTACACTGTTTGATGAAAACTTAAAATTCAGTTGAACTTTAATAATTCTTGGTCTTCTACTGTGGGTGCCTAAGACTTTTTGGTCCTCAATTGACCCACAATACGCGTGAACTCGAAAACTTATGTGTATCCTTATCATAAGCTCAATCCATATCACATGATAACCCAAAAAAAAAAAAAAAAAAAAAAAAATCTATACCAAATTCCTAGCAGCTTCACTACGGGTATGCATTAAAAACTACCAAAGAAATGACAATGCTAATACTTTCTATTTTAGCAAGTAAAACAAACTATAATCACCTCATTACTCATGTATATACACAATAACACAAACTACTTATATAGAACCATAAAAATTAATTTCTAAATGTTAATAGTTCAATGAAAAAGATCCCATTCTGAGTCAACTTTCATTGAGGGAACTGTATTTTGATCATAGCGTAGGCTCCTTCCTGTTTTTTTTGGTTGACGGGAGAACTCATAGTCGCTACCTTTTGGGTGTGCACTGGGTAAACTCTCAGACTGACGTAATAGCTTGTAAACAATGTCAGTCAGGTTAACTACACTAGACAAGCCCGATGCGATAGGCTCGACCGAAAAAAATGTTGGTAGGGAGAATTGAATTCGTGATCAAAGGACTCATCGCTCACCTACTCTATCAACGTGATCACCCCATGAGGGGCTGACTCCTTCCTTTGTTTGAGACATGATGGAGTATATGCTTAACATCGAATGTGTGACTCATTACTAGTCTAATGAGATTTTTTTTCACGTTCCCTTATTTTTTAATGCACTATGGAAAGTCAAAAGTTTTGCATGAAGAACATGCAAAAACAAATCCAACTAATCGTTTCCGTAATTATGAGTATCCTAGGAAAAACTATAGTATTATGCACTATGAAAAATAATGTTGATCATTCTATGATTAATTTACGACTTAAATAGAAAATATTAATCAAACAAAATTTCCCTGATTGTAATATTACAATCTTCTATTTCAATAAGATCCAATCAAGCCAGTCCATGTGCAAATTGGACCAACTTTAATTCATGCACCTTTCCTAGAGAAGCAACTACTCAATTCACATGAAATAATATACTAGTAACAACTATGAACGCCAACAAAACAAGAAGACAAAAATTTATCCAGTCATATAATTTTTTTATATTTTCCCACAAGATTTTGGTGAAGACAAAATAAAAAATAATCCCCAACTTTTTAGAATTAGAATTCTTCTGGCACAGTAACAGTTCAATAAACGGGACGCAGTATATGTTTCCTAACAAAGAAGTCGATTGTTTCTGAATTTTTCTCCCAAATGTTCCTTACGTAACTACATATCAAATTGGCAACGTTGATTAGCAGTTCACATGAAATTAAAAGGCCAGCAAAAGTGAGAATCTAGGATTTTGATTCTGTGTGTGTGCGTGCGTGTGTGTGAGAGAGAGAGAGAGAGAGAGAGAGAGAGGGGCGTCTGTTGACTAAATAGCCTTCGAAGAGGAAAGAACCAAAAAAAAAGTCAAATATTCTCGTCTATATAAACCCCTTCTACCAAATGCTTTCTCTTCATTATAACATCTCATTTCACTAAATTCTGGGTTCTCTTCTTAACAAGATTTTAAAGAGAAATACATATAAAACAGGCATTTTAGCCAGAGAATCAGCCATGGCAGGAGGAGGTTTCGCGGTGGAGTCCAGTGCCGGAGGCACACAGTTTGAGGCCAAGATTACTCCTATAGTCATAATCTCTTGTATAATGGCTGCCACAGGAGGTCTCATGTTTGGCTATGATGTTGGGGTTTCAGGTTAACTTTCTATCTTTTCTTGATCTGAAATGTATATACTTTTTTTGGTAGGTTTTCTTTGTATTGACCTTTGAACTTGTTGCACACATCAACACACATAATCGCATGCAACGTAGTACCGTTAGACTCTGTAATCTCCATACATATTACAAAAATCCATTACTTTTCAACCATACTTTCCATCTAACTTTTATCATAGTCTACTAAATATCTAATTTTCATCAAAACGAAAGAAGGACTTAGTGTTATTAGTTGTCGTCTTTTATACAATGAACCGACCTTGTTCGTAGGCTATTGAAGAAAATAATCACTCATTAACTATGGTCTGTCATTTTCAATCGTAATACAGGTGGCGTTACGTCAATGGATGATTTCTTGAAAAAATTCTTCCCAGCGGTGTACAGGAGGACAAGGGACGGGGGGATAAACAGTAATTACTGCAGATATGATAATCAAGGGCTTCAATTATTTACATCTTCATTATATTTGGCGGCTTTAACAGCAACTTTCTTTGCTTCATACACAACAAGAAGGCTTGGCAGAAGACTGACTATGTTAATTGCTGGGGTTTTCTTCATAATTGGAGTCATTCTTAATGCCGCAGCTCAAGATCTTGCTATGCTTATTATTGGCAGGATTTTACTTGGATGTGGTGTTGGTTTTGCTAATCAGGTAATCTTAATTTATTTAAATCTGCTATTTATGTCTTTGAGGGTCATACAATCTGACCTTTAATCAACAAAAAAAAAAAAAAAAAAAAAAAGGTTAAATAGCCTAACAACAAAAATTTCGTTTTGAATTTTGTGTGCTATCATTGTGATAATAATTGTTAGTTGTTCAATACTTTTAATAGCTTTTTCGTCGTCTAGACTGCAAGAAATAAAAGTATATAATATAACTTAGCTCCTATCTGAGTCCCATTATTCAATAATTCTCCAAAAAATCACTATTACAAAATATTGGTGCAGTTTATTGCTGTAGTTTTTAATTTATTATAAAATATTTGACATATATTTCTTGATTGCTTTTGTTATCAGAAAGATTTTTGTTATTAGAAAAATAGATTTTTATAGATAAAAGTTATTATTTTGATCGCAAGAATTATTTTCAATGTGTTCCAATTTTGATGGTAGACCTATATATGTTTGAAATTTCAATCTTTTTAAATTATTAAATGCTAATGATACACGTCTTCATCTCTGACTTCGCCACTCAAATTTTATGAGCTTTCTAGTTTGAAATGTTTTGTGTATGAATTTCAGGCTGTTCCCCTGTTCTTGTCCGAGATTGCTCCAACAAGAATACGTGGAGGTCTCAACATATTATTCCAACTTAACATCACTATTGGCATTCTTTTCGCCAATCTCGTCAATTACGGCACTGCAAAGTAAGTCTCATAAAGACACACATCTTGTACACTTCAATTTTAGATAGTATTGGACAATAACATGGGTCCGCTATTTTGGCTTTGGATTTGAAGATAGAACCATATTATGATATATTATCTCTCAACGTCACACGAGAATCTTTTAATCAATAGAAAACGTAAAGGACAATGGTAAACTAGCAAACCATTTGGTCGAGCATAAGTAGTAACTGAAAACCTCAACTAGACATAGATGATAGATGATTTATTTTTCAGTTAATCCCTTTGTACAGCCATGTAGTGTACCTCAATGAAAAATTGACAAGTAGCTCTCTTTAATTTTCTTGTTCTTATCTTCTTTATTCTTGGCCAATACACATATCTGTTTACGACAGAATTAAAGGAGGATGGGGTTGGAGGTTGTCACTAGGGTTGGCTGGAATTCCTGCACTTCTCCTTACAGTAGGTGCCCTCTTTGTAGTCGACACCCCTAACAGTCTCATCGAGCGTGGCCACTTGGATGAAGGAAAAGCGGTGCTAAGAAGGATACGAGGAACGGACAATATTGAACCTGAATACTTGGAGCTTGTCGAGGCAAGCCGTGTTGCCAAACAAGTAAAACACCCATTCAGAAATCTACTCATGCGAAGAAATAGGCCTCAATTAGTCATTGCTGTGGCCTTACAGGTATATATCTTTGCAAGCATTGCCTCACTTCCATATACTGTTACATATTTATATGTTTCTCTTTAATAGAAATGATCTCCTACCCACCATGGGTTGTAAAAAATTGAAGGTTTGACTTCTGACGTAGTCTACCACGTCAGCAGTGGGTAGCGGTGGGTAGGAGATCATTTCTGTCCTTTTTAAATAGAAATTTATTTAAATGCTTGTCGCAGATCTTCCAGCAATTCACAGGAATAAACGCAATAATGTTCTATGCGCCAGTGCTGTTTAACACCGTTGGATTTGGCAACGATGCATCCCTATATTCAGCTGTCATTACTGGAGCCGTCAATGTAGTATCCACCATTGTTTCAATTTATTCTGTCGACAAATTGGGACGACGAGTTCTCTTACTGGAAGCTGGCGTCCAAATGTTTCTCTCCCAAGTAATAATCGCGGTTGTATTGGGCATCAAAGTTACAGACCATTCGGAGAACCTTAACAAAGGCTATGCCATATTTGTGGTTATTATGATTTGCACATATGTGTCTGCCTTTGCATGGTCTTGGGGGCCTCTTGGATGGCTCATACCTAGTGAAACATTTCCTTTGGAAACTCGTTCGGCAGGTCAAAGTGTTACAGTTTGTGTTAACATGCTTTTCACTTTCGTGATTGCACAAGCCTTTCTCTCAATGCTTTGCCATTTCAAGTATGGCATTTTCCTGTTCTTCTCTGGATGGGTTTTCATAATGTCGCTGTTCGTGTTGTTTCTGTTACCCGAAACCAAGAATGTGCCAATTGAGGAGATGACGGAGAGAGTTTGGAAGCAGCACTGGCTCTGGAAAAGGTTCATGGATGACTCCCTGGATGCGGAAAATGGAGATGGTGAAGAGAATATCAAGAAAAAAGGACATGTCACTGGTTTTGATCCTAATTCTCAGTTATAAAATACACAGATTTTTGTGGCATAATATATTTATGTAAGTGATGCGGACATCTTTATTTTCTATTTATTCATTTGGCCATTTGTTTGGACCCATTTATTTTTCAATTGTTATTTAGACCTTATATTTTATTGTGCTTGTATAGGGTTGACCTAAGCCCATTTATTTTCTATGTTCGTTAATTTTTCTATTTATTTGGCTTGGTAATGTAATTTGAAGACACTTAGGTCCTGTTTGATTCCCATTTTAATTCTCATTCACATTCTTCTACTCATTTTCAACCACACATTCTTCAGTAAAATAATATTTTCTATCACATCAATAACTTTTCCTTCTTTTTCAACCACACATTTCCCATCATATCACTATTTCAAAATTCATTTTTCCCAAATAATGCCTATCAAACACACTTTAAATGAATGAAATTATTCACATTGGTTGGATTGCTCCCCTCTTTCTCTCCCATGTCTTCGCACTCCTATTTCTAACCGTTCTTCTCTCCTTCTTCTTACTGGAATTCTTCCTCTACTATTTTTCTAGTCTATGATTTAATTATGGGTTGAATGCTTGAATTGATTCTACATCAAGCTCCCGTTTTGCCCCCCTTTTCCAAATTTTAATGTTTAAAATAATATTTTTTTAGAGAATGTGTGGTTGAAAAAGATGAAAAGTTTTTAATTTACGTATAATATTATTTTATAGAAAATTGTGTTGTTAAAAATAAGAGAGAAGAAAAATTTGAAAGAGAATGGGGGCCAAACAGAAGCCTAATTGGTATCAGAGCTAAAACATGGATTTCGTTATCACAATAGCTGCAACTATAATTGTGTTGTCCAATTCATCTACCTGCCACTCAATGCTCTCACCACCATCAAGAGGTTCCTTAGATGCCGCTTAATCAACGTCCCAAAACACTTGCAACTTCCCAGCACCTTCAACATTACAGACACACAAAACCGCCATCAGAATCCCACCACCCTGAAATTACAGCAACCAGAAACTACTAAAAAATAAAAAATAAAAAAAAATAACCGCCACATCTTCACAACACAATAACTGCCCACAACCATTAAACCCATAATAGCCCACCACACAGCCACCACCCAAAAGACTTCACTAAATGCCAACTGCTCCTAAACCAGTGACCCATACAGTTAACTCTCTCCTTTGCTGACCACCTCCACAATGCGAAATCCCGACTCCAACCGCCACCATTAAGCATTCACATTCAGTCACCCATATTTCTACCTCAAGTTCTGCCGCCTATACCATATATACATCTACATACTTAGCCCACCACCAGCCTTCATCACCACATCCTACATCGACAACCCATGCCCAGTTGCTCAAACAACCATTTTTTCTACAAACTACCGTTGCAAATCGTGACTTAAACTCGCGAACGACAACAATAATTTGGTCCATTACTCAAAGTCCACCATAATCGTCGCCAATTGAGCATCCCACCTTCGATCGACGCTGATTTTCACAGAAAACCGACAGGGCGGTAGCTACAGACATGTTTAATGTGAAAATTACACAAGGACCTACTTTTCAAGATCCAACTTAAAAAATAAGATGCAAGTTTTACTTATACAAAAATTATATATTAATAATAGTATTATAAAATTTAATTAATTATATACAAACCCTAAGGCGATGAAATTCCCATTATGACCCAACCTAATCCCCAAAATCCAAACCTAACATTTTATCCCTTTTCTTTCTCGACGGCTCTCTGGCTCGACAACTGTCTCACAGTCAAAGTCTGTGCCTACTCGCCTTTCGTACAGCTCCAACGCTCAGGGTCATGGCTCCGCTACTGTGGCGATGATTTTGGGGTTTGTGAGTTTTGGTTGGTGGCGGTTTTCGAATTGTGGTTTGGTGGCTCTGTTGCGTTGGATTTGGTGTTGGTGGTGGCGGTGGCGGCGGCTGTATCTTAGAGGTGGTGACTCTGTTCAGTGTTGGCGGCTCTTTGCGATGGCGAATCTGTTGGTGTGCTGTGTTTACCGGTTGTTGTGAGGTAGTGGTGGCTCCGGTGGTGGCGGTGCTTTGTTGTGGTGGTGAATATGTTATTTTGCTGTGGTGTTGATAGGTTGTCGTGAGGTGGTGGCGGCTATGTTGTGGGAGTGGCTCTGTTGCATTGGATGTGGTGGTGGCGGCTATGTTGTGGGAGTGGCTCTGTTGCATTGGATGTGGTGGTGGTGGTGGTGGTGGCGGCGACTCTGTTGTAGAGGTGGTGCTCTGTTCGATGGTGGTGGCTCTTTGCGACGGTGAATCTTTTGGTGTGTTGTGTTGACCGGTTGTCATGAGATGGTGGTGGCGGTGGTGTTCCAGTGTTATTGGCGATTGTGATGGTGGATCTGGTGGTGATATTTGTGTGGCGGTAGAGGTTGTGATCGATGGTGGTGGTGGATGTGGATTGGTGGCAGTAACGGTGTTAGTGGTGGTGGCAGCGACAGCGGTGTCGGTAGGTTTTTAAATTTTTTGGATAGTGTAGTGTGGTGGAGACGGTAATTGCAAGTGTTGGTGGTAGTCACAGATTATTTGATTGACTGTGACCATTAAATTGGGTAATTTGTGACAAATAAAAAATATGTGACCAATGATTTAGATAATTTGTGACTAAAAAATAATATGTGACTTAAAAAATTGTTAATCTGTGACCAATAATATGATAATTTGTGACTGTATAATAAGTTGTGACTTATAATAATTGTAAATTGTGACCGATGAACAAATGGTGACCTATGAAATTTTTTAATCGTGACCGTAAAATATTTTGTGACATCAAAATTCTGATTTGTGACTTCGGAAATAAACTGTGACCTATAAAATCTTTGATATGTGACTTCGAAATAATTTGTGACTAACTAATTTGACAATATGTGACCAATAAATAAATTTGTAACCAAATTGTATATATATGTGACCTTTATATATTTAATTAATTAAATCATAAATAATTTTAATAAAAATCTAATTTTTAAAAGATGAAACTTGTTCTCTTATTATTGAAATGAGTCATACTTAACATCTTACTTATGAATTTTTTCTTTGTAATATATGCCCGAGTTCAGTAGTGTGTGATTTGGGCTCAATTGTGATTTGGGCCTTAGTTTTGGCCCTGCTTTTTGTTATATAGTGTAATTCAAGCATTTTGTACTTAGTTTGTTTCTATAGAAGTTGATTCGATTTTGTAATTAAAAAAATAAAAAAGAGTGAAAAAAAGATCTAAAATAAATAAATAATTAAAAAAAATACATTTTCTAACATTATTTTGCAGGTACCTCCTTGTCTCGTTGATTGACTCCGTTACTTCAACGAACAAAGGAGAGTTACTGCTTTACTTATCTTTGGTTTATATTTCTATTTATCTTAAAATTGCATCGATCAATTTTTGTGTGCTATTATTCTAATCTTACCTAAAACTCACATGACCGAACACCTAGACCTTTTAAATTGACTTGTTATTTTTTTCATTTTTATCCTACTTATTTTGCATGACTAAGTTGTTGACTAGTATTGGACCCTTGCTTTGTTATTTTACAAATATCGGCAGTATCAGCTTGCTATATTTGGATTTACATAATCCAAAAAAAAAAAAAAAATTTAATGCTCAGGTTGTTATTATCATTTCTTGAACGAGTTGTTTATTGATCTCGCCATTCACTTCATTTAGCTAGTATTACATTGCATGCAGTTGCATAGTGGTCATTTTGTCATATCCAGTTCAAATACTTTGACCATGGACCCTTCCCAACTTGATGCCCTTATTCGGCAATTAGCTCAACTATAGGCTCAACTAGCGACTGTTCAAACTGAGGTGACTGCTACTCGTGAAGAGAGTAGAGAACTAATTGCTAGGGTAAACAATTTAGAACAAACTCTACCCTCGACGGACGTTGATAACTTTGTAGTGTCTCACAATATACCCTATCGCCATCGACCAGGTTGTCGACAACATGTTCAATATGAACGAGGAAATGGAGAACTGGATCGCGAGCGTGAACGAGGCCATGGCCATTATAGTACCCATTCATCTCCTCGCCATGAAAAACGTTACTTTCGCAACATCAAGTTACATACTCCTACTTTCGATGGCTGCCTTGATTCTAGAGTTTTTACTCAATGGATTCGAGACATGGATCGTTTATTCTCATGGTATGGAGTTCTAGAGGATCGAAGAGTTCAATTTTGCCAATTTGAAATTAACTGGAACTGCCCAGCTCTTTTGGGAAAGTGTTGAGGATTTCCTCGAGAGGCGACATGCACCTCTTGTTGGAAGCTGGGAGGAAATGAAGCGTCGCCTTCAAGAGAAGTATTTACCCCACTCTCACAAGAGTAATTTGTTGGACCAGTGGAATGCCCTTACATAAGAAAACCGTTATGTGACTGACTATGTCACTCAATTTGATGAATTTTGAATGCGATGTCACATCGTCGAGGATGAAGCTATGACTTTGAGTCGGTTTAGATATGGCCTAAGAGATGATCTTCGATGTGAGCTTGTCCTTCGAGGTGTCACCACTCTTGATCACACTTATTTCTTAGTTTGAGATTACAAGTTGATTACTTAGACTCCATATGGAAGGTGTAGTGACAACCGTCCACCTGTATCATCGACACCACCTCCCCCTGTCAAGTCTTTTCTAGGACCTCATCCATCTAACACACCCCTTGCTTTAGACAATAAAGGTAAAGCTCCTGAAGTTTCAAGAACTTCTTCTCGTTTATAGTGCTTTAACTGTAAGGGCTTCGGCCATATCTCTTCCAGATGTCCGAGCCGAGCTTTAGTTATTGATGAACGAAATGATGTCATAGATGAGCCGTTAGAAAATCAAGTCTATGAACCTAAGTTTGAAGAGTTTGATGATTTGGATGATAATGAGGATACCTTCTTAGGTTGCATTCGTTCCTTTCTTGTAGGTATAGATCCCGCTTCTCTAACCTTCGACCCCTCTCGGTTGAGTGTTGTACGTTTTGTCCTTACATAACCTAAAGATGTCGATAATTGGCGTCGTCATGGCATTTTTCATACATACATCAAGATCAGAAATATGGTTTGTAAAATTATTGTTGATAGTAGGAGTTGCATTAACGCATTTTCTGTGGCTATAGTATTTCGTCTTGGGTTGAAGCCAGTCCCACATCCTTTGTCGTATAGCATCTCTTAGGTTGATATTTCTTCTATAAAGAGCGTTGTTTGGTGCCTATCCAATTCCTTGAGCATAAGGATCATATATGGTGTGACGTTATTCCTATGGATGTCAGACATGTCATTCTTGATCGACCTTGATTGTTTGATTTGGATATAACTATCCAGGGACGGTCAAATTCATGTTCATTTGTATTTAATGGAAATAAGATTCACCTTAATCCTTTACCACCACAATCTGTTGACTTGCAACAGGCCAAAAAATTGCTGAGCGAAAAGGATTACATATGATTAGCCCTAAAGAATTTGACTATACACTTGTAGATGATTCTGTCGTGTGTGCTATGATTGTCATGGAAGTCCTGTCCAATTCCTCAATAACAGCCCCCACTAAGGTCCAATCACTTCTTCAAGAATTTTAGGATGTATTTCTTGATGACCTCCCTAATCTATTACCTCCCTTACGGGATATTCAACATGCGATAGACCTTGTTCCAGTATTGTCTCTCCCAAATTTGCCTCACTATAGGATGAATCCTATTAAGCATGCCGAGCTCCAGAGACAAGTGGGTGAACTCCTTCACAAAGGCTTCATCCGTGAGAGTTTAAGTCCTTGTGCGGTTCCCGCCCATTTCATACCTAAGAAAGATGGTTCTTGAAGAATGTGTGTTGATAGTCGCGCTATTAATAAGATCACTATCAAGTATCATTTTCCAATCCCTCGATTTGATGATATCCTAGATATGATGGTTGGTGACACAATCTTTTCCAAAATTGATTTAAAGGGTGGGTATCACCAAATTTGGATCCGTCTAGGCAACGAGTGAAAAACTACATTTGAAATGAAGGATGGTCTGTACGAGTGGTTGGTCATGTCTTTTGAACTAACCAATGCTCCAAGTACCTTTATGAGGGTGATGACACAAGCACTTCGGCCTTTTATGGGTAAATTCATTATCGTCTACTTTGATGACATCCTTGTATACTATAAAACTAGGGAGCAACATCGAGATCATCTCACACAAGTTTGTTCTACACTCCGTCAACAAGCCTGTATGCCAATGTCAAGAAATGTTCTTTCTTCACCAATTGAGCTTGTTCTTAGGATTTATCGTCTCCGCTACAGGAGTATCTGCTGATCCCACAAAAGTTCAGACAATTGTTGATTGGCCTGACCCCAAGACTATACATGACGTTGGGAGTTTTCATGGCTTAGCTACCTTTTATCGTCGTTTCATCAAGGGGTTTAGCAAGATCATAGCTCTTATCATAGAGTACATGAAAAGAAGAGAATTTCAATGGAAGCAGGAAGTGGCCAAAGCTTTTAAGTTAATCAAAAAGTGAGTGACAGAAGTTGAATGTGATGCGTCAGGGGTAGGAATAGGTGGAATCCTGAGTCAGGAACGCTACCCTGTTGCCTATTTTAGCGAGAAATTAAATGATGCCAAATAACGGTACTCGACTTATGATAAAGAGTTGTACGCGGTTGTACAAGCTTTGCACTATTGGCGTCATTACTTGTTACCCTAGGAATTTGTCTTCTATTTGGACCATGAGGCCATTCATTTCCTTAATTCCCAGAAACGGTTAAATCCTTGGCATGGTTGCTTGATCGAATATTTGCAGGCCTATTCTTTTGTTTTGAAGCATAAGAAAGATGTTGAAAACCAAGCAGCTGATACTTTAAGCCATCGCATTTCCCTTTTATCCATCATGAGTGTCAAGATCATAGGTTTTGACGAAATTGCTTGTTCCAGATGCATATCCTTAAAGACCCCATTTTTGTCCCTCTGCATCAATTGAGTATTGACACCCACTTCTCTGCAAGATTTTCCAGCACGTAAAACCATTTCACCATAATTTCTGGTGTCCAAATAATCTCTTGCAATATGACACTCTTCACGTTTATTATCGTAATACCTTAATTAAATTAAAATAAGTCAAAATTTCAGATCGGTAAAAAATGTCAAGCTAAAAAAAGAAAAATTGAAACCACAGGCGGTGGAGTGGATATATATCCACCAAAATTATACAGTTTATATCATACACACATAGAAAGAAAGAAAAACTGAGGCAGGGAGAGAGAGAGAGAGGAGAAAAAAAGGAAGAAGAAAAGAAAAAGAAAAAATATTTTCAAATATTTATCTATTGATTTTGCTTATATAGTGTTGTGAGTGGAAAATCTGAAATATTTTCAAATATTTATCTATTGATTATACTATTGCATTGTGTGCTGTTATGTGAATTCTTTATTCAATTACATGATTGCCATAAAATTTCTTTCACTATGATATATGTGGAATTTAGAGATTCTATTTGGATTAATTGTGAATTGAAATGTGGGACACGTGTTATTGGGATTGACCAAAAAAGTACCCGTGATTATATACTTATTCTGGTTCATAGAGGGGTCTTGGCCGTGTTAGGGGTCTTGACCATGTATAAGCAGTTCACAGAGTGGCCTTGACCGTATTCTAGAAATGACTATCAGAGGTCTTGAGACCAACTTTTGTTCATGGAGGGGCCAAAGGCCCCTGACGAAAGTACTTGCCCGAAGGGCGAATTATAGATTTCAGACAGAGGGTACATTTTTGGTGGATTACATGTGGTGTAGTTAGATGATGGTATAGATTTGAGTGACGATTATAGCATGAATATATGATGATACATTTTCAATATTTGACGCATCTCATATATTGATTATTATTACTATTATTATATGTTTTATACTTTAGATTTTTAGATAATGTAAACTCGGGTTTTGATGAAAATGTATAACTATTTTCGAACTTGTCCACTCACTGAGCTATCAACTCATATATTTTCCCATGATTTTTCTTATCAGACAACAATTGAGTTTTGGACATCTTTGGGATGGTACCTATGCGCACGTTACGTTGAATATTGTAGTAGACTTGATGGTGGGTCCGATTTTAGGATGGTACCTATCATGGGCGCACGTTACGTTCCGGGTCCAGTAGCGTTACCCAGGGTGAGACGAGTCAGTTTGGTATCAGAGTATTTTTAAGAATCTATAAGCTTGCATTGTACATACATTTTGATGTTTTGCATATAATGTATAATTGTAGATGACTCATGCCTTCTGGTGGCTGAACTCGAAGGTTCCAAGAGATGTTGCCCAGTCTCACATTGTTCCCGATAGAGATGAACTTAGGGAGTTCGAAAGGGTAGATGAATCAGTTCACCGACTGCCTGAACATCAGGGACATGGAAATTTGATTGGAAATGACCTTATGGTTGTTGAAAGAATTGCTACTACTGTTGCTTCAACTATGCATAATACAGACAAAGATTTTAGTATCAAAAGGGCTACAAAATTAGGAGCTCAAATTTTCACAGGCACCGTCGACCCTGCAGTTGCTCAGGCATGGATGATCAAGATAGAGAGGGTATTTGATGTTATGGGTTGTCCCGATGATCGGAAGTTGCGTCTCGCCACTTTTTTGTTAAGGGAAGGGACATATGATTGGTGGTAGTCAGTACAGAGTACATATCGACACCCTTCTATTATCACTTGGACATATTTTTCGCGTATCTTTTATGATGCTTATTACCTTCCATATAAAGATGCAAATCAGGAGAAATTTTTGAAATTAATACAAGGGCAGATGATTGTTGCAGAATATCAGGTGAAATTCATTTCATTGAAATTTCAAAGTAATTTCAAAGTATTCTCTTGTCCTGGTTAGCATTGAAATTGATAAATGTAGACGGTTTGAAAATGGGTTAAGAGAAGAGATCATATCAACAGTGACGGCCGCGGGTTGGAACGAATTTGGCAAATTGGTTGAATTAGCTTTGCGAGTAGAGAAGAGTATTTTTGATAGACTAATTAGTAGAGAATAGACAAAATTCAGAACATGCAATAATCAAACGTTGGCGCCACAAAGGGATAGTAGAGGATTTCGACCTGGTGTATCCATTTCAGGTCAATTCAAGTCCCGATCAAGGGGAAGTCAGAGTTCCAGATTTAGTCGTAGCACTGTGCAGTAGCCATTTACTAGCCGTCCTTAGACTTAGGGCCCTTTTCAGCGATCATTTGTCTCATAACAGGGCTCCAATAGTGCTAAATTTCCTTATTCTCCGTTGTGTGGAAGATCGCACCTTGGAGAGTGTTTAAAGTTCAAGGGGGTTAGTGTTTGCTATCGTTGTGGTCAAGAAGGACACCTTAAAAGGAATTGCCTAGTTTTATTTCAGGAGAGTGGCATGACACAGAGGATGTTTCCTCAGTAGAGTGTTGTTGATACGAGACAAAATCAAATTTAGGGAGATGTTTCGGATAACAGAGCATGTACAAACAATTTGGCCCAGTCCAGTATTGCAAGTGGTAGTGATACTAAACCAAAAGGCCAAGTAGGACGACCGAAAACTTGGGGCTAAGATTTTGCTATGACTCAGCATGCAACAGAGGAGTCACCGAATGTTATTATGGATATGTTGTCTATTTTTGACAGAGATGCTCGTATTTTGATTGATCCTGGATCTACACATTCTTTTATTTCATTTACATTTGCTTTATATGCAAACTAAAAGCCAGAACCTTTAAACATTTGTTTGGTAGTGATACCGATACGCCAATGGGTGAATCACTATTAGCAGATAGTATATACCGAGATTGTGGGATTAAAGTAAATGAGCACGAGCTAAAGGAAAATTTGATACCTCTTGGCTTATATGATTTTGATGTTATTTTGGGTATGGATTTTTTAATTACAAATCGAGCTTCAGTTGATTCCTTTCGAAATGAGGTTATGTTTAGACAACCAGGACAGCCTGAAGTGATATTCAGTGGACAGCGCGAAATCTTACCTTCTTATATGATATCCACTATTGATGCTAGAAGACTACTCAATAAAGGTTGTCCGACATATCTGGCTTATGTGATTAATAGGACACTAGTAAAATAAAACTCGAGGACATCCTAGTGGTCAGAGATTTTCCTGATGTATTTCCAGAAGAACTATCAGGTTTACCACCAGACAGAGATCTCGAGTTCACTATAGATCTGATTTTAGGGACTGCACCTATTTCACGGGCACCATATAGAATGGCTCCAGCAGAATTAAAAGAGCTAAAAGTTCAGTTGTAAGAGTTTGTAGACAAGGGCTTTATTAGACCTAGTGTGTCTCCATGGGGAGCACCATTTTTGTTTGTGAAGAAGAAAGATGGCATCATACGATTGTGCATAGATTACAAACAATTGAACAAAGTGACAATTCACAATAAATATCCTTTGCAACGTATTGATGATATGTTTGATCAGCTTCTCGGCGCTGCAGTATTTTCAATGATTGATTTGTGTTCTAGATATCATCAATTTAAAATCAAGGATAGTGATGTGTCGAAGACTACTTTCAGGACAAAGTATGGTCATTATGACTTTATCCTGATGCCGTTTGGATTGACCAATACACCAACAGCATTTAGGATATGATGAATAGAGTGTTTCGTACATATTTAGATAGATTCATGATTGTATTCATTGATGATATATTAGTATACTCTCAAGATCATGATGAGCACACAGAGCATCTCGGAATCATTTTGCAAACTCTACGAATAGACAGTTGTATGCTAAATTCAGTAAATGTGAATTCTGGCTTGATAGAGTTATATTTTTGGGACACATTATATCAACAGAGGGAATTTATATCGACCCGCAGCTACGAATGTGACAGAAGTACGGAGTTTTCTTGGATTAGCAGGGTATTACCATCATTTTGTAGAGGGATTTTCTAAAATTGCTCTACTTTGACCAGTTTGACTAAAAAGAACGTTATATTTGTTTGGAATGAAGATTGTGAAAAAAGTTTCCTAGAATTGAAGAATTGATTAGTTTCAGCTCCAATTCTTACTCTTCCGGCTCCAGGTGAAGAGTTTGTGATATATAGTGATGCTTCACGTCAGGGTCTTGGTTCTGTTTTGATGCAGAATGGGTAGGTTATAGCATATGCTTCCAGACAGTTGAAGAAACATGAACCGAGTTATCCTACACATGCCTTAGAGCTAGCTGCAGTTGTTCTAGCCTTGAAGATTTGGAGACATTACTTATATAGCGAGAAATGTCTGATTTATACAAATCATAAGAGTTTAAAGTATATTTTCGATCAGAAAGAGTTGAACTTAAGGCAAAGAAGATTATTAGAGTTGATAAAAGATTATGATTGCAAGATTGATTATCATTGAAGAAATGCCAATGTAGTTGCTGATGCTCTCAATAGAAAGACATCTAGTTCTATGACCCAGACTAATGGGGTATGTTCTTCTTTGTTTTGCGAGTTAAGAGTTTCACATGTTGAGTTGTCAGTTACTAGTGCAGGAGCATTGTTTGCCAATTTCCAAGTGAGGCCTATTTTGATTGACACAATTAGAGAAGCTCAAACCCAAGATCCAGTGTTAAGCAAATTGAAAAAAGAAGTTAGTAAGGGTAAACATACAGATTATACCATTCGAGATGACAGAGCCTTAGTTATTGGAGGAAGATTATGTGTTCCAGATGATTCGAAATTAAAGAGAGATCCTAGAAGAGGCACATAGTTCCACTTACGCGATGCATCCAGGCAGTACTAAGATGTAACGTATACTTAAAGAACACTATTGGTGGCATGGAATGAAGAGTGAAATAGCTGAGTTTGTATCCAAATGTCTCATTTGCTAGCAGGTGAAACTAAATCCTCAGAAACCAGCAGGGTTGTTACAAACATTGCCTATTCCTGGTGGAAATGAGATCATATTACTATGAATTTTTTATTTGGGCTTCCGCGTATTCAGAGCAGTCATGATAACATATGGATCATTGTAGACAGATTGACGAAGACTGCCAGATTTTTGCCTATTGAAGTCACTTATTCATTAGATAAATTGGATATATGTTGATGAGGTAGTCAGCTTATATGGGGCACTGGTATCTATTGTTTCAGATAGAGATTCTTGTTTCACTTCTAAATTTTGGCCTAGTTTCCAAAAAGCTATGGGTACTAAACTTCATTTCAGTACAATTTTTCATCTTCAAACAGATGGTTAGTCAGAAAGAACTATATAGACTTTGGAAGACATGTTACGAGCTTGTGTACTACAGTTTAAATAATTTAAAATATTTATCTATTGATTTTGCTTTTATAGTGTTGTGAGTGGAAAAACTTAAATATTTTCAAATATTTATCTATTGATTATACTATTGCATTATGTGCCATTATGTGAATTCTTTATTCAATTACATGATTGTTATGAAAGTTCTTTCACTATGATATATGTGGAATTTAAAGATTTTGTTTAGATTAATTGTGAATTGAAATGTGGGACATGTGTTATTGGGATCGACCAAAAAAGTACCCGTGATTATATACTTATTCTAGTTCACAGAGGGGTCTTAGTCGTGTTCTATCTTACATGGAAGGGCTTGACCGGACATTGGTCTTGACCATATATAAGCAGTTCACAGAGGGGTCTTGATCGTGTTCTAGAAATGACTATCAGAGGTCATGAGACTAGGTTTTGTTCACAAAAGGGGCCAAAGGCCCGTGACGAAAGTCCTTGCCCGAGGGGCAAATTATAGATTTCAGACAGAGGGTACATTTTTGGTGAATTACATGTGGTGTAGTTAGATGATGATATAGATTTAAGTGATGATTATAGCATGAATATGTGATGATACATTTTCAATATTTGACGCGTCTCATATATTGATTATTATTACTATTATTATATGTTTTATACTTTGGATTTTTAGATAATGTAAACTCGGGTTTTGATGAAAATGTATAACTATTTTCGAACTTTTCCACTCACTGAGCTATCAACTCATATATTTTTTCCCATGATTTTTCTTATCAAGTAACAATTGAGTTTTGGGCACTTTTGGACTTGAGACTTGTTTTTGGAGATAGTCACCTGACGGAGTTTACCAGTATGACTCATTTCATAGAACATGTAGTCATTATTTTGGGACACATGTTCATGTTTAGATATGATTTTGCATCACTTGTAGATATTTTTGGGGCCCACTATGTCTTTTGCATTTGTATGTACATTTAGTGTTATTTTCATTGTAAAAGTTGAAATTTCAATTTATTGCTATTGTGTTGTGTTGATTTTGGGATTTGTGCATAGCGAATTACAGGTGGGTTAGTCCTATTTACAGGGGAGATAATGTCAAAATTCTGTTAAAAATAATTTATAAAAGGTTGCATATTGCAGTAGCCTTGATGGTGGGTCCGATTTTGGGATGGTACCTATCATGGGCGCACATCACGTTTCGGGTCCACTAGCGTCACACGGAGCGGAACGTGTCAGTTATACATATTGGCATAAACACCTACTGCCTCAACAACATCATGCACACATCCAAACGAATCAGCAAACATCACTATATAAGAATGAATCACACAATTATGGTTCAAAATCAAATCAAGCTTCTTCTGATTTCTTTGTTCAGTTTCCTGCGATGGAGCCAATTCTGCCTCTTGATTTCGTTCTTTTATCTTCCAAATTCTGCGTGATTCCCTGGGGATAGGCAAAGCTATCTTAGAGTTTTTAGCCTTATCTAATTTTCTCATATTTTTGCAAGTTGCATCCGAATGACCCTGAACCCTAGACAAGTGATAGAACACTGGCAACGTTTTGTAGATTATTTCTTGGCATCGACTAGATGGATGGAATGGAGAACCAATCCAGAAAGGAGTTTTGAAATGTCCATCTCAACACATATATGAGCTCCGTCAATACGTGACGCACAAGCGTTGAATTTGTCTCTCTTCAGAAATCATCCAAAAGCTCCACCAATCACCCATAAAATGGATTGATGGTAATAGAGAGAATGAAGTCCTAGAAGAAATAACTAGATAGGCAGAGCCGGTTTTGGGCCGAGGCGAGTGAGGTCCAAGACTCAGGCCCAACATTGAAGGGGGCCTATTTTTTGCCCAATTTTTTTTTTTTTTTTTTTAATTATAACCGTAAGGAAACAAGGGTTTCATTTCCTTTACTTTCCTCTCCTCCAGGCTCCAGACTCTTTCTTGTTGGGTATTCGATTCTTCATTCTGTGCCATTTTTATTGCATCGATTGTGTATGAGAGTTGAAGATATTCCAGGTGAGATTTATTTACATTTTTTATAATTTTTCTTTTGATACTTCCTTTTTCCTCGTTAATGGGGTTTCAGTTCATATATTTGAGGCTTTCTGAAAATTGTTTCATTTTATTTATTCGTGTATTTCCATCTCTATGATGAATATTTGAATGCTTGCTTTCTGCTGTTTAACGGTTCTTAGCCACTAGTATTTCTCTTTAGATCCTGTTATTATTTTATCAATAATAATGTAGAAAATTGTAAAATAGGGAAGTCTTACTGCCAGAGTTTCTTTTCTGTAGAATTTCAAATATATTTTGGTTAATTTTTTTCAGTTTATTTCAACATTATTATTACTATTATTTGTTTATTTATTTATTTATTTTGGTAAAGGATATTTCAATTTGTCATCAAGTAGTGTAGAACAAAAAGGAAAAGCTTTATAAGATATTAGTGAATATTGTGGAACAATGAGGGAAAGCTCAAAATATCGTTAGATTGAAGTTTGAACTCCCCAGCCCCTCAGTAGTTTGGATTCTCTATCCCAAAATTACAACGAATTATTTCTCCAAATTGTGTATTGTCCATCAGTCCATCATTTATAGTAAAGATATTAGACGCTATTCGTATTTACTTGTGTCATTATCTTGATATGGTTATCTTTGTTGTGTATATTGTGTGTTCAATGTTTGCAACTATCTTTTAGCTTCTACTAATGTACTTAAGCTGCATCAAGGACTAATAGACTGATGTGTTGCATTGACCCGTGAGCACCATAGTGCATCTAGAAATGTGGGAGGCTAGAATTGTTTAACTCAGTAATGTGTAAATTACTTGGTTTGATGAAACCTTTATGAAGATGAGCTCCTCAATCGTAGAACTACTTGGAGTCTTCCTCGTCTCTTTCTTGAGGGAATCATTGTTCTGGCTAGTTCAACAATCACTTAAGGTCCTTCATACCTGTTCCCAATATCAATGCGTAAATATTCGAGGAAACTATCCTAGCCCCTAGGGTTGTCAATGCTATGATTTCATATACTTGACATGTTGCTGGGTGAAATGGTGGTGGCTTTTTTTGCAATTCTGCAAGATGTTTGCATGCTAGCAGTGGTATTTTTCTCAGTTGGATTAGTCACAGGACTTATGCGATGGCTACTATTTGTTAGGGCAAACTGGTTAGTGGTTACATAAGTAACTTTGCTCTAATCTCCATGCAGTCATAGTGTAGTTTTAGTGTGTTTTCTCCTGGTTTTTTGAGATTAGTCATTGTGGTTGTCTGCTGTTGACTGTTGAGGGCTCATTTTTTTACCGAATTAGTTAACTCTTACGAACAGTGTTATTCTTGGTGGATTTGGGTGGGAAGATACGAGGAAAGTGAGAGGAGGAAAGTGAAAAGGGGGAAGTGTTAGGAAATTATTTGCAAGAGATGACCTCTCCCCCATAACAATCCATAGACACACATAGAGACACGCTAAAAAGGAGAAGAAAGAAAAGAAATGAGAATCCCCCATAAAAGGAGTATTAATATTAGATTTTATCTCTCTTATGGTTTTCATCAATCACAAATGATTTGAAAGCATTCTAATTGGACCTCAGATAGGTTAATAATATATGCCTTAAGAATAAATGGTTCATGCTCATATTCTATATTATCAATTTCTGTTCATCTTTTTTGTTTTTGTTTTTAATTGCTTGTGTTATTTGATAATTTTACAAATATGGGATAAAGAGAAGTCTGTAATTTGATTAAGGAGATTTGTTTGTCTTATTTTGATATTAAGATAATTGAGGTACTGTAGATGAGTTTTAGTTGGTTAGTAGGGTCATCCAATCCTTTGCCAAAAACATGAAAAGAAGTACTTTCCCAGTTAACAACATTTGATTTCATGTACTTTTGTAGGATGTTGGCTTGTGGCTAGAAGAGATAAATCTTGGGAGCTAATGAGAAGGAATCAAATCCCCTTTTCCTTTGCTCCGGCATCAAATCCGAGGCTTAAACTTGATACCGATTTCTAATTTCTGTTTAAATTTATCTATTTTGGGGGATTTTTTGAAGTTTCATAGGTTTTTTATCAAAAAGTTTAGAGTCTTCTTTTAATTTCAACGTGATTAATTAGATCTTATTCATTGTAATTTATTTCAGGCTCATGAGCTGTGATGAAAGAATTTTCAAATGTCTGATTTCATAGTTTTTGTGAAATTCTACTTCTCAGGTAAGCAATGGCTTGCCCTATCTTGTTATTGAAGAGACTGAAAATGTTTGAAATTTTGTCGATTTATATAATTGTGGCCTGGTCGGCATATATGATTGATTATTGTAGAATCAACAATTGCACAGGCCCACGTAGACGTAGTAACTATATTGAAAAATTTGTATTTACGTTGATTTGGGGCCTAGGGGCCTAATTTCTGGACTTCGCCTCAGGCCTCAACAAACACAGAACCGGCTCTGTAGATAGGTACTAGAGTTGATTCATGATCCTCGTCGAAGCCCGTGACCAGATGAAAAGATGATATGGGAAGCCATCAATATCAAATGATTCTCTCGCATAGGCAACCCCAAAATCTTTCTTTGTCATGAGATGAATAAAAATGTTTCATGGTCTTTGCATGATGCTTACTGTAAACGAGCTTTTCAAACCCATCACGCCTTGATAAAATGAATTTGATCCAAACTAGGTCGTCGCTTGAGGAACTTCAGTACCACGAAAACCTGAAAAGAGACGATGCTCTATCCAATTCCCCTTTTGAAAAATGAAACCGAGTTTCTTCGGCTTTTTCATTTGGAAAATGCATCTCAATTTTGACCTCTGAGATGGGTTGAGGCTTTGACCGTACCACAAATGCATCAGAGACAGGACCCCCAGCTACCTTAAAGGGCAGCTTAGGAGTAGGCGCTGCCGCCATAACCAGAATTTTCTGGCTGGAAAAGACTTTTTTTCGCTAGGGTTTGGCGGCTATGCTAGACTAGGGTTTTCTGACATTCTAGTGTGTCAATTTGTGAGAGTGATGGTGTTCATGATAAATGTTTAGATTTATAGAGCAAAAAATATGATGTTTATAAGATGGTTTAGATAAGTTCAAGATAAATGAAAACTCTAAAGAGTGAATTATTTATTAACGAGATTGACAAAGATTCCGTTTGAATATCATTATACCATAATTACATATATAATTGGTTGTAAATTTTGTAATTATAGTTTACCATATCTAGGATAGTTACACGTGTGTAATTATCTCTATTTAATGGAAAGGATCCTAAGATGGGAAATCATTTAGCCAATTTTTGTCATGGTATCAAAGAGCCTGCCTATAGAACCCATTTAGCCATGGTATCATTTAGCCAATCTTTCCATTTTTTCGTATCGTTCAATGGATCAATAATACTCTAGGTATTCAAACTTTCTTTGTGGTTCTAGCATTTAGGCCTTGGGTCGACCAATTCTGGTCGACAGCTTTGTCAGGTTGTTGCCTTGGAAGTGTGTGAGTTTTTCCTTTGACTCTGTCTTCACTGGTGGGTCGGTCTTAACTCAAGTTGCCATCTTCAAACCAACTCTTGGTGACCTTTTGGTTAGGGTGTGAGTCACGGTCTATCTTCATCTACATCGGTGGGTCGACCTTCACTTTTTCTTCATCAGGAGTTCATCGTCTCTGGCTTGGAATTGTAGGGTTTGCAATAGGTTTCCTTCTCTTTTGGATTAACAATTATTGTGGGTTGTAGTGTGTGTGGGTTAGTTTATTGTGTATTGTGGTGTGTGTGGGCAGATTTATTGTGGGCTATTTTGTTTGGGCTGGCCATTTGTGAAACTGTTGGTGGGCTATTTATTGTGGGTTGGTTTGTGTGAGGCTAACAATTGGGCCTTTAATGTAGGCGTTTCTTTGCATCATAAAGATTATTTTGATTGAAACTTTTTGTGTTAAAATTACGGGTAAGAACTATTCGACATGGGAATTTCAGTTCAAATTTTTTTAAAAAGGAAATGAGCTTTGGGGTCATATTGATGGGTCATCTAAAATGCATGAAGATGCTAAGGATGTCAATGTATGGGAAACAAAGGATGCTTATATTATTTCTTAGATTCTGGAATCAATGGAAGCGTGCATGGCCAATATTTTACGCTCTTTTAACTACTGCTGAGGAGATGTGGGATTACTCAAAGCGTATTTATTATCTGGACAATAATACAAGGAGATTTCAGTTGAAACTAGAGATTGGCAAATACACTCAGGGTAATCTTTGTTGGAAAAACTGAGTTTATGGGCTGACTTTGGCACGAGTTTTGAGTGGGACCCGGTTGTTCAATTTGGAAGATGAAAGTTGATTTGTGTTCTCCTCCGTGAGTACATCGAAATCATATACTTACTTGTCAAAATTGATGCTCGGGTGAATGAGAAATTGAGGCTTAAAGTGTACCACTCAAAAGGGAGTTTATGTGGGAAAAATGAATTTGTCCCACATAGGAAAAAGATAAGAAACTCCAAAGGTAATTGTCATTGATGGTAGCCTAGCCTATAAATAGTGGCTCATTTTCCTCATTCCAACACACAAAAATAAAAAGCAAAGGCTTTCAAGTTTAGAATACATAAGAAATTCATTTGCATAGAGTTCGATTTTTTCTGCATTTCGGTTTTGGTGGTGGTGTAGTTCAGGCACTAGTTCAGTTCGCTGGAGTGGTTCTCGTGGTGCTCGGAAGATACTGGTTCTACCGTTGTATCTTGGGAAACGGACGCTCGTTGTAAATCTCAAGCACGAACGGTGAGGGGGCGAATCTGTTTTAAGAAAACTGTGTGCAACACAGGCCTCGAGTTAAAAGTTTTCGATTCTATTACTCATTCTGCGATTTCTCTTTGTTCATGTTTACATTCTGTACGTGTATAGTATTAAGCATGATATATGTATGTTGAATTTGCGTTCATCGTAGTTATTATATTGCTAAACTGCATACCTAATTTCGCGTATACCGGATTTCTGTGCAATTTACCGGATTTCTGGAGTACCAACAGCATATACGGTATTTAATCTGTTAATATCGGATTTAAGCCTATTCCGGTCGACCGGAACTCTAGTTCGGTTGATCGAACTATAATTTTCGATCGATCACCGCTCAGTTGGAACTTGCCTAAATTTTGCCTAATTATATAACAATCTTACTATTGAACAATATTATTCTGGTTTTTTGATACTTCGGTATAATTTTTGCTAAGATCCCTACAAAGGCCTATCAACACTACTGGAGGTTCAAGAGGTTAGTAAATGGAATCAGTTTCTTATGAAATTAAGTCTCGAATTTGAAGTGGTTCGAACGGGGTTATTAAATCGTGATCCAGTTCCTTTATTGGATGTGTGTATAGGTAACCTTTTGCATAAGTAGTAATGGCTGGCTACTCAAGCTCATATTGAAGCTGATTTTTCATCATCTGATGTAGTCAACGTTGCATATGTTGCTCAAGGATGGGAGAAGAGTAAACTTCAATGCTTCTATTGCAAAAGACAAGGTCATATTGCCCGTAACTGTCCTCAAAAAGTTTGCAATTACTGTGAGCAATTAAGGTATTCCATCAGGGAATATCCCACTCGACCTCAAAATCAGAAAGCTAATGCTTTTCAAGGTAATACTCCAACAATTTCCCAAGCTAGCACCAGTCAACCTATTTTTATCCCAGAGATGGTCATGTAGATTATTGTTTCCGCCCTCTCTACATTAGGTTTACAAGGTAAGGGTCAAGTTATTTATTCTCCTCGGTTTGTCGATTTAGGGTATCAAATCATATGGCAGGTAGTTCTAACTCCTTGCGTAATATTTGATGCTATACCAGTACACAACATATTCAAATTACTAATGGGAGTACCCTTTCGATTATTGCTGTTGGTGATATTATGTCTTCTTTTGATAATGTTTTTATAGCTCTGGGCTTATCTACTAACTTGATTTCAGTCGGTCATTTAGTTGCTAATAACTTTTATATGAGTTTCTCTCGTGCTGGTTGTCTTGTGTAGGATCAAAGATCCGAAAAGGTGATCTCGAAGAGGCCTAAAGTCGGAAGATTGTTCCCATTACAATTTACTATTCCTACTCCTATGTCTTTGACTTGTATTAATGTTGGACTTAAACATGAAATTTTGTATAAACGGTTGATTCATCCCAATACTTTAGTTTTAACTCATTTGTTGACATGTGATTTTATGGGTAATAAAAATAAGTCTCAGTTTTCCATTTTGTCTATAAATTCCGATGCTTGTAAACTTGAGAAAAGTAAGATTCCTCCATTTCCAACTCATGGGAGCTGTGCTAATAAATGCTTTGAGATTATTCACAGTGTTGTTTGAGGTGTGTCACCTATTGCTTCACATGCCCATTATAAGTATTTTGTGACATTTATTGATGATTTCGGTTGTTAAAGTTGGATATATTTTCTCTGCACTAAAAATGAGGTCGATACCACTCTTCTGACTTTTGTAACTTACATTGAGATACAGTTTTCTTCCAGTATTCAAGTTTCGAGGTCTGATAATTGTGGTGAATATACGTCTCATCAGTGCCAGACTTTCTTATAACAAAATTTATTCTTTTTCATTGCTCTTGTCCATATACTTCTCAGCATATCAGAGTGGCGGAAAGAAAAAATCGTCACTTGTTGGATATTGTCAGAGTTTTGCTCTTGGAATCTTTGATTCCGTCTAAATTTTGGTCGAAGTCCTTTCCACAGCCGTCTATCTAATTAATTGACTTCCTGCTCAGCATTTAAATTTTGACTCACCTCATTTCCGCCTGCACGGCATACATCCTGGCTATGACATATTGCATATTTTGATTGTGTTTTCTTCGTCCATTTGCCCCCCATGAACGCCATAAACTTGCTGCTCAATCCGTATAGTGTGCCTTCATGGGTTATAACATTGCTCATGAGGGTTTTGTTTGCTATAATGGCATTGCTAATCACTTTCGTATATCTCGTAATGTGATTTTCTTTGATAATCAACATTACTTCCAATAATATGTGTCATTTTCTGATTTAGCTCCACTTATTAGCTTTGAGATGATCTCTCATCCTATCGAGCATTTTAAACCAGACACGATATATCAAGGACGGTGGTCTCCAACTTCGTTGCCTCTTTTTGTTCCTGATCATGATCCAGATCATATCCCAGACTCTGCTACTCTTCGATGCTCCACCCACATTACTCGTCCTCCTGATCGATATGGTTTCTCTACAACCTATCTCATTTACAGTTCCTACTTTTTATTCTCAAGCTGTTATCTAACTTTGTTGGGAGAAAGCTATGCAAAAGGAACTCAAAGCTTTGCAGAAGAATCATACATGGGATGTTGTTTCTTGCCCTCCTGCATCAAACCTATTGGGTTTAAATAGGTTTATTTTGTTAAGTTTCACTTGGATGGATCACTAGAAAGATATAAAGCTCGGTTGGTGGCTCTTGGAAATTGTCAAGAATATGGCGTAAATTATGAGGAGACCTTTGCTCCTGTAACCAAGATGACAACGGTTCTAATTGTTCTGGCTATAGCTGTCTGCAATAAATGGATGTCAAGAATGCTTTCTTATGTGGTGATCTTAAGGGAAAAAATTATATGACCCCCCTTGCGGTCCTTTTTGTTACCATCTTCATATGTGTGTAAGCTAAACCGCTCACTTTATGGGGTGAAGCGGGCTCCTCGTGCTTGATTTGACAAGTTTCGCTCTACTCTCTTGGGTTTATCATTTATCCAAGGTAAATATGATTCGTTTCTCTTCATCTCAGATACTAAGGTGGGTACAATGCTTAGTTTGGTCTATATGAATGATATTGTCATTATTGAGAGTGACTTCGAATTAATATCTTACCTTCAAACCAATTGAAGGATTCTTTTCATATAAAGGATTTGGGTCCCTAGCAGTATTTCTTAGGTTTTAAGGTATTTTCCAGTCTGGTAGGAACTTGCCTACATTAGCATAAGTTTACGAAGGAGTTGATTACTTTGGTTGGACTTCAGGATGGTCACTCGGTTGGTACTCCTTTGGAGGTGAATGTGAAATATCACAATGAGTGAGGTGAGCTTTTTCAAGATCCCTCCCTATATCATCAGTTAGTTGGTAGTTTGAATAACTTACTATTACTTTACCTGACATTTTTTTTGCCGTACAATAAGAGTATCTGTTAATGCATGCTCTATGACATCTCTACTTGCTTGTTGTTCGTCACATTATTCGATACCTGCTTGGTACACCTGATAGGGGTCTCTTCTTTTCTACCAACTCTCTTCTTGTGTTGGTCGATTATAGTAATATGGATTGCGCTGAATGTATGGATACTTGTCACTCAATTATAGGTTGGTGTATGTTTCTTAGGAGTGCACTTATTTCCTAGCGAAGTAAGAAATAGGATCATATCTCTAATTCTTCCTCTAAATCTGAGTATCATGCTATGTCTTCTGCTTACTTTGTGATTGTTTGGCTATGTAGTATTTTAGCGGAGCTTTGTTGTCCTAGCTTGAGCCTACTTCACTTCATGCTGACAACACTATTGCCATTCAAATTGCTGTTAATCATGTGTTTCATGAGCCCGCTAAATACATTGAAGTGGACTGTTACTCTATACATGAGGCTTATGATGATCACATTATCTCTTTTCCATATCACCACGAATGTTCAGATCAATGATGTATTTACTAAGGAAATGATGATCACATTATCTCTTATGATGATCACATTATCTCTTTCCCATATCACCACGAATGTTCAGATCAATGATGTATTTACTCTTTCCCATATCACCACGAATGTTCAGATCAATGATGTATTTACTAAGGCAATGGCGCGACATTGACATCAGGTTCTTGTGAGCAAATTGACACTTCTTGATCAACTAGCATCAATTTGATCGTGAATATCAATGAGATTGAGAAAGATTCCATCCGAATATCATTATACCATAATTACATATATAATTGATCGTAAATTATAGTAATTATAGTTTACGATATCTAGGACAGTTGCATGTGTGTAATTATCTCTATTTAATGGAAAGGATCCCAAGACGGAAAATCATTCAGCCAATTCTTGTCCTTATTTCGACTCTAATTTTCAGTAGGCACTAGACCAAATGATTGGGGTGAATCATGGATGCATATCTTGGAGTTTACTTTAAAGATTTAAGAATTCTTTTAGAAATTAAACCAGAATCACACTTTGAAATATGCGTGTTTCAACCTGAGCTTGTTTAATTAAATTGATCTAGGTTCGTAATCTTCGTGGGAAGATACCCTTTCTCATTTTATTCCTGGTACGGTATAGTATACTCGGGGAAATTAGCACAACATCAAATATTGAACTAGTATCGTACATTGTGGAGATTTAGCACACCACCATATATTGACCTACATTAATTAAACATTTTACTTGAACCAAAACTAGAAAGTACTTGGGAATTTGTTTCTATTCTTGTTTGTTTCTTGGAATCACAGCAACGAATAAATGACTACTTGACAACGTAGCTTTTGAGATCAAAGGATGAGAAAGACGTTAGGACTCAAGATCTCATCTTAGTTATCAACCTCGATTTTTTTTTTATACCAAGCTATGAAATAATTGACATGTTTATTCGGCTGAACTTCTATCAATCAATTGAAAATCTCTCTCAAACAAATTCAATTCTACTTAAGTATGTGAATTTGTTATATCTCTATGTGAATTTTAACTTACATAAACACATTTATTCACAAAGAAATTGATTTACTACCATAAAATAATATAACTGTCGTTTAACTAAAAAAAATTGATTTTTACATTTGATCTGAATTAATAATTTATCCTCTTGGATCATCATCATTCACAAAAATAAATTATTGGCAAATAATTAATTACATAAATTCCAATAGTAAAAAGGATAGATAATAATAATAATAATAATAATAATAATAATAATAATAATAATAATAATAATAATAATAATAAACCAATTCTTCAATTATCAAAATCAAGGTTTCAAACATAGGCTGCATTGCACGTCTAAGAAATTAGCCAAAAGTTGCCATACACAAGCAATAAATTGAAACATCACAGGTTATTAGAAGAAAGGAAAAAAAAAATTGACATTCAATCTTGGACCAAACTTGAAACCTTCTTCATTTTTGAAATCTCCAATAACCCTACACTTTTATTTGCGTTCTTCTCTCAAAATCACTCTAATTTTCTAACCCTAGGAATGTTATAGCGTGCAGTAATAGGTTTCATTTGAACCTCAAAAATCGTGCCATGGAAACCCCAAAGTACCGTTAGATTTCTAGAGTTAAGTCGCAAATGGATAGCAGACATAAGAGCCTCGAAGGCTGCATATTCCATGCAGTAACCTCACTTGAAGACCTCCATGTATCCAAAAAGTTTAATCTTTCATAATTTGATCACAAAAATAAAAGATATTTGATGAATATGCATAACTAAGATGAATTAGAAGAATGTTGAGTACAAATCTAATATTGAATGTATTAAATGATTTTGGACGACATATTCTTCATTTTTTAAAGGAAAAATTGCAGCGAAGGTACCGAACCTTTCAATTTGTTGCAAACTATACCTTAATCTTTTATTTTTGCAATTGTAGTCCCAAAACTTTCACTTTAACTACAATTGAAGTTCATTGGATAGAATCCGTCCATTAATTTGTTAGTCAATCCTAAAATTAGAAGTTTGACTCAAGTAGACAAAAAAAGTTAGGGGTGAAATGGTATATTTACATTTTCGATAATAAAAACTTTAAAATAATTAAGTAAAAAAATTATTGTTCGTCTTCTCCACAACCCCAAAAATCCCCACCCCACCGACCATCGTCGCCAAACCACCCGATATCGCACCACCCACCGCAAACCGCCACCACCATCGACCCAAATCTCAAACTACAACACAAAAATCTCACTCAAATCCAAAAGAATTAAAAACATTTGCTTATGTTTCTCTCCCAACATGAGTGCGACTGAGAGGTGCAATTGGAGCCTTAACAACGCCATGCCATCTTGTCCTAACCTGTTCATCATCATTCCTCTAAGACTTAAATTCAATGTATCACCTCAATCCTGCAACAATCGTTGTTGCTGCTACTTCATGTGCAAAATATGGTGGGAACCCAAAAATTTGTTGTTGCTCTGGCGAAAATGAGATCATTTGCTGTTGATGATTTCGATGTGGATGGAAAAATATTGAATTCATCACTACTGGAGGTTAAGAATTATCAATGGCAAATGGAAAAAAAAAAGGCCTTGAAGATGGAGTCGGAAATTTTATTGGAGTGTTACCAAATCTATTAAAACCGAAAAATGGGGACTTCCAAACAAATTACCAATTTCGTCAAGTAGAAAAAAAAACATTCAATTAATTAAAAATGAATAACGGAAACCCAATTGAAAATTTTGATAAAACATCGAAACCCAAATTTTAGTTTCATGACAAACACAACAAAAATCCCAAATCCAAGAATCTACCAAGAACAGAAAAGAAGAATGATGAGTTTGCAGCTGTGGTGGACGGTGCGAGGTCTGTGGCCGGTAGATTTTCTGTTTTTGATTTTAGGGAAATTGTAGGGGACCCCGGCTGGACAAAACTCCATAATCGAAACGACAAAATCAGACCTGACTCAAATTGAATCGAATCGAGCGGTTCTTTTTAAGTTAAATACCCAAATGAGTTTCTGAATTGAGAATCGACGAGTTCGGTTCAGTTCTCGATTCCAAATCAAGAACAGAAGAATCAAATCTTCCTAATTTTTTGAATTGATTTATTTTAAATAAGTCAAATTATTTTATTTTTTAAAAAATAAATTTGCTAACTAGTTAATCTAGCTCAAACCCAAAAATATGATTTTTCTATTTCTAATTTTCAGTCCAAGTTCAACTTAATCAAATTAACATAAGTTTTCCCAAATTTGTTATTCTACCATAGTATTGTTTCTAGCATTTTGAAGAAATTGAATTAAAACTCGACAACGCTTCTCTTAATTTTGCGAGCTTGCTATATTTATCTTAATGTGATTTTAACAATCAAATTTATGAAGAACTTAGCAAATAGAGACACAAAAGACACAAAAAAATTGGACTATTATTTTGTAAGAGTTAAGATCGAACATGTCATTAGTTGAATCAATGTAATTTTATAAATATTAAAAATTTTATGTAGAGTATGGAACCCGAGAACCAAATGGAACCGAACCGAACATAACTGAATCAAATGGAACCAAATTTGAATGATTCCACAATTAAATTTGGATCCGACGGTTCTACTTATTAAATACCCAAAATTTTCGGGTTCGTTTCGGTTCCAACCAAACCATGTCCAGCTAGTTGGGGTGGTGTGTGGTTGTGGAGAAGATGAACATATATATTTTTTGATTTAATATTTCAAAATTTTTATTATAGAAAATGCAAATATACAATTTTATCCCTTACTTATTTTGTCAATTTGAGCCAAACTTTTAATAATAGGGTTGACTAACAGATTAATGGACAAATTTTGTCCAATGGTCTCCGACTGTAGTTAAAGTGAAAGGTTTGAGACTATGGTCGAAAGAATAGAAGGTTAAGGTGGAGACATGAGCAAATGGAAGGGTCTGGGACCTTCGTTGCAATTTTCCCTTTTCAAAATCATCAAAATCTTAGGGTAAATTTTGTTGCGTTTCTGTTTTCAGTTTTGAATTTATTTTCAGTTTTTTATTTTGAAGGATTATTTTAAGATTGCAGAAAAAGAGTTTTTTTATTATTTTGAAAAAGTGTTTCTCAAAACAAAAACTAGAAAATGCCTTTGGTTTAAAAATTTTAGAAACAGTTTTATGACTTTTTTTTTTTTCAATTAATTTGATTATTTAGTAAGACATCAATTTTCTGCTACGTGATATTTTTTTTTAAAGTTGTATTTGGGTAAGTTTTGTGTGATTTATTTATTATATTAATTTTAGTTTCATTGTTTTGAGTTTTTTTAGTGTTTTCAATAAAAACTGTTCAAACGTTAATAGGTCATTTTGAGTTTTATGTTATAAAATTTTCCTTGTTTTTGAAAATGGATTTTTGAAAATAATATACCAAATTTGTTTTGAGTGTTTTAGAAATTTGAAAACTGAAAATGATCTCAAAACAACAAACCAAATGCAGTTTTAATATATTTTGGCTCCAAAATGTATATATGTTGTTGCTCATGTGTTGAGAGGCAACAAATATAAAATGGGGCTTGAAAAAGCAAAAAATGAGCCAGAAGTTGAAAAATCATATTTCTAATTAGAACTCAAACTTTCTGTATTGTGCATGCTCACACGCCCAAGGGATAGCGCCTGCATGCCATGCCACGCCCATGTTCGAATGGACAGAACAAATAAAAGCACTTATTTAGACAAGTGAAGATTCCCAATAATTTTGTATGCCCCAATCGTCAAGCTTTCAATAGGCAAGTCTAGCCTACTATTCATTTAAATCCCCAATTTGTAGTATCCCAGGCCTGGTCAAGCTTGCAGTGCCTCTTCTGCTTCATGTATATGCTTCTTCTTCTTCTTTTCTTTTCTTTTTCTCTTAAGATATTTTATTTGGTGTTCTTATTAAGATCTTTTATAGGGTAGCGTTCATTCATGTAAACGTGACAAGTTTTTTCTTTTTATCATGGCTAGTGCAATGCTTATTATTGAGACCCGTACTTGGGATCACAGTCCTAGCATACGGTTAATATGCAGCTTCAACTACTAAATAGTAAATACATATAATTCATCATGAAAATAAAACTTATCCAAATAATCACATTTATCGACTCAACCATCCCGAAAATTATTCCCACAAATAGGTTAAGTGATTTATTTTATTGGATACAGGATATTCTATCATAATTTACAACCCAGCTAGTAATACCAACTCAATAATCCATCGTATTTACACAACATTTAAAAAAAAAAAAAAACATAACATAACATAACAGAACAGAACACAATCCAGTTATATATTATAAATTAGCTTAGATTCAAACATAAATTATTAACCAATCGAAAAAGCTATCCAACTAACACAATCAATTTTTTTATTTTTTTTGTAATTTATTATTTATTTAAAAAAAAAACAAATTTTTAGTTTTAAATATGTGAAAACAATAAAAGTAAGTAAAATGTTGGCTTATTGACTCGACTCAACCCCCAAGCTAAAGTTATATTGTTACAATGCAAGTACTAATATAAGTTTTTTAAGGAATGATAGCAATATTCCTTGTGTCATAAGATGATACTTCTCATTATGTACTCGATTGTTTGTTTATCCTCTTTAGCCTCCCTTATTAGGTCTTCAAATTATCTCCATTACACCTGAAAAGAGCATTATTAGCTATAAAGTGCCAATGACACCATGAAAACTCGTGGATTTTGACTGACTTATTTGGCTTCCGTTATTGAAGTCTTTTAAGTGCGAACATTGACAAAATCAATAAAAATAGAATTCAGTGCTTGCACACATAACTAATTACATAATGATGAGATGATGTCAGCTCATAAAATGATCAAAACATTCCTAACAGTTGTTTATAAATAAGGTATTTACACAACTAATAAAGGGTTAAAATTAAAATAGTGACAAATCCAAAGATTGAAAGTCTAAAGATTCAACGTTTCACTCTCTAAAACGTCGCCTCAGATCAAGGCAAGATCTAGAATCAACACCCTTGGAAGACTTAGTACTCTCCAATTGAAGTGCCCTTTTTGGGTGAACAAAACATTGAAACCTCTACCGTTATTTTTACCAAAAAACTATGCCAAAATTCTTGCAAATAACTCTATTATTGGCAATAAAAAATTTTTTTTTTTAAATTTTTTATGTCAATAAAATTCACTTTTTGTTTTAAAAAGTTAAAATTGAGAGTACCTTAATGCTTATTTTAAATATTGACTCTCTAAAATTGTGAAAACTTGTATTTACAGAGTGTTTTGGAGATTCTTTAAGCTCCAATACTCTTTATTATAACTTTTTAAAATAGCGAGTGACTTGACTATCCAAGCTCAAAAAATTGAAAAGACAAATTCAATCTCTATTCTTACCTTATAATAATTGCATTTAAAGTTATGTATTTCAATACTCTATCTTCAAATATTCAAATCATAAATTGACTGTGCATTTAACTTTTAAAATATGTTAAATACAAGTTGTGCAGAAATTAATAAATATTATTTTTTGAAAAAAATAAAATGAATAGTCAAAATAGAGAGCTTTGTTGGAGTTTTCAATTTTGTTTTTCCTCTAAATTCAAAAATACTCTCTTTTATACATAAAATTCTCTTTAGAAATAGAGAATTAAATTCTTGGCGATGCCCTTATAAATATAGAAAATACCAACACTAAACATAAAACTTAGAAATCACACAATCCAACTACGTGGTCCCTCACAGCCATGAAACTTCGCAGGTATAGCTTTCACTTATTTCAATTCATTGCGCTTCGAACACTAACCATTCTCCATACTATGAGAACTATCAATTCCTCGATTGTTACACAGCTAGGAAATTGATCCTCTTTCGATGCACTTAATGTTGCACAATTGCAAATCGACCCCAACTGTTCTTGTGTGTACAATCAATAGCTCGTCTTATAGTCTTGTAGTAACCAATATTGATCATATATTTTTCGTTTCATCATATCGTCGACAGGGACGAATCCAGGGCTCGAGTTCAATTAGAGCGGACCGCGAACATTGAAAGCTTACTGTCAACGGTCAACGTCCGTGATAGCCGTGTTGTTTATTAATATTTAATTAAATAATATTCAAAAAATTGTACGGACTAAAACTAGAAGAACTAAATACACCACTAGAACTAAAATTTGGTACTAACTTTCATTTCGGATAAAAAAATCGTTCTATAATCTATAAAATGTTCTAATTTATTTTTCAATCAAACATGCAATATATATTAATAAACTGTCAATATTCAATTTAAAATTAAAGTTAATTAAGTAAGCATTATTATATTAACAAAGTTGAAATTATTTATGTTTTTATATCAATTTTATGTGCTTATGTAATTTCATTTTTTCGCAATCGATTTTTTGTGAAAGAAAAGTAGAACCTTCTATTAATTAAATAAGTTTTGTTAAAAGACTTCTTATGACATTAAAGCCATTTTTTTTTTTTTACAAATTCATTCGTCATTAATTGACTAAACTCTCAAATAAATTGATTAGAGAAAAAAATCAAGAAGATGGATAAATTATCGGTTAAAATGTTTCTATTTGCATTAAAACCGATAAAATGAAAATATATTATTTGTTTAATTGAGTGTCACACATCAATGCTTTCCATAATGGTAAAGCTATCAATATCGTTTAGTTAAGGTCACTAACCAACTAAGCTATCAACGATGATTATATATAAAATGAATTGTCAGATATATAATATAAATCGTTTATCCATTCTAAAAAAAAAAAAAAAAAAATCTTCTCGACGGATCCAGCTAGAGCGGCCACTCTAGCTCGCAACCACCTAAATCCGCTTCGTCGACAAACTTAAGTTACCAGAGAAGGAATTAAGAAGATTTGATTGTCTTCTCTTCGTCAATTGTAGAAATGCAAAATTTGTATAGATAGGTAGTAGAGATCTGAAAATTATAACTTAATTTTGATTCTTAAATACTTGCATGTGCTGTTAAACCGTGTTGTGAAATATGCGATTACCTTAATGTCACTGCTTCAGTTTCAAGGGAAACTGTTGAGCATCCCTAAAAATATAAAAATGGAGAAAGTACAAAAAGAGCTAGATTTGATGAAAATCGTAGTTAATGATACTAAGTTGCATATACTTTATGCAATCTCTATATGTTGTTGTCGAGATCTGCCGATTAAAAGCATAAAAAACGTAATTTGCTCACATTTATAGAGAAACCTTTCCTATGAGTTGCTAGGTTGGGTATTTTGTCAGTGTTGATTTAACTTCCAATGTTCTAGAGGATTTCAGATAAGAAATAATGCTGTCAGTACCAGTCATTTTCAACACTAGTATAAGTGTCAGCATATCATAGGTCTGATTAAATGAGCCATAATTTCTTGTATTTAATTGAACATGCAATTTAACGACACTAGTGTTGCTAGCTATATTGATGTTAAAGCATTACTCTTTCAGATAATTGACGCAAGTGGGATTCCCAATCTGCAATTCGAATTGAAGAAATATTTATTCAGTTAGCTCAACTTAATGTGATCATGACTTTTAATTGATTATGTAAATTTAGTACATGCGTTGTCTAGGGGAATAAATGCAAGATAATGTAAAGTCGTCATTACTTTGACTCATCTTTGACAATTTATTTAAAGTCTAAAATTAAATGAGAGCAATTAAAAACGAGAATAGAACTAGTGAGCAGTAACATAACATAGACCTTACAAGACGAGTTGACATCAACCATGCACATAATAAGAAAGCATTTGTTCTTCAGCCATAATCCAAATGATTTTTATTTTTATAATTCTTTTGCAAATTATTATGAAACGAAGTTCAAAGTGAAAGGTGGTGGGTTTATGGACCGAACACATGGTAAAGCTAATCGATTAGGTTTTAATCGCACGTTTTTATTCATAACTTGTTTAAAACTTAGCTTCTTGATAATAAGACTTGACAAGGTTTTCCCCGCAATTAGGAGGTAAGATCCAACAAAAACTTATGGCTCTAATAAAATGATCTAGCAATCGCACCCTACATTAGTACATTCCCTTATAGGAATGTCTAGAAAATTGATCGTACTCTTCTTAAATAGATTTGCACATCTACCCTTCAGTGTACAATTTTACTATTTTCTAAATAGCCGAAGTTATACACGAGAAAAAAGGGTTATAAGACATGTTCCAAGTAATTGTAGTAAACTTCTACGTGTTCCTTACTTTTCTAACAATACGGAAATATTTAAGCAACACGATCTCGGACTAAATCCCAAAATATTTAAGCAACATGATCTGTGACTAAATCCTAATGCAATTGAAAAGCAAATGAGGTGTATCTAGGTCTATAAAACAACCATATAAATTTAATGTTACAAAGTGAAACTACAATTGTCAAGTGCATAAAGCCATGAGCTTTTTCTAGAGTACTGTTAATATTATATTACATTGAAAGCTACTAGTTCGACCCTAAAATCACCTAGAGGGGGGTGAACATGTGAATCACACAGAATTAAAATTACCAATTAAAAGCAACATGTCACTTTTTAATTGTTTTAGATGTTTAGTCAACAAAATCAATTTAATCATATGTTGAATTGTCACAATAATCAATAAAGCAGTAAATAACACAAAAAAATGTTAACGGAGAAAATCTAGCAGGGTAAAAACTCCGAGACCAAACTAGTAACCTCCACTGTAGACAATATGATCCAACCTAGAAAAATCCACTAAACTCGTTTATCTAATTCCTACAATCTCCAAAACCCACTAAAACGTGCGTCCCTTACACATGTTCTCGATTTTCTGGAATTGTCTATCTCTTATGGATCACCAAGAACACATTGTTCTTGTACACTTCCTGTGCTTCTGGTCCAACATTCCTCAATTTTCAGCAACCTCTGAAATCTCTTAAAAAAATACCTTCTTGTATGTGTATAGGAAGTGGGTGTTTTGAATTATATGAAGTTGATTTTTTTCCAACTATGTGGTTGTATGAAGTCAAAAATCAATGGATAAATCAAAGACTTGAATGTGTTCTTGAATGCACAAATGATGTTACGGAGAAAGTATATAATGAACAACTACACACAAGATGTGTAAAGACTTGGGTATATATAGTAGAGGACAATTAGGTATCACGGTCTGGATAAAACTCTTGAAAAATGCGAACTAGGATTTTACGTGTAACATTGTCCCTTGAGCGTTAGACTAGCGACCTATATGTCACTTGAGCGAGAGCTCGACGACAGGCAGGCGACCGATTTTTTTTTATCTTTTATTTTTTCACTCGAGCATCAGATGGGCGATAGGCTAGCAAAAATTCAGCGACTCTTTCCTTCTTGTTCCATACTCGAACTTTAAGATACCTAATTCATTTATACAACTTTCCAATTGACTCATTGACTTTTACAACTTTTTTATATTAGTTATTTTTTGTCCAAAAAATTGTCAATACAATAAAAACCTAACAAACTCTCCATTTGGCATTCTGCGACAAAACTATACAATACAAGTCAAGGAAATAAAAATAAAACTAATCTACCCAAATTCAATCTATTAATTCCTGAAATCAACAACTCAAATACCCAGTGTAAAAGTCGTGATACAGAAAATATAACAATTGAAAGTCATTATCATATATATGCAAGTTAGATTGAGAAGTACTTAATGTTAATCAAAACACCATTTGAAACATTAATATCACCAAACATTAAAATTCAAAGAAGCTATGGATAATGATATGGAATGTCATGAATGAAAGATACTATTATTTCTCCCTCTTTCTGCACACTCACTCCCTAAATTGCAGCTAACTTTCAAAAAATCAAATATCAAATCCCTCTCCCTCTTTTTGTCACAAATGACGAAGAAAACTTTATGAAACACAATTGAACATCAATATATAATAACTCAAAGATGCAGTTGATGGCACGCACAAGCATAATTAATAATCAGTAGACTTTTTCACATACTCTGCTCAAGTTAAAATGGAGTAAATTGTATAAGTGACACATGTGTGTAAAGTGTCACTAATCTTTTGTAAGTAGGACTCCAAACCTTTATTTTGTGAGAAATGACATACCAACCATCATGTCAACAAGTTTATCCATCTACTTATAAAAGTCAAACAAATAAGAGCATATAAAACCTATAACATAAGCTCATTTTGCATATATGTTTTTCTTTTCTCCCTTCTCTTCCTGACTTTGAGCACACACACACACATATATATATATTTTTACACTTATTTCTAAATTTCAAGCTCATAAGCTTTGCTCAACAATTTTTCTCATCAATTTTTTCTTTCGTTACATCTTATGTGCAAGTTTTTCTTCATTAAACGACTAAAATGACCTTTATAACGAGTTTTGAGCTGATTAACCCAAGTCAGTTGACCATAGACACCAGGTTATAAGAAACCCCTGAGGCTGAATTGCTCGAGTTAAATAGGCTCCGAAGAAGAGCATAAGATATTAAGCTTTTTCATTCAAGGGAATATACTTGAGTTTAGGTCTACTAAAAAAATGTCAATTCATATTCAAAGTCACATTACCAACTGTGATTGCCATCCCAAATGTCACACATACGGTCAAGTCTCACTCACAATATCATAGTGTGTGGGTACATGAAGAAACCTATACTAAATACTCCATAAAAATCGAAACAGAGTAATGAAAAATATGCTACAATACATCAAATAAACTCATACTTGGTGACAACATGCACTTTCAACTTCATCATATATAATGGTGTACTTAAAAAAAATCTCATTTCTTTGTTTTTGTTTTTTTTGTTTTTAAAACCTGAATGCACCAATCACAAAAAAATAAAAATAATAATAATAATATTCAACATAATATATATGAGCTAATACATATATGATGAAGATGCACATACATGAACCTACTGCCTGTAAAGCAAATACAAAAATGAGATGCATGTAATAGTAAATGAATCACAATGAATAAGGACAAGCATGTACCCGAAATACCAAACCAGTTAGGTATACAAACACCCTCACCTTTAAGAGCACTGTGATCTATTTCAAAAAATTTCGCATCACTATTCTTTAACCAAACTTGCTTAGTGGAATAATTAATCCTAGTAAACCATGACATTAACTCGGTCAATTGGTTCACCTGATTAGTGAGGAAGTCAATCCAGCTATCAAACTCCTTATTTTATTTCTATTGAAGTTCTGATTTCTATTTATATTAAAAAAATTATGATACCTAGTCCTTATATGTCCTAACTCGCCACAATTGAAACAGGTAGGGATAAACCTGGGACCAAGGTTACGTGGTCCCTGATTTCTATTCTTAGGTTGCTAGGTCTTACGATGTCTAGTAGTATTGTGATCATTCTCCTTATATCCTAGACCCTCCCTTATTACTAGTTGGTTTGCCCATTCCTAAGATGCTATCAAGCTTTACTGAGCCACTAGAGAATGCTAGGAGTCGAGTGTTGGATCCTCAAGATCGCTTATAAGGGTCTTAACCTTATTTCCTAAAGACTCGTTCATAAAGCTCAACTCACTAAGTCTCTCAGAGAACTTCTCAAGCTCACTCATAAGATTCTTAACCTGAGAATATAAGGATTCATTCACAGAGGTCAACTTACTGAAGGATAAGGTAGATTCCCGAGGTGAGCTATTAGTTTTTCTTTCTCTACCTCAAGATCTTTGACCTTCGTACAAAAAGTTTTATTGGTAGTCAATATCCTAAGGCTCTCCTCTTATAATTTATCATAAGCCTCATGTATGTTTTCCTCATCTCCAGGATCGTCCTTAGATTGCTCACCACTATCTACATCTTCAACATTCTATCTCTTCTTATCAGATTTACTCCTAATCCTAGTAGTGAATGCCATATATTTCCTGTTCTCATCCTGAGTGAACTTCTCACTTTGATTATCTGAGTTAAACTCATCATCACTGAGAGTGACATTCATATCTTTATCCTTAGTTCTCCTATTGTTAGGGTACTCACTCCTAAAATGGTCAAAACCTCGACACTCATGACCTCTCACAAATTGAGGTCGCTTTCTACACTTATTGGGAACACCTCTATGTCTCTTTTAAGGTTTTTTCTTATTTCTAAACATTTTTCGAAATTTCTTAGCAAAATAAGTTATCTCTTCATCATTAGATGACTCTGAATCAGAAGTCTCATTATGATTATCTAATAGTGTTCAAGGTCAATGGCTTATCTTTTGTAGGTTTAGCTAATGTTAATTCATAAGTCTAGAGAGATCTAACACTCTTCAACCTTAATAGCATCTATGTCCTTACTCTCCTCTATAGCCGTGATTTTAGGCCTAAATCTCTCATTTAAGGATCTAAGGATTTTCTGACAATCTTAGGCTAAAAAATTAACTATGTCATTCAAGCTTGAATAGAAATTGTCGAATGTCTCATCCTCTTTCATCCTGATATCTTCAAATCTAGTGGTCAATATCTGTAAATTTGGAGTCCTTAACTACTTGAGTTCCCTCATATGTGGTCTATAAAATATCACAAACCTCTTTAGCAACCTTACACATAGACTCTTGCTTAAACTCATCAGGTGACACAACCATAAATAAAGCATGAAGAGTTTTACTATTACAGTTATACTCTTCTAAATTTCTCTTAGAATAATTGGCAATAGGGATGAGGGTAAGTACATTATTAACAATGGTAGTATGAGCAGTCCAACCATTTTGAAGGATCACCCAAACAATCTCATCCATAGACTTAAGGAAAGCTCTTATTTTAAGCTTTCAATAGGCATTATTACTACCATCAAAATAATGAGGATCGGACAATGACTGACTCATCTTGACTAATAGGGTCAATGATAAAATTTAGGCTCTGATACCACTTGAAAGTTACTAGTTCGACCCTAAAATCACCTAAGGAGTGAATAGGCGAATCACGCGAAATTAAAATAACAAGTCACATTTTAATTGTTCTAAGTGTTTAGTCAATCAAGTCAATTTAATCATATTTTGAATTGCCACAATAATTAATAAAGTAGTAAATAACACAAAAAATGTTAACGAAAAAAATCCAACTAAGTAAAAACTCTGGGACCAAGTCAGTAACCACCACTATAGACAATACAAACTTACAGTATGATCCAACCTAGAAAAACTCACTAGACTCACTAATCTAATTCCTGCAATCTTCAAAATCCGTTGAAACGTGCTTCTCTTACAACTGTTCCCAATCTTCTGAAATTGTCTATCTCATGTGGATCACTAAGATCACATTGTTCTTGTACTCTTTCTGTGCTTTTGGTCGAACTTCTCTTACTCTTCAGTAACCTCTGAAATCTCTTTAAAATGTGCCTTACTGTATGTGTATAGGAAGTAAATGTTTTGAATTATATGAAGTTGATGTTTTTTCAAACTATGTGGTTGTATGAATTCAAGAATCAATGGATAAATTAAAGACTTGAATGTGTTCTTGAATACACGAATGATGTTATGGAGAAAGCATATAATGAACAACAACACACAAAATGTGTAAATGCTTGGGTATATCTAGTAGAAGGCATTTATGTATCATGAGCTGGATAAAACTCTTGAACAATGCGAACTAGGATTTTACGCACAACACTGTAGCTCGAGTGTCAGGCTAATGACACGTGAGCGACATATATATCGCTCGAGCGAGAGCTCGACGACAGGCGGGGGAAAATATTTATGTTTTTACACTCAAGCATCAGATGGGCAATAGGCTAGCGAAAATCTAGTGATTCTTTCATTCTTGTTCCATACTCAAATTCAAAGATATCTAGTTCATCTATACAATTTTTCAATAGACTCATTGACTTTTACAACTTTTTTATATTAGTCATTTTTTGTCCAAAAAATTGCCAATATAATAAAAACCTAACATACATAAGTAATATATAGTAATTGTGACTAATTGATATGGATCATTAGCCCAGTGTAAATTTTGTATCAATATGGTCCAATCGAAATCATATGGTCTACCCCCATCTCTACGCCTAAACATCTATGAACACAAAGATCCCTATGTAACTGACCCCAAATTATTAACCTACTGCACTTAGTAAAACAATTATTTTAACTTCAATTATTAACATATAGAATTAAAAAGAAAAATGACAAAAGAAAAACTTGTTCTTTAATTTAGGGACTTGACCAAAAGTTGAGAACTTTGATAACCCGTGTCAGTTCCAAATTGAAATTGTAATTGACAATTTCCTAAATCAAAATCAAGTTCTAGTTGAATTGTATTAGGAGTTTATCGAGTTATAATCAAAGTCAAAATAGTTAAGGATTGATAGTATAGGTCTTGAAGGAGTCTAAGACGTCAAAGATGTCCCAGAAGATAACATATGATCAAGAAAACGTAGTTAGAAGTCCAAAGGGAGTTAAAGAGCCGCACAAGTTATGCTCCAAATTCTTAGTCTTAATTTGCAACACATATTTCACATAGAAAAAATCGAATTTGGAGAATGATATTTCTAGAGAATTGTATCCATTTGTGTTAGTTGTCTAACGCATTTTGAATCACCTCAATCGGACATCGTAAGAGAAAGTTATGATTAAACTACTAACAATTGCTCAATTATCTCTTGTTTATCGCTAGCCTAGAGCTGAAGCGATGGGTCAACATTCAGAATTTTATTTTGCTTCAAACATTGATTTTTCAATTCCTTTTCATCCCCACACTTTCTCCTATGTATATAATTCCATATGAATGTCTCAAAGTGTGTTAAATCATAATTATTCCATAGAGATAATTCATTTGAAGATCCAAATCAATTTCATTGATTTCAAGATTCAACCACCATATTATTTTATTCATAGATTCATCTAAACTTAGATTTGGTGATTGATGTATAAAAATTCACATCTAACCAAAGATCAAAACACAGAAGATTGTTGATCAAACACCAAAACCTACATTTGCCAATTAACCTTTAGAGTTACTGGAGTTTTGGAAAGAGGTGCTAGGAGTTTCGGCCCCACAAAATGAGGTTCCGTTGGAAGAATGATGAATTCTTCATTTAATTCGTCGAAGATAAATCGATACCAAGGATAGGGAGCTGTTGTAGAAGCACAAATTTAGGAGGACTAAGGTGAAGTACCAAGAGTAGGTATTAGGGGTCAAGAGCACGCAGTCCAAGAGGGCTAATGTATAAACCAGGAGTCAAGATTTGTTTTGAAGGAGCATACCTCTAGTAGGATCAAGGAAAACTGTAGGAATTGAGGTCAAAAGTTCAACGAGACAGACGAGTCTGGAACATACTGTCAGCAAAGTACCCTAAGTTTTTACCCAATTGGAGTTTCTCCGTGACCATCTTTGGTGTTCTTTTTTGCTTTAATTATTGATGGTGATATTCAAACCATAAGATAATTGAACTTGATTGACTAATCACTTAGAAATAATTAAAAGTGACTTGTTGCTTTTAATTGTATAATTCCACACGACATGTCTAAATAAATTGGCTAATTAGAACTTTCAACCTAGATTTGGGCAATGTAGTTGTTTAACTTTAGTGAAATTTTTATTTGATAGCTAAATTTTCGATTTAGCTTCAACTAGGTCAGTCAATTTCAATCTTTATTTCAATTTTTATTACTTTGTCACATGTTGTGTCCTAAATTGATGAAAATTGTTTAATTTTAGTTAAATTGTAACAAATTTTTTTATGTAATTGTTGTGTAACATGTCAACTTACTACTATATCGCGTCATAAAAGTGTTAAAAAAAAGTCAGATTTTGACCTTTTAACATGAAAGACATTGTTATAACACCCATTTTATAATTTTTGCTTTTAGAGTGCCATATAGAAATTAAGTAGAACAATATGATTGTAAAAATTAGCAACTTTTGTTAGTGATTGGGATGATAGGTGATAGAACGTGATAATGTAGCGAAATTTGAAACTAAATTGAAGTTTTGTGATCCAATTGAGAGTTTACATAAAGTTCAATGACCGTAGACGAAATTTACTCCTTTTATTCTGATTAGTCCAACTGATTAGATTACAAAGAGTGTTTAGTCAGTAAGTCAATGAGATTATGTTAAGAACTATGTAGCCATCTTTTATCTTTATTTTTTATATTAAAATATTTTAAACAATAATTAAAATATGTGTGTTACGAGCTGCACTTTCATTTGCGCTTCTCTGTACTTTCTACGTGCTCTCAATGCATATTATGTTTAGACTTAAAATAAATAATTATTTGCTCCATCTTATGATATTATTATATAAATCTTTGAATCTCTATAACTCAATATCTGAATTATATAGTAAACACTAAGACGAATATGGCGAGAAGAGACAAACACCATCACCTCCCAAAATTTCAGACTCTTCCCTCGTCTCCTACTCATTCCTTCTCTTCTTCCTCCTCGGACTTCGAGTTCACAATCTCTGTTTCGCCTCGCAAATCCTCGGCCGCCTTCTGCCCGGCCGATGAGCTCTTCTACAAGGGCCAAATCCTCCCCCTCCACCTCTCGCCTCGACTTTCAATGGTCCGTACTATCCTCCTCACCTCCTCTTCGTCCTCCTCTGATACCACCACCACCGCCTCTCGTGACTCCACCGGCTCAGCTACCGACTCTCACTTCTCCTTCTCTAGTGACCTCAGCCATCTCCATCCCGAATCCTCTCGGCCTGGCTCGGTCACTGAGGATGCCCTAGAGGGTTTCAATTTCAAATGCATCAACAATAATGTGAGCTCCCTTGATAAAAACCCTATAAAGAAACCATCAAAGTTCTCTTTATCAAAATTCTCTTCAGTGTTCCGGAAGGAACCAAAGAATATATCATCGTCCTCCACCTCGTCACAAAAGGGTACGAGTAAAAGCGCTAAAGAAGTCATAAGCAAGTACTTCAAAAAAGTGAAACCTTTATACGAAAAGATTTCCCAAAAGCAGCAAGTAAAGGTACCTTCATCGTCATCAACAACAGCAGCAAAAAGGATGGCTACATCAGCAAATTCCACTTTGTGCATGAAAAAAGATGGATCAACCAAAAAAAGGGATCCAAATTCTGCTCATCAAAACAAGTCGAAAGAGAATCATAAAGCAACTATGTCACATTCTTTTTCTGGGAATGCAAGGCATACAAGGAGGAGTTGCATCTCAAGCTGCCCATCTTCGATCAGATCGTCACCAAATCATTCAGGAATTATTCATAGAAATGGGTTTACGCCTACGAGTACTACCATAACAGGCACGTATGCAGATAATTCTTCCATGGAGGAGTTGCAGAGTGCAATTCAAGGTGCAATTGCGCATTGCAAAGGCTCCATGCTTCAGAACAAAACTATGGTCAGTAATGAAGGATTTTGAGTTCAAAAACCAAAAGAATTGATCTTATTTAGTAGTTATTGACTGAGAATTTTTAACCAATTCTTAGTAGTTTATTTGGGTTTTTCTCTTTGTTTGAAGCTCGGAAAATTGTTGAGAGTTTGTGAGTATTTCTTGGAATCTTAAATGTGACCTCTGCTTTTGGGTATTGCGTTGTATGTAACTCTAGCATTTCTTTCATTTGTTTTGACTCGAAGTTAGAACATACTATTATTTGAATTATTAGTTTTTAACAAGAATATTCACGTGGACCATCATAAATTAACTGTACTTTACAGGTAGTTGGCTCGATTAGAGTGGCATTTATTATAGGAAGCAACTCTGAAGTTTCTACGGGTGTGTTAATATTTGGGATCTAGCTACTAAAACAGGATAGGGACAGAGGTGGTGACACCTCAGCCCTTATTTCGAATTTTAAAAATTCAAATCAAGAGTTGAGGTGTTTCAACACCTCACAAGGGCCTGTCAAAAGTCTATGTTCGAGTAGAATAACACTAATATTTGAGATCTTGCTACTAAACAGGACAGGGGTAGAGGTGGTGACACCTCAACCCTTAATTTGAATTTTAAAAATTCAAATCAAGAGTTGAGTTGTGTCAACACCTCAGCTATGTCATAGGAGCCTGTCAAAAGCCTCTATTTGTGTAGCATAATACTAATATTTGGTACTGAATTAGAGTGTTGAAGTTTCTACATAGAAGAAAAATAATTAAAATAATAGAACTTCATACCAACCATTATTATTTATGATTGACAGTATTTTGGTGTCATATATATATAATAATAACATGAGTTTTTGATTTAGGTCTAGAACTTCAAAGTCATAGGAAATGGTACAAGTTGTACCACACCTCATACATGCCCATGAACCTGATTGAATGAGCATAATTTTTGAAAATATGTTTGACGAAATAAATAGTTAAAATAAGTTTACCTTTAACTGCAACTGAACATGTTCTACAAGTATGATTTGTCGCATATGTTGCACTCTTCATTTGGAAATATCACTTTGCTTAGATTTTCCATCGAGGATAATTATCGATGATGTGAAGTTGTTTAAATGGTAAACTTAGTCATGAGATTCTATTGAATTTTTTTTTTATTTAGAGTTCAAATGGAAATCCATTTTCTAGACTGATAGTGAGATTGCCTTGTCATCTTACATGGCATAATTTTTAAAATTTAAAAAGAAAGTGATGTGATCCAAGCAACGAGTCCAAGGAAGTCGAGCCCCGACCGAGACCCGTTGCTTATCGAAGGAGGTCCGATGACGCGATCAAGGGCAAAAAGGGTAAATCAAGCATTGGGACTACTTCTGCAAGTAACAATGGACGACGCCATGATCTACACGCAAAAAGAGGCAAGTTTCATGTTGGGGTCGAGGTCGGAAACCAATTGGATCAACAAGATACAAGTGACCGAAGAAGGAGCCCAGCCGGATTGCCTAAGCGACCGCTTAGAGTAAAAACCAAGCGGTCGCTCAACCACCAACCGAACTGCACAGGGCGTCAATGAAACCTTCCAAGCGACCGCTTGGTTATAAAATTCAGCGAGTTTGCTATTTTTGGCGAGAATCCTAGTTTCCTTAAAACTCTATTATTTATTGATGTTTTACCATGTTTGGGGATGATGCACGAATTTCATAGGGTTTTACCTTAGTATAAATAGTTTATTTATCATTATTGTAAGGACTTTTGACAATTTATCAATCAAGTGAGATTATTGCCTTTCAATCTTGTTCTTCTTAGAACACCGCGAACTTATCAAGATCTTCTTGCAACGTTCAACATCGAGTGAATCACGGGTTTTGTAATCAAGAGGTCTTTCAAGCGTCGTTCTTGTTGGGTTGCTTGATTCAACATTCTTGATTGAATCTCTAATCCGGAATTATCTTTAGGCTTTCTTGGGGTTTCAATCTCGTTGCGGGGTTGCGTAGTGATCGTTGCTACGTGGTTCTCATCAGAAAGAATAACTTTTAATAATGTTATGTCACACAAGATGCATGTCATTTATGATGACTAGTGCAGTCACTGACTATAAATAATTTTAAATAAAACACTTAATATAAGTTTTCAACCAACTTTCGAGCCTTTGAATTTCTAACTTTCCATATTTTGTACAAGTCAGTCTTCATTGAATGTACACTGTCAATTTTCCATAAAAGAGTCACATGCATTAATGCACTTGGTCTCATTGTTGAAAGCTATTTTCCTCAACTCACATCCATTTCCTTCCAAAAACATCCATCTCATTGTTGAAAGCTGTCAATTTGGAATGGGGTGTGCATCAGGGAAAATTTTTAGTACCTTCTTGAGTATGTAGTGTTCAAACTTTCAGTTGCAAACTAGTTGATATATGTATTTGATAACTAGGACCTAGACATACAAATGTCAGTTAAACAGTGATTGGAAGTACTAATTCCAAACTCAGAGAGTACTCTAAATTTTCTTGTGTACTTTGGGACTAGGGTGGAGGATGGGTGGCTTTTATTCATTTTTCTTTTCTTTTGTATTTGTATTTGTATTTTTTTATTTTTTTAACTACTTTTAAAAGAAAATAGTCATGACAAAAATATTCGTTAGAAAAGAAATAACGTGTGAGACATGTAATACAAGGTTCAAGATCTGAAAGTCGAAAAAAAATTAATTGAATATTTTTATAATTTTTTATCAAAAGTTTGAGAATCGTGACAACTACAAATTTTCGCGTTGATAAGTCTATATTATGATTAAGAATAATATCATCTAGATATCTAAACAATTATGCTATGTTAAATATAGATGGATATTGTTATTGGTATGTTAATTAGTGGATGAGGGAGAAGTGTGCCCGACAACATCCAATCAGAGGGTTAGCTACATAAAAAATGAAACACAGTAACATATTCAGCGACCCCAACTTAGAATTGTGGGGGGTAGATAATTAGATATATGATAGATCATTCTATGTACTTGGTGGAATATGATATGCACTTCGTTATTGTGTGAGAATAATGCTAGTTCTACCAAGTTGGATGACAAAATGAGGTGTAGGGCTGAGAATGAAAAGCAATGGACGGATGAGATTAAAAACGTGTCTGACCCATTTTTTGTACGACCCATTCTCTTTCTCTTGTCTGACCATTTTCTTTATTTTTCTTCTTTGACCCATTTGTGAATCACAATCGCGGCAAATCAAAAGGGGAGAAACTGAGGGAGGCAAAAAAATAGGCGGGATCAATCGCGACAACCTTCTCCAGCTCCGACCAGCGACTTCCCGGTGAATGCTCCATATAGAACTTCCCAGCGATTAGAAGCTATTTAAGCACGATACTGACATTATAACATATACATTGTTTAGTGATCTCTTTTTCATTTTTTTCCCTCATTTGCCGGCGCAAGAAAAATGGAAGATGGAAGCTCTACAGTTCCGATCTCTGTGACTTCAGGTACTTTCTCAACACTGTGGCCTGCTTATTTTTGCCTTACGTTTGAAATGGTATCCTAAATGGGTTCTGTGTAAAAAAAAATTGGCTCTGCTAGAAAAAATAACTTGTCATATGTAGTTGCAGTAATTCATATTCGTGGTTCTTTTATGTGCAGGCACGCTCGAATCAAGTAAAAAGAAATAGTTCGACACTCAGACCTAGTAATATCCCAAATGATGCACCCGATGTTCTTCCAGGTGAAGCGAGTTTTATTTCGCCAATTCCGTAGGGAGGTTACGTGTTTGAATACTTTGCAAGTATTGGAAATGCATAATATTAAAGTTTGTTGGAGGCTTATATGAAGCTGTAACTTTATTGCCTTGTGTAATAGGACATGATGTATAACTTTCTGGGTTTCATTTGGTGTAATTGTGACAGTGTTCAATTGATAGTTATGGGTAATTGTATTTCAAAAATTTGGATTCAGAATTTGGGATATTTGATTGTCATTATCCTATATATGTTATTCGACCTTTCAGCGCTCATGTTAATGGGATAGCGTTCATTCCCAACATTGCTGGAAATTCTTATTGAAGGCGACATATAGTATTTTGTTCGGGGGAAAAATATTGACGCCGGAGGTGCAGAGACTGCCGACGCTGAGCGGCTGCCGGAGGTTCTTGCTTCGGGAAGCGTTCGGTTGTACTGGCCTACCTTCGATTTGGGTTATTTGGGAAATCGATTGAAATGGGGATAGGAAGAGGGGAGAGAGAGCGAGGAGGAAGGGAGCTGGGAAGATAATGGAAGAGGGAGGGAGAGAGAGAGAGAGAGAGAGAGAGAGAGAGAGAGAGAGAGAGAGAGCGTGTTTCTTTTCAAATTTTAATTTTAATTTTTTAAATTGAGGCCACGTCATTTAGTAACCCAATTTTGTCAATGCACTTGGGTAGTGTAGCGCGATTGATTGTGTGAACCCAACTAGACCAGGGACCATCAAACTACTCCTATGCGACGTCACTCTAAATGTGCTGCTTGGTGTTTTATGTATCAAAATTTATAATTATTTTATAGATTCAACTTTAAATTAGTGCCAAAAATTAAACTTCAGTCCAACTTTATTCAATTATAAACTGGATGTTGACAATCTAAATTGAATTAACTCGCACATAAATCGAAACCCTGAAAGTAATAACTAATATTATAAACCGTTGGGTGGTCAGAATTGAAGAAAAAATGATGGTAAATGCTAACAATCTTACTGTCACCTATGTATGTATGAAGATGAGATATTGTAGAGAATGACAAAGTGTCTTGCTACGTATGAGCATGATGGTGTTTTTGATATTGTTGCCATCATGAATCGCAAGCGGCAATGAACAACTTTTAGAAGGAATGAATTTATTAGACAAAGGGCGGCACTTCTAACTCCTTGTTGTCTGTCTAACTAGAATTTACTAATTCATTTTAAGATTTAAGACATGCTAACACATGTTCACTACAAAAAACTTTATCTGATATGAAAATGAACAACACTGACATATAGTTATTCCAACACCAAACCAAAAGAAAGAAAAGAGAAGAAAATGTGGAAAATTGGATATGACAGTCAATCTTAATATGCTTCTTGTGCTCATGGAACATAGAGTTGTGAGAAATCTGAATAGCACTTTGATTATCACAATACATAGGGGTTGGTGAAGATGAATGGACACCCATGTCTGCAAGTAACCAATGTAACAACACAATCTCGGCGGTGGTAGATGCCATAGCTCGATACTCGGCCTCAGTAGAGGAACGAGAAACAACAGTTTGTTTCTTATTCTGCTAAGAGATTATGGAATAACCCAAAAATATACAAAAACCAGTAGTGGACTTGCGATCAGTGGGGTTACTGGCTCAATTAGCATTAGAGTAGGTACGGAGCATTAAAGAGGAGGTCGATGAAAACAAAAGACTCTGAAAACAAGTACCACGAAGATAGCGCAAAATACGAACAACAGCTACCCAGTGAACTGTAGTAGGAGCTGAAACAAACTGACTAACAATGTGAACAGCATAAGCAATATCAGGACGTATAATGGTAAGATAAACCAGACAACCAACAATGGTGCGATACAAAGTGGGATCAGTCAAGGGTACACCGTCAAAGGGTGAATATCGAGCATTAGACTCAAGAGTATCAACTGTTTTAGTATCTGTAAGAGTAGCACGCTCAATAACATCTATAGTATACTTAGACTGAGAGAGAAGATAACCTCTAGGAGAAGAAGCAACTTCGATCCCCAAAAAATAAGATAATGCACCGAAATCCTTCATTTCAAAACGACAAGCCAATTCTGATTTCAGATTTGCAATTCTATCAAGATCATCACCAGTAATAATCATATCGACAACATACAATAAAAGTAGAATGTGACCAGCCAAAGTGCATCTAAAGAATAAGGCAGAGTCATGCTGGCTGGATGTAAAACCAAAAGAGGTAAAAACAATGGAATTTTTTTCAAACCAAGCACGAGGTGCTTGTTTGAGGCCATAAAGTGGCTTCTTGAGCTTGCAAACATATTTAGGAGAGTGAGAAAGACCAGGAGGAGGAACCATATAAACCTCTTCTTGAAGATTTCCATTCAAAAATGCATTTTTGACATCCAATTGAGAGAGACTCCATTGACAAATAGATGCAACAACAATAAGTGTACGAACTGTTGTTATCTTGGCAACAGGAGCAAAAGTCTCCTCATAATCCAAACCATACTGCTGATTAAAACCTTTAGCAACCAATCTAGCCTTGTAACGCTCCACTGAACCATCAGATTTGGTTTTAATCTTATAAACCCAACGAGAACCAGTAGCATGTTTACCTGGAGGTAAAACAACCAAGTCCCAAGTGTCTGTCCTATGCAGAGCAGAGAGTTCATCAGTCATAGCCTGTTGCCAAAGAGGATCCATAATAGCTTCTTTATAGGAAGTTGGTTCAGATAGTTTGTGAATAGAGGTTAAGAAACAGCAAAAGGATTTTGAATAACCAGAGTAAGCAAAATCAGGTAACTGAGTAGACTTACGAATACGTTGAGGATATCGAGGAGGAGAACAGGAGCAGGATCAACAATCTCGAATGGTACTTGGGAGACCATAGAAGGAGGATGGATATCAGAGCTGACGCATGTGTACCTGTAAGAAATGAGGGATCGACAGTAAATGGGGTATGGGGAGGTGATCTATCAATGTCATCGGGGAATGGATCAATAGATATGAGGTCAGAATTAGTCACGTCATGAGTATTATCAGAAATAGAAAAGAATGAGATATGCTCAAGAATTACAACATGACGAGAAACATATAATTTTTGAGTAATGGGATCAAAACAGCGATAACCCTTTTGGTCATGTCCATAATCTAAGAAAACGCAGAGAGCAAAGCGAGATGTTAACTTACTACGTTCTACTTCAGGACGAAGGACAAAACAAGTATGGGAAGATGGAATCTTATTAATTAAGGAGACAGCGGTGAGAACTGTTTCTCCCCAAAATTGACTGGGAACTTTGGCAGACAATAGAAGAGAACGTACAGTTTCTACAATATGCCTGTACTTTCGTTTAGCAACACCATTTTGTTGTGAGGTGTTAGTACACGAGGTTTGATGAATTGTGCCATCAGAAGCAAGTAATGTAGAGAAATCTACAGAAGTATACTCTCTACCCAAATCACATCTAAAGCACTTAATAACAGCAGAATGTTGGATTTTAATAAGTGCTCTAAAAGAACGATAAATAGAAAGAAAGTCAGAACGTCGTTTCATAAGGTAAACTCAACAATAACGACTATAGTCATCAATAAAAGACATAATAACTAGACCCTCATTTGGTAATAATAGGAGCAGGTCCCCACACATCAGAGTGAACAAGATCGAATGGTGTAACAGAATGAGAAATACTTCGATGACAAGGTAAAGCAGAAAATTTAGCTAGTTTGCAACCACTACAATCAGAAAAATCATGAGTTTGCAAATTTCCCAATTGACCTTTAGAAGCTAAAAATTTTTAACGACTAGTGGAAACATGTCCAAGGCGAGAATGCCACAAATAAAAATTAGAAGAAGATGAATTCAAAGAGAAAGATGACAAGTCAACACTAGAGGCTGCAACATGTGATGGTCTCATATTGTCCAGAACGTATAACCCTCCTTGTCAACGGCCTATCCCAATCAACTTCTGAGATCGAGGATCCTACACATGACATGCAGTAGAAGAAAATTGAACTAAGTATCCAGAATCACACAACTGATCAATAAAAATGAGATTCAAAGTAAGAGTTGGAACACAATAGACATCTGAAAGCGATAAATTATGTGTGTTAATAGAACCAATACCTGCTAAGGGTAATGAGGTGCCATCAGCAGTCATAACAGACAGATAAGTTAGAAGGGCACAAATCAGTAAAGAATTTTGAATTAGATGACATGTGTTTGGAAGCACCTGAATAAAAAATCCATGATGAAGGAATACCTGAGGAATTCTGAGATGACAAACCTATATGAGTGGAGGCTGACATAGCATGTGGCTATATGGCTAAGAACTTCTGAAACTGCTCTGCTAAATCAGTCAACATAGGACTGGATAAAGGTGGTACTCCAAGTATAGACGAGTCACTATGTGGTATGGTGGCAGCTATGTTAGCATTGGGACGATAAGATCGCTGCTGTGGTTGAGTTTGCTGCTTCTTCAATAGCTTAGGTCATTGAGACTTCCAATGCCCCTTTTGTTTGCAAAAGTTACACTCATTATTAACAATTCGCACATAATCTTTGTTCTGATTCTGTGTGAACGGTCGAGAGGGTACAGCCAACACTGAGGTGCTAGATGGAGGAAGAGATATTTCTCCTACAAGAGATTTCAAACTTGTTTGCTCAGCTACAAGTTCACTAACAATTGAGTCAACTGAAGAAAGTGGAGTGCGATGCAAGATAGAGCCTCTAAGTCCCTCAAAATCACTGCGAAGTGCCATCAGAAACTGAACTAATCGCTGCTCCTCTCTAAAAGTAATATATTCATCACATGCTTTCAGTCCCACTGATTCCGTAAGAGCCACCTCATCCCAAATTGAATTCATAGTGGCATAAAACTCGAGAATACTCATATCCTTTTGATGTAAAGCCTGTATATCAATCTCCAGCTGATACCATTTTGCAAAGTTAGACTTAGTGTATAACTTCTGAAAGTGTTCCCAAACTTCCTTTGCCGTTTCAAACTTCGCCGACTGTCTACCAATGGATTGCTCAACAGAATTATGAATCCAAGTGAAAATTTTCACGTTATTTGCATCCTAATTATCTAACTCTGTCACATAATTCTCATCAGTGTTCTTGGGCTTCACAACACCTCCACAATCTTTTTCCCTATATAAAGTTCCACATCACGGTACTCCAATATGAGTAATTTTTACTATTTAATCTGACACTAATGGATTGAAGTGAATCATCCCTCTCAGTTGCCATTATAAAATCAACAAATAAGTTACTACCAATCAAACAAAATCACCAAGTTCTAAAAAAAAGAAACAATGATAATCAACACACCACCACAAACTATCGCCGTAATTTATCACAAAAGTGTGAGTATAATCAAAATAATATCACCAAACAATAACAACCTTACCAATGTACCCACTTGTGTTGATGCTGCCTATTTTGAGAAAAGAAAATGGTGAGAAGTTGCAATAATCATCCACTCCAAAACAGACCAAAAAAGTCATAGAAATTGCAATTACCGTCCACTCCAAAACAAGGTAGAAAATTCTGAAATTGGACCAAAAATTTGCTAAAAATTGGACCAGAAATCTGCTGAAAATTGGACCCAACAAAGGAGAGAAGAATCCACCATCCACTGCCAAATATTCGGGAGAACCATTTTCAATTTTCACAAAATAGAATCAACTTCAATTCATAGATTTAGGCTCTGATACCATGAAGATAATACTAACGAATTTGATAAACCAAAGGAGAATAAGAATTAGGAGAAGAAGGAGAAGATATTGTTGAGCCATCAAAATTATGGCTAAATGTAAAAGATAGAATGAGTTTATATACTGCAATACTAAGGAAATATAAAAGACAAAACTACCCTTAAACTAATGTATTTATTACATTAACAAAACGTTGGAATGATCTTCACCACTGCATGCGTACGTGTGCTGCATAACGAATAATTATGTTGATCAGGATTTTTAGGGTGGTTAGTTAAATTATTTTAAGTTGTTTTTGACTCAGCAAATAATCGTACAAAAAATTTAGGGTAAAATTAGAATGGATAATACTATACAGAAATGGTGATGGCTATATAAGCGATGAAAGTCATTGGACAACTGTCAACTGAAGATGCTGAGGTAATGGCCGTGTGGGATGAATTGGTCTTTGATCAGGTGTTGGGTTTTGATACCCAATAATCCCGGGTAATGATGTTAAACAATGTCGGATTATATTTCATAGGCTTCGACCGATGAGGGAAATAAATATCAAATAATCAATCCATATGGTCAACCCAATAGCAACGTGGGCCACTAGTTGCAACTTAATTGTATTAATGTTGCTTTGACCCAAATTCACCTATAGGGCGGTTTTCTTGTGTCTTGGCCCATTTACATTGTGTTGGCCCATTTGTTGTATTTGTCCCAATTCTAGAAACCTAACCTAAGCTATATATATATTTTTTCTCTTTGCAATTCACGTGTGTTATTTGTTCCCCATTTTTGAGAGAAAAATAGCTTCATTCTTGTTGGTTTTCTCTTTGCCTTTGTGGCTCTTGCAAATCACTATCTTTTGTGTTCCCTTTGTGGGTGTGAGAAAAAGAAAGCAACCTAGGTGAATTGGTATTGTGGGTTGTATGTTTTGGATTGATTGGTAAGTGAACTGCGCCCGAAATCCACGTTTTGGAGAAGATTTTCTCTACATCAGGGATTATGGTTTCTAGATTGTTGTGACAGAAGTGACTCCCTACGAGTGGTGCGGACCTTGTATCTAATTTTTCTCGTGTTTCTGTTGTGCTAGTTCTATTAGAAATTACTTCTCTTCTGCCTTATGTAAATTATGGTCATGCCAACTTATTTCTCTGAGAAAAACAAAGTTGTCTATAATATTGCTTTTTATGTGATGAGGTTCGTGTAGAGGAACAGACACTTGCATAAATGGAATGCTTGGATGGTCGGTGTTCGAAAAAGTGGCGTAACTTTCGCATACGGTGTTCGTTTTGGACCCATGATCCCATTCCGGAAAGCTCGTTACGATTCCCATTGAACACATGGCTTTGCCATGACCTATGATAGATTTTGGCCGTTTGATTTCGTTTACTAAGATAAAATGATATTTTAAGTTTCTTAATTCATTATTTTCATTATTTGTTTATTTTACTTTATTGTCCAGCCCTTAAAAGATTGCTGGCCCAGTAGATTATCTGTTCTTTTCATATTTAAGACTCTAAAACGTCTTTTAGGGGTTTTTTTAGTTGTTTGTGAAATAAGAAAAGTTTGTTTTCTTAAGTTAAATCCGTTTTGTGTTTGTAGATTCGATCTACATCATTTTGGTATTAGAGTATGGTTCGTGGAAGAGGACGTGGTGGCCATGCTGATGAAGTTGTAGATTTGCGTAATCAAATCAATGCATTGACAGTTCGATTTGATTAATTTATGATGTGGGCGACGGAAGATGTGTAGAATGGAACACCTCCCGCCTCACATCGTCGTGCCCTAGCAAGTGATAGAGAAGAAGGATATGATTTAGGCGAGAGGTCGAACGAGGAGGCCTGATTGGAGGCACATGGCGGTCGCGTACAGCAGCCCCGTGTTCAACGACATGACTCGTTTTAGCGTTGGGAGTTCGGAATTAAGGTTGATGTCCCTGGATTTTATGGTGGGATAAAGGTGGATGAATTTCTCGATTGGCTAGCGGTAGTAGAAGAGATTTTGGATTACAAAGAGGTGCCCAACAATAAGAGGGTATCTTTGGTGGCTACGCGTTTGTATGGTCGTGTTGTTGCTTGGTGGCAGCAACTTACACAAAATCGGATCTGTTAGGGCAATAAAGAAATTTAGTCGTGGGAAAAGATGAAGAAACGGTTGAAGGTAGCATTTCTTTTCTTTAATTATATTAGGACCTTTTACCAGTGCTTACAGAATTTAAGGCAGGAAAATCGATCTGTAGATGCTTACTCTAAAGAGTTTTACCAGTTAATAGTGCGTAATGATGTGGGAGAGTCGGAAGACTAATTGGTGGCGTGCTACATTGGCGGACTACGGTTGAATTTGCAGGATGTTCTCAATATGTTTTCACCAATGTCTGTTTTTGAGGCTCATCAACGTGCACTTCAGGCTGAAATTCAGCAACTACGTTGTTCTAGAGTAGGCAGTTCTAGTTGTCCATCTAGAGGTGGGGATCGACCATTTGCCTAAAACCCCACATCTGGTCTGTCCCAATCTTCCACATTTGGGGGTCAGGGCATTGATCGCAACAATCAGCCTGCAGCTTCTCCAGCCGCAAGTCTGGGTGGTTGGGCTCCTTCTGATGGACGAGGGCATGGTAGTCAGTATTTTGGCTGTGGTGGTTTTGGTCATTTGAGGAGGGACTATCCATCCCAAGGGCAGTTATGCCCAAGCTTGTTGATCAGAGAAGCAACACAAGCTGATGTTGACGATCATGTTCATGTGGTGAATGAGGAAGAAAAGGCCAAAGTAGTGCATATGGGTGATACGGGACCTCTTTCAGTGGTGCGACGGGCATGCCTTACACCTAAGGGGTCGTCTGAGGACTTGCAACGAAACAATATCCTTCTATCTACGAGTACTATTGGGGAAAAGTGTGCAGGTTCATCATTGACTCGAATTGTTGTGAAAATGTGATATCAGAAGTGGCCATACAGAAGCTGTAGTTAGGCAGCGAACCCTACCCTACTCCTTATAGCCTGGCATGGTTTAGACGAGGTAATAAAATTTCTGTTACTAGACGTGTATTGGTACCTTTTTCTATTGGTAGTGTGTATCGTGATAGTGTTTGGTGTGATGTGGTACCTATAGACGCATGTCATCTGTTAGGTCGTCCATGGTAGTTTGATAGGGATGTGTGTCATGAAAGACATCGGAACACGTATATGTTCACCTTTTCGGGTAAGAAGATTGTACTATTACCCTCCAAGGATACTCATTGTACCTCTTCGACAGGGAACAATAGTAATTTACTTTCCCGATTCTTATTTGTGCGAGAGATGTTGGTGGAAGGTATCGTATTGTTTTTAGTAGGATATGAGGTGATAGCAGTGTCGATAGTTCCTATGGCAGTAGAGGGGACGGGTCTTTACCCCAAAGTTGCCACCTTGGTGTTTGAATTTCACGATGTGTTCCCAGAAGAATTTCCACAGGGTCTTCCTCCTTTGTGGGATATACAACACTAGATTGATTTGATACCTGGTGTGTTGCTGCCTAACTGTCCAATCCCTCCGACCATTTATTGGTAAGTATGTGGTTGTATACTTTGATGATATATTAGTGTACAGTGGATCAAAGGAGTTTCATGGTGTGCATTTAAGAGAGGTCCTTGTTGTTTTGCGCAATGAGGAGTTCTTTGCAGCCTGTAATAAATGTGTATTTTATACCGATAGTGTTCTGTTCTTGGGATAAGTTATGTCAGCCAGTGGGTAACGGTTGGGCTAAGATTGATGCGATCCGACAGTGGCCGTGTCCACAACCAGTTTCTGATGTGCGGAGTTCCATGGTTTGGTGTCATTATTGACAATTTATTCAGCACTTTAGTACCAACATGTTTCCCATAATTGATTGCGTGAATGAGAGTAAGTTTTAGTGGACACCCAAGGCTCAGAAGGCGTTTGTGGTTATTAAGGAGTGCTTGACTTCAACCTCGAAACTTGTGTTGCCTGATTTCACAAAGCCTTTAGCCTTACATTGCGATGCCTCTAAATTAGGTATCGAAGCTGTTCTCAGTCAGGAAGGAAAACTAGTGGCTTATTTCAGTTAGAAGTTGGTAGGAGCTCGTAAGAGATATAACACTTAAGATGTAGAACTTTATGCCCTTTTTAGGCCATTCGCCATTGGCGACATTATCTATTTCAGGGGATGCCCGTATGCATCGTGGATTGCCTTCTTGTAATAGTTCAACTTTGTCATTAAACATCAGGCTGGTTCTTCTAATCGTGTGGTAGACGCGCTCAGTCGGCAGCATAGGTTGTTAGCACGTCTACATGTGGCAGTCAAGAGGTTTGAAACCTTTGCCTCTCTTTATGCTGATGATTATTATTTTGGCCCCATTTTTCACACTTTACTGTAGGGACCTCATCCTCCCTGTCTTTTGGAAGACGGTTATGGTATGGGATGTTGATTTGTCTTCAACTGCAACTTCCGAACAGTTTCTTTGGACACTACATACTCACAACTGCTACTATTAATTATCATCTTGTAGACTTTATCGGCAACGATGCAGGTTGAGTCGAAGATATTAGTTCTCAACCAATCATCTCCAGAATCGCCCTTGGGAATCAAGAGACTCTTACAAACAACTAGAGTCTCGAGTCCATCTCCATACAACACGTCTCCATCCTCGTCATCATCATATACAGGTTCTCGTAACTCTTTAGATTCATCTACCATATCTTCATCAATCAAGAGATTTTTGCCCTTGATTAAACGACTTTATGCAATCAATTGCTCTATGACCCTATTCTCCACATCTAAAACATTTAATACCTGAGTTAGAATTGTCTCGCGGTGGTTGCTGAGCAAGACAAGGTCCTTGAGGGCGAAACAGTTGACTACTTTTGCTTCTTAAAATGGGTTTTATGTTCTGCTTCTTTTCCACTGCCAGTGCACGCTGGTATACTTCAGAAACGGTCTACAACGCATAAAGATTGAGAACATCCTGCAAGGGCTGTCGTAATCCCCCTAGAAAACGTGCCACCATCTGTTCTTTTATTTTTAGATAAATCATTCCGAGCTATCAATTGATAGAATTCATCTGTATAATCCTTAACCGATCTCATGCCTTGCCTCAATAAATGAAGACGTTGAAACAAGGTTTGGGTGTATCCGAAAGGAAGGAAGTGACCTTTCATCTTCTTCTTCATCTTCTCCCAATCTGTAATCTTGCCCTTGCCCTTGCCCTGCCTGTCTCGTGAACGCCTTAGTTGTTCCCACCATGCGAAGGCCCTACCTTTGACTTTGATGGCGACCAGCTTCACTTGGACATGTTTTGAGACCTCCTTATACTCAAAGATACGCTCAATTTCATTCAATCAATCAACAAATCATTTAGCATGTAATGTACCAAAGAATTCGGGCAGATCTACTCTGAAGCCGAGGTCTCCTTGACGATTCCCTCGACCACGATACTCCCTGAATCGAGCGTGGTTCTGATACGAATTTTCAAAACTGGAATTGGAATCATGACTCTCCACTTCACGATCGTCGAAATCCTACGCCACCAGATGGTGGGTTAACTCTGCAACTTGACTCTATAAATCCTCAATCATCACATCCTGAATATTATGATCTTGTGCCGAACTTTCTCATCGGAACATGTCCACGACGACCTCGACCACGACCAACCATTGAAATCTGGTGAAATAACAACCTAGAAAGATGATGATGCTCTGATACCAACTGACGCCAAACAGATTAATGATTAATCTGTAGGCAAATTTCAACTGGTAATTCACAAGGGAAGAACGCAAAAGAAATGCCAAGGTATAGAGAAAAATCTCTGATACTAAAAGCAATTTTATTAATGTTCCACGATGAATAACAAAACGCCCACAAGCCGGGCTGTATAGCTTGAAATAAAAACGACATTATCGAAAGTTTACCAAGAATAAAAAAATACTAATATTTGTACCAAAATAAAAGGCATAATTAAGGAAATAACCGAATATCGTCAAAAAGGAAAGAGATAGCTAAAATTGCAGATTTGGAAGGCAAAACAACTGAATTTGGACTCGAAATGGACACGTACCGAGCAAAGCTTGATGACAACTACTTGCCATATTTGTGTCGATTTGCCAACTAGTGATATTTTAGAACCATTAACGTGCTATCTGACAATTCAACATCCGACTCGAATGTTGTTCACGAAAATACGTTCGATTTAAAATCACCGCAAGTGTACGGTTCGTTACAAGTAATAAAGTGGACTTTTAGAGTCCGGATTGTCGATCCCACAGAGATTGAGTAGTTCAATATTAATTATTTCGACCTTAACCGAAACTAGATGAGTTTTGATGAGTTTTGTATTGATTGCTAACCAAAATAAATTATGAAAACTAATATGAATGAATTGGCTAAACTAAATGCAAATTATACTAAAATGAATATGAAATTGAATGCAAATTGATTTACTTAAGATGAGGAAAACGTACTAGGATCACGAATCCCCATGCAACAATCCATTTAAATCCTAATTTTACACCTTGACAGCACGATTAAATATTGAAGAATCAATGTTCCTATTAAATTTAACAATCTCTTTCGAGTAATATTAAACATATTCTATCATGCAATCCGACTATATTTCTATGACGAATACAAACATAAAAGAACGCATTAACTTTTATGAACACTTAAAGATTCACATAGAGCATAGCGGTATATTTCTATCCCCTATCGGACCCTATGACAATTTATACTACGTCGAATCTATTTCCCTTCTTTCGAATGCATAAAATAGACCACCACATTCATACAATTAATGTGCGCACAATAACCATATGGAATAAATACGTATAAATCGTTCAAATATCCAAAAACGTGTTTTAATGTCAAGAATGTAAAACTAAAGATTCAAATATCATGTTACAAGGTTCATCGATCTCCTAGTACAAGAAAAACTAGCCTAGCATGCTAAAGAAAGAAAAACAAAAGAATAAGTGCAGAAACGCCATCAACCGAATAAATATTCGATTAATTCATTGAAGTGCTTGATGAATCTTCGCGTTATTCCCCAAGTTCTTGCTCTCCAATGTCAAAATTAATCTTTAAAAATGCGTAGCCTCGTTTTCTGGTCGAGTTTAGGGTTTTAAAGCCGTCCCCAATTAATTTCCATAAGAGTTCTACTTAAAAACGGAAACCAAAATTTTCTGTGTTGAAAATAACCATGCGACCGCATGGTTCAAAGGACGCAACTCGAGCAAGTTCTGGGGAAGCCATGCGACCGCATGGCTCATTGCACCATGCGGCCGCATGGTACAATCATCTTCAAATTTTGCCGTTTTGGTCCCCGAACTCCTTTCTTCCTCATTTTGACTTCTTTTCTTCAATCTCTTTCCTCTAATCACTCATTGACTTTGTTAATCTCGTATTTAGTTCTTTTTCGTTCTTGATTTGGATTTCGAGTCAACTTTCGAATAATTGCATCTTAGTCCCTGAACTTTGATTTTCTTCCATTTCAGTCGTTTATTGCTCATTTTTACTCACTTATCGTTGTTTCCATCGATATAGTCCTGCAAACACAATTTACATAGAATTAAGTCATATTTCGACATAATAGCAATCAATTGTCCATGTTTTATGACTTAAATAAGTGCGCAAAACGCACTTATCAAATGTGAAGGTATAACCAAAAACCTATATTGTATTTAGAGAGTTGGGATTGGTTGGGAAGTCTTGCTAAAGAATCAAACGGATATTTCTCACTTTTCAAGGGACTAATGTCACTGAAAATTTGTCCATGGTCAAGAAAACGATGTTCTAACTTTTCATGATTAATTAGCGATGGGAAATTTTATTGATTACTTTGACATCTTTAAATTCATACGACACATTGCAAAATAATTTATTGATTAGTGATCTGCGAAAGCACACAAGTGTACGATAAAGTATTAAATTATGAGTAAAGTACCACTTACACAAGAACTAAGTATTTAATCTAGTTTTCAATTAACATCAACTTGAATAAAATAGCTCAATTAATCGATAAAAATTTCATATTAATAATATAATATTTATATTAAATTAACTAATTTATCTAATTAATGGGGAAATTGCATGAAACTTGATAATTTATAAATACTAGGTCTTCATATCTCCCCACTTTCATCAATTTTAATATCAATATGTGATTTAGACATATATTCAAATATGAAGATCAAATTTTCTAATTTAATTAATAATCTCTCTCTCGAGTACAACTAAACTTATCATTATATTAAATATTCTTATATTTCAGTGAAAGATACGGACACGTAAAAATACATTAAAATCACAAAGAAATCATAAAGGATCGTGCAACGTTTAGCGGTAAATCTCTATTTCCTATTCAACTTTACAATGATTGTTAATACATGTCTAATTCCTATTCGTTCTATTTGATATCAATAAAAATCTCATAACTACTTAATTAGTGATCAATTAATTGATAAGCATAAAATACTTAGCAATTATTCAAAACTAAACATATGTTTCAATGTAAAATTTTGAAATTAAATATCAAAACCTCAAAATCAGGGTTCAAATTATTCCAACATCTATACAATTAGTTATGCATCAAACTAATGACAAGAACACAAAATAATTCATACAACATCAACTGAAATTGAATTATTGGAAAGAATATGAAAATTAATCTTGAATCTCTTCAATTGCTTATTGATTTCTACTCATTTGATTCTTCCTCTTCAGTCCAAGAAAGATACATTAAAATAAGTTTGGATGTGTTTTGTAAAAAGCTTCTACAAAGCTTTGAATGAATACATAAAATCATCGACCAAAAGCTTCCTTCGTGGCTCTCTTGGAAAGATTTATTGATTTGCAAACCTAAGATTTGGCTTGTATAATTTGTGCATAATTACAAGCCTAATCAATTGCTAAACTAATGTATGTATTTATAGAGCCAAGATTTATGTTTTAATTTGTGCCCAAAAGTATCGATATGATGCAAGTTTCAAAAGTGTGTAATTTAATCCCCTAAAGTTTTCAATTGTTGACTTTAACTCCAAACTTTTAACTTCGTCCAATAGCTCAATTAACATTTCCAATTAATTAATTTCAACCTAACTGATCTTCAAGTACTTCAAATAAACTCCAATTTTACACATTTCACTTCAATTTCATCGAAGTACCTCCAAATTGGGGGTTTACATAAACTAACAGAATTCCATCTATATTAGGTAGGCATTCACTCAATTAGCAATAAATAATTAAATAAGAAAGTTGTTCAATAAGTGCATAATACATACTATTGCACCGTCAAACTTAAACAATTCTTCGTTCGGACAAGATTATCTACTAAACATGCAAACAAACAAATATAACATAAATGCATTAAATAACTTTTTCGAACTTATATCAAGTATTGAAATCATTTAATAAGTCATAAAGAGTTTGCACTAATGCAAATAAAACTAATTTTCACTTATTCAATGCTTGATTGATATGTGCGTGTGCATTCAATTAAATCATCATGAATTTCTAAGCTGATTATTTTTTTGACTCCCAGTAGTCAAATATTTCATTACTATCTCGTGGGATACACAATTCTATATTTTTTAATTTTTTTTTCCAATTACTTATTCGAAATGTTTATTCTAAGGGTAATTTCACAACACTCATTCAGTTCCAGCTCAAGTTTGTTTCGATTTCAACAGTGAAAGTTACTCCCTCGATAACTAATGATTTTCCCTAAATTTAATGTCTCAACCTTCAAGATTTACCTAGTATGATAACCCTCAATAGAAGACTAAATCCATAATTAAGTCTCCAAAATTTAACCAGACACAAATAATTCTTATAGTTGTTTTGTCATTGTCTCAACATACTTTGATGTGTTTTGTTTTGTTTTTTTATTTTTTATTTTTTCATGTACCTTAATTCTCTTTTTGGAATATATTCAATATTTTTGGAAGGTAGTTTTCAAGTTACATTGCAGGTAGTGTTCTTATCTGGTAGATCCTTTCATAGACATTGGTGACTAATAGGATTAAATTACTCAAAACTAGCTTCACACAACAATATACGTATCTTTTATCTACGCGTCATGGCTAGTGCGATACCTTTGGTTTTTAGGATAGATAATGGGGATCAAAACCTTAGTGTATGGTTACTATATAGGTTTCACTTGTTCGTAAAAAAACATTCCACGCTAATTTTCAATGAGCACAAAATAAATACTTATCTAAATAGCTCCAAATACCGGATCAACCATCCCAAAACAATCCTTTTAATAGGTTATGTGGTTGTGTAACATAGATGATCTTGGATCGTTAACCTAAGTTCAAAATTATTTCAACCTCTACTATCAATATAATCAATAACAACTATCATAACTTATATAATATAATACGGTGCCACATAAACAAGTGTCAACTTAGCAAGACATTACATCACCTGATCACAATTTATGTGTTATAAACAATTCAAATAATTTGATTAGCTATCCAACTCCCACAAGCACACATAAAGCTATATAAGAATTTCTTTTTTTTTCTAATTTTTTATAATCACACAAACAAAGAAATATAATTAACTAACCAAGCTATACCACCAAACTTAAAATATACATCGTGCTCAATATTTGTGCAAAATCGGCTTTAAAAGGATAGCAATACTCGTCATGTATATAAAGATATCTCAACAATAATGCGTGACTTCTATTTTCTTTTTCTCTTCTGTGTTTTGTAAAATACAATCCATCATACATGAAAGAAAAGAAAGGAGAATATCAATATAATTACACGAGATTTAAAGCTAATTTGATTGTACATATGTGCAGGATGAAGGAAAATTTGGCATGATTTTAATGCTACAAATACTACGATATATATTTTATAAGAAATACAATATTCAAACATGCCTAAGTATTTTATGCCATGCTAACTCCCTATATGCACGAAACTACTCAAAGCATAATGAATAAAAGGGTAAAAAAAAATTGGCTCGTCTCCCAATAAGGGATTGTTTATAGTCCTAGCTCGAATTTCTACAAAAGTGTTTCACAACACTTTGAACATAGTTTTGGAGGTATTTCTTAGTTTGAGTAAGTTGACTTTGAACCAAACCTCTTTTTCCTCCAAACTCCTTACTTTTCTATTTTTTTTCTCATCATATGACATGTCTCTACCAAATTTTAACACAATTATGAATACTTCAATTTCCTCATTGACTTAAATTACAAACTCATCGTACTCTTCTTCGTTGATTCTTCGGGTTGAATGACGATGAAATTCCCTATAGAAGCATCACATGATTATCCTATACCACCTAATTTGAACTCAACTTTGAAGTCTTCAATCTTTTCCTTGGTATTAATCAAAATATCAATAGACTCAGAAGATCGTGCACAAATTCCGTCTTCACACTACAAGAAAAAAAGCTTTTTGCAACGTTCAGAAAACGTTGCTAAAAGGCTTTTGCAACGTTTTTGAAATGTTGCAAATCTCAGTGTTGCCATAGAGTGGGGGACTTTTGTAACGTTTTTGAAATGTTGCAAAATCTCACATTTGCAACACTCGCCAAACGTTGCAAAAATCCTTTTTTGCAACACTCGCCAAACGTTGTCGTATCTAAAGACTCTACGGCAACATCGCATCCCGCAGCATACACCCGAACGTTGCAAAAGGCAATAGGCAACATACTTTGCACGTTGTAAAAGACAAATTTTGGTGTAGTGGTCACTTTGTATGTAAAAGATATGGGGTTTAATCCATGTACTTTTCACATTTTTGCTTAATTTTTCAACACAATAAATAATAACTAAACAAATATATATTATTAGTTTTCGTTTTCAAAATAATCTCTACAAATGTATTGACTCAAATTATTATTTCATTATATAAATATTTTTATTGTTATGTTTTATCAATTTATTTTATAAAATTAAAATTTGAACAATCTAAGTGCTGCTCTTTATTCTTTTAAAAGTTCGAAAAATACTTTTCTTTTGTTGTCAAAAATAGTTCTAGTTCTAAAAATCATTGTTTTCAAAATTTTGCATAACCTTCACCTATGTTCAGAGCTTGTTTTTCCCATTAATCATGCTTTACGTATAAACTTCATTTTGTCTCGCTTAAATTCGTAAAAAATTTGAAACTTGATCATACATCTATGACTGAAAAATGAATTTTTTTTCTTATTATTTTGGGTTGTATTAGATTATATTTTCAAATATATATGACTTTTACATTTTAGTGCATTTATATATTGATTGAAATTTTGTAAATATTAATAAATAATTTTACTATTGCGACCGTCAATAGTCAACGACCACCCTAACTCATTCAATATCCTAGATTCGTCACTAGCTAGCATAAATATTTCTCTCAGACCATAAACTTTAAATATTACTTATATTTGAAATTTTCCAACAACAATATTTGTCTAGGGTGATATTATGTCCCGGTTTGGTTTAGATAAAAATATGATTTTGAGTCATGGAATGTGTTGTTGAAAAGTTACAAATCGAATGAAAACATCTCTGCCTTCAGTTAAGGACAGTTCCCATCATTACGCATTAACTTACTTCACATTTTATCATTTATTCTGGCAAAGATTCCACTTTTGTTCCGGCCCACCACCGAGGGCAAACCAAGGTATTTGTCATGTTCAGTAGCATTGCCCAGATCCATCAAATTTTGCATCAAAGCTATATCAAAATGTTCTACATTAAGACTAAAAGAGATTTCGAACTTCTCAGAATGTGAATAAAGTTTTCTCCAATATATTTTTATCAGTTTTTTTTCTTCACACAAGGTCAATTTTGAACATATTTTGAACATTTTAGAATTGTACCAACTAACAATTTTGACGTCTTGCAAACGAAGGTGCATCCACTCATAGCGAGTTTTGGAGAGGACTCTAGTACTCAGATGATCAAATCTTAGTTAGATTTTTCTAAAGAACCTGTGGATTTTTCTCAGTGAGGTATTCAATTTTCAATCCATCGTGAAGATGATGACTAAGAAAGATGAATGTTTTTGCATGATCCTACCGAAATTCTTTGTTTCTTTTTTTATTGTATCTCTTAAACATTTTGAGAAAGATGAATATCAGTATCAAGGATCCATGAAAGATAATTCTTGTCAAATATCTCAAGTGCAACAAAATAAAGTTTTGTAATGTTTGTCATTTGATTAACTACACAATAAAGAAAATACAATTAGTTTCGAAAAATAATATTAAATATTGTATAATCACATAATAATTAATCAAGTAGTCAATGTCAACATGATATGAGTTATATGTTTTTCTTCACGGACAAATACTAATTCAAAATAATATATTTTTTGAAGCGTGTGTTACTTCGGGAGCATGGTGTACTTTATTATTACTTCTTCAAGAGCAACATGTCAATGATCTTTTAGAATATTGAAAATTATAATTCATGCTCTTTAGATCTGCGATTAATACTCTTTTGAAATATTAATTATAGTGTTGTGCTACTTCAGGAGCAATAACATGATTAATTATTAATTTAAAAAGTGAATATTTATTTAAAGGTAGGATTGGGGGGGTGGGATTTAGACATACACGTGAATTCCATAATGAAGGTATAATTTAACGTGAATTTAATAAGAAAGGCGAAATTAACATAGACATAAAATAAAATAATAATAAAATAGTTCATTATGCCGGCATAAAAAAAAAATCAATTATGCATACACATATATGTTAATGAACTCAAGCTATGTATAAACGTTAAAAGAATGTATCTACTTTAATTTATTTTATTGAACTTGGGGAGCCAGCACAAATTAAACGTGGATGCCACGTCTAAGGCAACCCAGGGTCGGCTGGAGGAGGAGGGCTGCTACGGGACTCGCTTGGAACCTGCTGGGCTGGTTTTGCTCACCACTATGGAGCATGCACAAATATGGTGGCTGAAGCTCGTGCTCTCCTTGATGGACTATGTATGTGCAGGGACCTAGAAATAGTGAATATTATGGTTGAAACAGACTCTAAGGTGCTCGCCGATTGAGCTAACAAAGGTACTTGTTCCTTATGGTGGCTTTGGGACATTTTGGGAGGATATCATGGAATTGATTAGAATCTTTAATGCTCAGGTGAAACATGTGTTTAGAGAGGCGAGTACGGCGGCCGATTTTCTGGCAAAAATTGCAAGTGATTGCAAGTGAAGGCTCATCAAATACTTTTCCTTATGGCGAAAAGGTCCCGAAACTCCTAAGTGGAATATTGTAGATAGAGCAAATGGGAAATTCTTTATCTTAGACATTTGAAGTAGCCTAGGTTGGATGCAATCCTAACAGTGGTTTTTTATTTGGTTTTTAGTGGTAAAAGCATATGCTTTTATTGTAAGGGAAGTAGTCCTTCTCATTTACTACTTTTTATTTTCCATATATGTCACCACCGTATTCCTCCGCCACAAGTGAGGGCAAATAAATAAACTCTCGAAAGTACCGCTCTCCTTACAATAAAAAAAGGAAAGAAAAAGGCTAAGAATATATTGGATTGAAATCGTGTATTAATGTGTACCCCTTTACCGACCTGTGTATTGACGTGAAAAATACAAAGATACATGTCATGCATCCCTAAATATGAAGGTAGATAACAATTAAGTACTATAAAATCAATTGAAAAAAATGATAATAATAATAATAAAAAGAATAAGATGAGATAGATACACAGAATACACAAATTATGGAACAGGGACGACAACATGTAGTTGAATGAGATGGGTGTCATACAAAAAAAAATTAATAATAATAATAATAATAATTGTTTGAAAGCTCGTGCTGATAACGTGCTATATATTGTTGGATTTTTGGATATAAAGCTTTACAAATAAAACTCTAAATGGTCGATGGGAGGAGGTGAAAACAGATTTTACATAACAAAAAACAAGAGTATAACCAGAGGAAGAGAAGACTTTGAAGGTTATATTTTGATATATTTTCTTATAATCTCGAGTACAACAAAGGGGTGCATATATGAGCCAAGTTGCTAGACTTCTATCAACTACACTACCTATTCTTACCCATAAGTACCACACCATACTTAGACAATACAATGTTAACTGCCATATGATAGCAAACTCTACCAAATAGGCCATACTAAGTCTAACTATTATCATTACAAAAGCTAGACTAAACCAAAATATTGTAACTAAATACAATCTAAAATATTTTGAGTGACAACTAAATATCACAACTTCAATACTCCTCTATTACATTTTGTTGGAACCTTCAAAAATTTCTACCATTGCTAGAAGCCATCGAAGCATTCTTCTTCATGTTCATGCCTTTTTTTTCGGGTTTGGTGATTACAAGTTCGAGTTCCTTTGGTTTTATTTGATTCAAGCTCTCTTGGTTGCAATTCTCTTTCGTAGTTGATCAACACTTTTAGCCTTGAATCAACCTTACCAAAAAAACATTTCATCCTGCATCATTTCCTCAAATTTGCTGATGTTAAAATCAGGGGTGGCTGCTGCTTCATATCAGATTCTCCAAAGGGCTGATGCAGCTGTTTTTTTTTTTTTTTTTTCATATTATGGCTTCCTTCCAGTCATTTCCTTCCCCATTTGAGATCAATTTTTTCAGGGACAATTACTGATTTTTGGTTTGGCTGAGCTTACCAGATTTCACACCTTGCTTAACTAGATTTACTCACCTTTTTTTTTCAGCCATTACCAGCACTTATAAAACATGGTTTTAACAGCATTTTCCAGCTCCTTCATCTTCATTCTTCTGGCATTTTTCACATGGTATATGACTTTAGCCTACTGGGTTTCGAGCTTACTAGATTCAACCAGATTCACTGCTTCTTCGCTAACCGGATTCAGCTTCTTCATCACACCAGTTTTCCTCAGTTGCATTAGCTTACCAGTTATCATCTTTTTCATCAAATATCATACTTCAATATGAGCTTACTGGATTGCCATTTTGCATATCGGATTTCATCAAAAAAAATTCAATTTCTTCAACTTTTCTGTCAAATTTCTGGCCATTTGCTGCTACTGAATAGGCTGCTGAAGTTGAGCTTTTGAAATACCGGATTTCTTCAATTTTTCAGTGCATATCGGATTTGATCAATTCAACATACCGGATTTGAACAATGCATACCGGATTTTCAGATTTGATTTACTGAATTTCAATTTTGAACAGAATACCGGATTTGGCTTTGGGTAACATACTGGATTTCACAATACCGGATTTCAATTGCATACCGTATTTCAGCTTTTGAATACCGGATTTGAAAGACACTTACCGGATATGAGAAAAAACGAATATTCCTTCACTTACCGGGTTTCAACATATTCACATACCGGATTTCAGTTATGCATACCGGATATGATTTTTAATTGAAAATACCGTATATCAGCTTTGGCATACTGATTTTTTGAGCTTCTTCTTCAGCATCTTGTACCGAATTTTCTCGATTTTTTCAGCACCTTCAACGGCTTTTTTTTTCAATTTTTTCATGGCTAAGGTTTAGATTTTCAGCTCTGATCTTCGAAGATCAATTTTTCAACTCTAAATCCTTGCCAATAAACCAGATCACCAGATTTTCTCATTTTTTCGGCATTTTAACAGCACCTTCACAGCAACTTTTCACCATTTTTGCAGCTACTTTTCACAGCAACTTTGCAACCATTTCAATGTGCCAATATTTGCTCCATTTTAGCCACTTTCATCACCATCAAGGATAAAATTTGACTCCAGGGCTGCTGCTGAAACTTTTGCATCAAACTGGTTTTTGAACATTTTTTGCTGCCATTTTTTACAGCTTCTTCTGGTTTTTCTCAGCTACATTGTGGTCCCTTTTCAAAGATCATTTGGGCTCTGATGCCATGTTGGATTTTTGAATCTAAAGCTTTACAAATAAAGCTCTAAAACATTTGTTAAATTCATGGTCGATGAGAGGAGGTGAAAACAGATTTTACATAACAAAAAATAAGAGTATAAACTCTAGTTTTCTGGTAAGAAAACTAGAGGAAGATAAGACTTTGAAGGCTACATTTTGATATATTTTATTATAATTTCGAGTACAACAAAGGGGTGCATATATAGAGCCAAGTTGCTAGACTTCTATAAACTACACTACCTACTCTTATACATAAGTACCATACCATACTTAGACAATACAATGCTAACTACCATATGATAGCAAACTCTACCAAATAGGCCATACTCAGTCTAACTATTATCATTACAAAAGCTAGACTAAACCAAAATATTGTAACTAAATAAAATCTAAAATATTTTGAGTGACAACTAAATGTCATAACTTCAACATATATACTGTAGGTCTCATGTCATACAATTCTTAATTGAACTAATATATTTTTATTTTAATTATATGCATCCACAAATACTTCGCCAAAAATACAGGTGGTGTACCAATACAATCATACTAACCAAATCCTACAAATCCTGAGAACAACCTATTAAAGAGATGCGAACACGACATGTTTGCCCCACATTTTCGGCCAAACATTGTAGCTTTCCTTGTGTGGTTAGAACTCTTTTGGAAACCAATTTTAAAGTAATTTTAACCTAATTTCGGATGGCTATTAGTAGAGAACGTGGGCTAACATTATGGAGATCTTTCCCTCATCTCTTTTATTAATTCATATTATAAGATCTTTCAAGAATGAAGGGCCAATTCATCATAAGTTGGAGAGGATAAAAAATCTAGCAAGAAATTGAAGACAACTGACATTAAGAAATTGATAAATTAAGGCTTGAGGTTGAATATCAAGCACAAGATATAGATTCCACATCTCCTTCATGTAGTTATACGTTTCAGAAATGTTTTTCTCCATTTTTCTTGTTGTTTTACCATTGGAATCATTTATGCTAGTTTTTCTTTGTGTTGGATGAAATGAACCTTATTATTTGATTGTTTTTAATTTAAAGATCAAGTAATTTAGTTAGTTTGTGCTCTTTATTGATTGTGTTTTCTTTATTGAATTAGTTTGTTTCTTGATTATCAATTAGGCAATTAGTTTCTTGTTATACTGTTGAGAGGTTCACGATAGGTTTAAAATTTTACAATTTCAACACATGGACAATAGATGTTAGAAATAACATGTTTAGCGTGTGAAATTATATTGATAATCGTGTAATTGAATGTGACACTTTTCATATGAATTTGGAATAGAAATATGATCAAATCATGCTTGGAATATATTTAACTTACTTCGGGAGAGATAGTTAAATAAAATTGGATTATCGGATGTCCTGAATATTACAAATCCCACTAAATTACATAGGTTGAGGATTAGAAATAGAATATCATTAGGTGGATTCGACATTCTAACATGTACATCTCATATTTTATTTTAAAATCATCTTAGTTAATTAGTATGTTAATTCATATATAACACACAAATCTTTCTAGTCACGTTTACATCCAATTTAAAATTTATCCCTCATGGGTCGATACTCTTCTAATCACATTATTACTTATCAATGATCTTGTGTGCTTGTGAGATTTATACAAACATGTTTTTTAGCACCGTTATCAGGGCATAAAGTTTTTGAACTAAATTTTTTGATTCGTTATTCAATTTAATTTTTTTTGTTATTTTTGGCTACCCACCATAATTACGATCGAGCTTGTGTTTATTGTTCTTCTCAGGTACTATTCAGTAGCATATGCATGATTCTGACAATAGAAAAGTAGAAAAACTTTTGCAATTATAAATCCCACAATGGACGATAAAGATATACTTGTAGGAGATCCATATTGTGAATTTTGTCATGGACTGCATTATGTTGGACACTGCTTGTATACATGCGTTGACTCCGTTACGTCAACTACTGTGATTTAGACAATATTTAAGATGTCGAAAAAAGCACTAGACTGATGAAGGTTACATGCTTGTGGAAGATTATGTACTTGTCGATTAAAATGAGGACATTATACTTGTGGAGATGGTCTTCCCTTGTTGAACAAGAAGGTATCCATAAAATATTATAATGAACTTATCAAGTTAGATGAAATCAAAATGTTTGTCAGAGATACCATATACTAGGACAGATTTAAAAGGTGTGGATATAATTCACTTGAAAAAGTTGATAAGAAAGAATTGTGATTGCGTGCGGATTTGGATTGTGATTTGACCATTCAACCTAAGGAGATATCAACTATTGAAGAAAGTACAAGGAGAATGATAAATTAATTACACAAGAACCAAACGAAGAAGTAGTAATTAATGAAGATGGAATTAACACACATTCTTTCGACTTCATTAATTTCCTAACTATTAATTTTGTGATTAAGGCCCGGTGAGGAGGTAGAGGTCTATGTAGTTTAGTTTGAATATGATGGAATAAGCAAGTCATATTACATTGAAAGAGTAAGGTAGCGGTTTAGAGAATAAGTGAAAAGTGGACCAAAGTCAAAAAAAGGAAATTAAGTAAGGCATCAAAAAGTTTCTTTAGGATTTCATGATAAAGATTGTCAAAGTCAAACTAATGACTATAAACAAGCACTTATTAGGAAACAATCCATTTTTTTTTTTCTAAAGTAGGTAGTTTTTATTCCTTTTGTGTGCTAGGTGATAGTTTAGGTGTTTTCATCCTCATATTGCTTGTAGTTTGTGATATGATTGAGCTTATTATGAATTGTTCCATATTATTAATGATTGATTTCTCTTTATTTTGTAGGAAAATGACAATTGAAAATATCCAAACCAACAATGGAAAGAGAAAACTTCACACCCAATTGGATCATTTAGCTCTGAAAAGTTCGTTCGAAGTAACCTCCACATTAGAGTACCTAATTACCTTCTTTGTCTTTTTATTTTGCTTACTTGATGATATTTTGAGATATTGAGGGCAATGTCTAATTTAAGCTTGGGGTGGGAAAATATTGAGTTTCTATTGCCTTTATATGATTGTGTGAAATTTTATTGTTTTATGATATATGAAATAGATTGAAATTTTTTAAAATTTTCAGAAAGATTTTTAATTTGCTTGCTTTTATGTGTTAGTTAGCCTTGTCAACAATGATGTGTGTGTATATATTTGAAAATACATGCTTAGATTAATTTATGCTTATCTATGTGGAAGTATTATTTGCGCATATGAATTAAGCTTTTACATTGTAAAGAAATGTATTGATTCATGCTTGATAGATTGAAATTGTTAGGTTTTAATGTAATTAGCAATTCTGTGAACAAAATGTCTAAATTGAACATGTGTAAAAGTCGATGAGTTGAGTGAAATTTTATATAGATGAGTTAGGTAGGTTAGAGTTAGAGCTCAGCCCTTGTTTGAGCCCCATTTTTTTTTTAATAAAAATACAGTTTTCAACAGTGATTTGACCCCACTTCAACTACATATTCTTCAATAAAATAATATTACACGCAAATCCAAAAATTTTCTCTATTTTTCAACCATATTTTTCATCAATACACTATTCAAAAATTCATTTTTTGGCAAGAATGGAGCTCAAACAAGGGCTCGGAATAAGGAAATAAGAGCCACCACAATTTCGCTTACCTCTCGTCAAGTTGTTGCTCAAGCGATAAAAATAGAATGGACTTCGCTAGCTTGTCGCCAAGCCTTCGCTCGAACGAAACGCTGTTACTTGCTTGTCACTGAGCTTTCGCTCAAGCGACGGTGTTATCCGCAAAACCCTAACATTTGATTTTTGAGAATCTTAACAGGCCCATACTACCTAAAACATCCATTGTATAAATAACTGCGCCACTTCACAAAAAACTTTGGATTGAACATTGTGAAAGACCACAGATACTATTTCTATATTCTTCAATCCATTCATCATTGAGTATTGCAATTGAAAAACATCAAAACATATAAATCAAACACCAAAAACTGATACTTCCATAGTATCTGTCAAAGGTTGCAGATCAAGGAAGGTGATCGGAGTTCCGGTTGTTTGAGAACAAGCAATTCTCGGGAATCCACATGAGATAGACGAAATTAGAAAGTCGGGAGTTGGTGCAGGAGCATGTTATCTAGGAGGGCTTTTGGGAACTATAGTCACGAGGTTAGAAATTATTTGTGTTGGTCGACTGGCAGTACCGTAAGTTGATTAGTTTGTAGTGGATTTATACTGGCTTAGGCCCAGAATTTTTTATCTCGTAAGATTTTCTCTGTCAACAAATATCCTGTGTTATTTATTTATTTCTGCAATTTACTATACTGTGGCATTCAACATATGATAGATTGCATGTGAATTCATCTTAAAAAATTAATAATTGTAACTTGTTGTAATTATTAATTAAATTGTTTAAATTCCACACAAACACTTATTCACCCCCTCTAGGTATTTGTTAGGTCAAACCGTGTTATCTTCAAGTGGTATCAGAGTCTAAAGTTGATTTCTGATCCACATTTGGTCTAGATGAGTCGGTCTTTGTCCGTGCCTCCATTTTTTTACGGAATAAACTATACATGCTGGAAGGTTAGAATAAGAGCATTTATCAAGACCCTAGATGAGCGTTTTTGGGTTAGTGTGCAAAATGGTTGGTCCACGCCCCTCCACTATTGTGTCAGGTATAGCTACCCCCACAGATATTTCACTATGGACTAAGGATGAACTAGCTAAGTACAATTGGAATAGTAAAAGACTTTATGCATTATTTATAGCCGTGTCTCCAAAAAAGTTTAGAAGAGTGTCAATGTGTGAGACTGCAAAAGAGACTTGGAACATTTTAGAGACTACATACGAGGGAACCAAAATTTTTAAAAACTCCAAACTGTAGATGTTGACTTCTAGGTTTGAAGAAATCAAAATGAAGGGCGATGAATCATTTTATGAATTTTATGCGAAGTTGAATGACATTGTAAACTCTAGCTTCAACCTAGGTAAAAAATTACCTGAATCCAAGATCGTTCAAAAAGTCTTTAGATCCTTACCAAAGAGGTTTAGACCCAAGGTTACAGCTATTAAAAAAAGTAAGGACTTAAATACAGTTAAGATAGAAGAACTTGTAGGATCTCTTCAAACCTATGAACTCATCAAATCACAGCCAAAGAAAAACAAGTTCATTGCCTTAAACAACTTGAAGGAAGAGGAGTCTGAGTCAATTGACACTGAGACACTTAGGGATTAAGAGATAGCTTACTTTGTTAAGAAGTTTCAAAAAATCCTCAGAAGTAAGAGAAAACCTCAGAAAAAGGAAAAAGTGAATCCTTAGTAAAGTCCAAAAAAAATAAGCGTGAGAAGGCCAGTGCTAGGAGTTCCAGTAACAAAACCCAATCTGTTAGATGCCATGATTGTAAAGGTTTGGTCACTATAGGAATGAATTTCCTAGTTATAAGAAGAACTTGAAGAAAGGAAAAGGAAAGACATTAGTAGTTCACTAACCGATGATTAAACAAATTCTGGTGAATAGAGTAAGTTGTCTAGTAGTGAGGATGTAAGAAACTATATAGCCTTTGTATCTAGTATTAAGTGTGAATCAGACAAGGAGAAGTTTGAGGAAGAGAAACGAAGTGAGAATTCTGAGGAAGACTCTAAGGATGAGACTGATATTCATGAAGATTATCAATTGTTGTTTAAGGAGAGTCTTAAGATTAAGAATGTCAATAAAGCCCTATTGAAAAAGGTAGATGAACTTGAGAGAGAAAAAAGAGAGACTTACAGGTGATCTTCAGGATTCGACCAAGAACCTTAGTTGAGGCGTGTCAATGAGAAGTTAGAAGATAAAGTGAAAACACTAAGTGACCTGGAAAGATCAAACACTCAACTCTAGTCTTTCTTGAGCGGGACTAAGAAACTTGATAACCTGTTAGGAATGAATAAACCCGCTGGAGATAGGCAAGGTCTAGGATATGTTATGAATGATAACTATGATGTCAGTACATCCACGACCACATTCATCCCTGCCTCCAACAGATCTAGTAGCACTGCTAATCCTGAACCCAGGGGTAAAGGCATCTTAGGACAGAGGACTTCTAGAACAAGTAGAGCCACCATATCTAAGAATCAATATCCACATTCATGTGGTTTTTAACATATGTTTATTCCTACTTGTCATAAATGTGGTGCTCTAGAACACACTAGGCCTAGGTGTCATAAGCTTTTAAATAAATGTAGAGGTCAAGATATCCCTAGCCAAATTATTTCTTTCCAATTAGGTTAGTCACTTAACTAAGATACTGACAAAATTGACTAGGATTACCTCAACTTCTAGAAAGATTTGGGTTAAGAAAAGTGATCTAACTAGGTGTGATGACAAATTGAATTGCCATGTTGCCCATATTGCACTTAAGGCTCAAAATAACTCCATATAGTACCTTGATAGTGATTGTTCTAGACATATGTGTCGAAATAAGGCCTTGTTAACTACTCTTGATGACTATAATGACGGTGTGGTTACCTTTGGAGGTAGGGTTATTGTACCTATCCTTGGTAAAGGTACCGTCCACATATTTGGATTACCTGATTTATCTAATATGCTTTATGTGGAAGAATTAAAATCTAACTTATTAAGCATTAGCAAAATATGTGATGTTGATTATGATGTTAGTTTTGTCCAGAAAAGGTGTACAGTTTATAATCCTTCAAGTGATGCCGTCTTTAAAGAAGTTAGAACCTTTGACAATTGTTATGGAGTTCTTCCGAATCCCAACTATGTGTGTAGCAGTGCTATGATTGAATTGACTAAGCTTTGACATCAAAGACTTGGTCATCTGAACTATAAGAATTTATAAAAATTGGTCAAAAAGGAATGTGCTAATAGTTTGCCTAAACTTGAAAATATTGACAATGCTATATGTAGACCATGGCAACAAGGTAAACAATTAAGAGTAAATCATACTAAAAATCTTAACAAACGGGCCTCTGGAACTACTCCATATGGACTTAATAGGACCATCTAAGACTAAGAGCCTAGGAGGTAAGCGATATATCTTGGTTGTGTAGATGATTTTCGAGGTATACATTGACTGAATTATTAAGAGAAAAATATGAAGCATTTAGTCTTGCCAAATCCTTGTGTAATAGGCTAACAAAATCTCACTATCTCACTATAACTAGAGTTTTAAGTGATCGTGGGAAAGAGATTGAAAACTCTAACCTTGAAACCTTTTGTATGGATGAGGGAACTCAACATGAGTTCTCTTCACTGATCACTCCACAACAAAATGGGGTAGTCGAGAGGAAAAATCGAGTACTTTTGGAAATGGCTAGGGTCATGCTTCACGACAAGGGACTAGCTCTGCATTTTTGGGGTGAAGCCATTAACACTGCATGTCACATAGTGAAATGTGTATACCTTAGACCTAAAACTGATAAGACCTCTTATAAGATTTGGAAGTGTAGAAAGCTTATGGTCAAATACTTTCGTGTGTTTGGCAGCAAGTGCTACATTCTAAAGGATAGAGAGAATTTGGGTAAGTTTGATTCAAATAGTGATGAGGGAATCTTTCTAGGATAATTTAGGAGCAGTAGAGCCTATAGTGTATACAATTCGCGCACTCAAGTTATTATATAGTTGATAAATGTTTTGATTGATGATGCCATTAGTAAGGGAGATGGTATGCGAAATTGGGATGAGTTGGATAATTTAAGTGATGATCCGATAATGGTTATTGAACCTAAAGAACAAATAACTCTAGAATCTCCATACTCTCTTAAAGGCTTAAACACTCCCGATAAAGAACAACCACCTAGTGACAAATCCAAACCTCCTAGAAAACTGTCGTCTAGAGTCAATTCTAATCATCCTAAGGACAATATTATTGCAGAACTAGAAGAAGGAATGAGGCTACGCAATAGGGTTCTAAACAACCTGACTTGGAGAGCTAAATCAATTTGCGAGAAATAATGTGTGGTATTTAGTCCCTAGACCTGAAATTTGTAATGTGATTGGTACCTTGTGGATATTTAAGAATATAACCAATGATCAAGGTACCATAACCACGAATAAGGCTAGGTTAGTTGCCCAAGGGTACACTCAGGTTGAAAGGATTGGATTTGATGAGACATTTGCTCCAGTTGCACATCTTGAATCCATTTGAATTCTCCTTCCTATTGCTTGTACCCTAGGTTTCAAGCTTTATCAAATGGATGTCAAGAGTGCCTTTTTTAATGGAATACTTCAACAAGAAATATATGTTGAATAACCTAAATGATTCATCAATCCTAAGTTTCCTCACCATGTCTTCAAACTTAATAAAGCTTTGTATGGTTTGAAACAAGCTCCAAGAGCTTAGTATGATAGACTTACGACATACCTTAGAACATGATTTTTTCAAAGGTAGTGCTGACAAAACTTTATCTATAAGATGTATTGAAGAAACCATCACCATAGCACAAATTTATGTTGATCACATAATTTTTGGCTCTCCAATTGGCTCTCTTGCTTATGAATTTACTGAATGCATGAAACAATAATTTGAGATAAAGCATGGTTGGAAAACTAAGTTACTTTAGTGGTCTCCAAGTGAAGAAAAGAGATGATGGGTTGTTCATATCTCAATCAAAGTACGCTAAAGATATCATCAAGAGATTTGAGCTAAACAGTAAGAAACACACTAGGACACTCATGAGAACGAATGTTAAGTTAGGTCATAATTCTACAAACAAGAGTGTAGATCCTACACTGTACAAGAGTGGTAGTTTACTCTATCTTACTGCCAATAGACCTGACTTTACGTTCAATGTTGGAGTATGTACGAGGTTTCAGGTTGATCCTAAGGAATCCCACTTAAGTGTAGTTAGGCACATCATTAGGTATGTAAATGATACCTTGATCATGGAATCTTGTACTCAAGGGACTTTAATCTCGATCTTTCCAGCTACTCCGATGTTGATTGGACTGTAAATGTCGATGATAGAAAGAACACTTCAGAAGGCTGTTTCTATATTGATAGTAATCTTGTAGCTTAGATGAGTAAAAAGCAAAATTATATCTCACTATCCACGACCGATGCCGAATATATAGCACCAAAAAGTTGCTGCACTCAGTTGCTTTGGATGAAGCAAATGGTGAGCGATTATATGATTAGTCAGGGAACTATAATTGTGTTCTGTGACAACACGAGTGCTATCAATATTTTCAAAAATCCTGTTCAACACTCTTGGACCAAACATATTGACATTAGACATCATTTCATTCGAGAGCTTGTAGAGACTGATATAGTGTCCCTTGAACATATCCCTTAGATGGCTTGAGATTTGAATTACCTAGGAAGGTTGTTGGCGTATGTGTACCTCCTTGACCACATACTTAGAAGCATGCATGTCTATCTTAGTACATTCTTCCATTATTGTATTCATTTCATGCATACACATTTTTTTTTGTTCATTTGCCTGTGTATATTTCACCATTTCATTTAAAAAAATAATAATAATAAATAAAGAGGTGGGTTTTGACCGTGCTGCTATTTGTTCTTCTTCATATTACATTTCGTGATCAAGTATGCATTCAATAAACGAATAATTCCGTAGTTACCTTACTTGATCTAGGTTTTTGTGGAATATTTGGTATATGTCTTTCCATGTATTATCTGCAAAGCATTCACTATAACCTTGTAAGTGAGTCTTAACTGTATGTGTGGGATTTGAGATGTCAGTTATATGTTGATGAGTTGACCTTGAATGTGAATTGATTTGTGACTAATGTGACCTAAATTCTGGTGTTGTTCCCTTAAACAAAATTGTGATATGTTTCTCATTGCTATTTATGTTATACCCGGCTTCAAAACTTATTTAAATCAAGCAATTAAGCCTGAGGAGTTTTTAATCTGGTACCCGGCCTAAAGCTTGCTATATGAGTCACTTCAGTCATTTAATGGAGACGGGATTGTATAAAAGATATTAAAATAAATCGTGCTTACGGATAGAGGGAGAAATAAACATAAACAATGTATATCAAGTTTTATATGTCGTAGTGGTGCTGGATTTGACTTTCATTGGGAGAGAAATACACTTTCTACAGTGATTTTGGCAGGTCCATTCCCATAAATTTAAGGTTTGGAGTCTTGGTAACATGGAATTAGTGGCACTTTTCACATATAGATCACATATAAAATTTACTCCATCGAAACTTGATCTGTGCGTGGGGTAGCGTTTCTTTTCATTTAATGTTTCAAATTTGTGATCAAATGTATTTTTGAGATGACATACATATTGAAGTATGTGCCATGTTTTTTGTAAAAAGGGTTCTAAATTTCAAAAATTTCAAAACTTGGTGCTATTTTTGTCAAATTGTTTTGCCCGCCTAGCGCCAGGTATCGCTCGAGCGACGAAAGTAGTGAACTTCTCACTCGACGTCCACTCGAGTGACGCACATGTTTCAACTTAACTTCGAACCTCTATTTTTTTCATTTTTTCGCCATTGTTCTCAGTGTTTTTTGTATTTTTTTTTTTTTTTGAGGATTTTCGAATCTTTGAGTAAATTGCTTTAATTCTTTGAGTAAATTGCTTCGATTTTTTCACAATCATTACATTTATAGGAGCCTTGTATGTGGTTTCTTTACTTTTGCATCATAAATCATCCTCCAGCCTTCCACACTTGTTTCATGTTCAGGCATATTTGGTCTCTCTGCATTTTTTTTCCTATTTTGATTGTATTTGAACTCATGTTTGATGGAGGTTGGGATAGGTTTAGGTATTGAATGAATTGGCTGTGTATTGTGGATGGAGGTATGACCTGAGTTGGATTGATTCTAGTTTGAATTGATATATTTTCACATGCTAACCAAATGTTCGACATGTTGCCTATTACACGAATTTTATCATTGTTGGACCCACATTTCCACACATTCTTGAAACACGATGTCTTAACCTTGATTATGTCTTCCCGTGTCTTGATTTGCAATGGATTTCGCGCCGAGGACAAGTCACACATGATTTACCCTCTATCCTGATGTTGTGTCCTTATGCGTCCTGACATCACGTCACCTTGCATCCTGATGTCATGTTGACATCGTCTTAGCACCGCATTAGGCTACGTCCTTCACCAGGACTCTTCCATCCTTGCTCTGTACGGCCTTCGTCCATGTCTTACAGTACCTTGGTGTGTATCTATTAGGATCACTTTAGATGACATTTCTAGTACTTTACATATTCTCTGAGTCATTCATCCCTTATTTGCTTATTTATCTGCTGACATCTTCCCAACTGATTTACTTATTTGGTCAATGTTGTTTAACAGCCTTTGGGAGGGGTCCATCTGCGATCCATACTGGATCTCTTCATACTGACCGTCAAATTTTGTTGCACATTGTGTGCACAAATCTGTGACCGATCTCTCACACTTCTTCCTCGCCTATGTAAAAGGCGAAGTTCCTTTATGCGCTGTTGCATGGTGACTCAATTGACGTGCTTATTTTCATTTGTCGTCACATTTTACGTAGTTTTACAGGGTCAGGTCGTATGATAGGTCTTCCTTATGCTTGTTTGATTTATCGCCTGGTTACATCTCTTGGGGCCACATTCCCAGATTGTGTCTCGAGATGTGTTAGTCATCCTATTGGTCACGTTACTATATCCCAGTCGATCCCATGTTCCTTCATCTTCTGCTCCTACTAATCGGGTAGTGCCTGATGATCTAGCAGTGTCTGCTGATCTAGCAATGACTGTTGATCCCATTGGTGATCTTACTCGAGTGATCCCTCTAATATCTCTATCCCTCCCTCTCATCCTGTTATTCATCTTTCTAATATTCTATCATCATCTATCTCTGTTCCACATCCACCTGCTGATTCCATTCCAATGTCTGTGTCTATTCTCGTTGATCCTTCGATTATGCTTATAGGTCAGTTGTCTATGCTGATTGAGCAGCAAGCTCGCATGATGGCCGAGATCACATAGTTGAGAGCTGCTTCTGAGCATCACACCGCAGAGTTTGTTGCTCTTCATGGCACTATTGCTGTTGTCTAGCGCCGACTTTGATAGATGCGTGAGTATTGGGATTACGGGAGTGGTGATGATGATGATGATGATGACGACAAGACAAAATATGCATCCCCTTGTTATTTATGACAAAAATGGGGATAGTTGTAGATGGTAAATTACCATTTTATTTATTACCATTTTGAGATGCATTGCTAGATTAAGTTTTACAATATTGACGTATGTTCTTTTTGGTGCTTAGACTTACATTAGTATTGTATATTAATCTAGCTAATATGATTTTGTATTTGTTGATAATTGTCTTTAACTGCATTTATTTATGTTACTGTTGCACGTGCTTTTACACTTGGTATGTCAGTTATGGATTCAAGAAACATGTTTGAAAAAGGCAGAGAAAGAGTTAGGTGAGTCAGTAGTTTTGGGTAGGTCATGTTAGTTATTTTTGATGCAATGAATGTTTTGTCACAGAATGCCAAAGGGGGAGATTGTTAGGTTTTAATATAATTGGTGATTATGTGAACAAAAAATGTCTAAAATTGAACAATAGTAAAAGCCAAGGAATTGGGTGCAATTTTATATAGATGAGTTAGGTAGTTTAAGGTTCGAGCTCGGAATAACGAAAAAAAAGTCACCGCAATTTCGCCCACCTCTCGCTAAGTTGTTGCTCGAGAGACAAAAATATATTAGAGTTCACTAACTTGTCGCAGGCCTTCGCTCGAGCGAAATATTGTCGCTCTCTTGTCACTAAGCTTTCGCTCGAGCGACGGTGTTATCCGCCAAACCCTAGCATTTGATTTTCGAGAATTTTAATAGGCCCATGTATACTACCTAAAACATCCATTATATACCTCCGCCGCTTCAGGAAAAACCTTGGATTGAACATTGTGAAAAAACCACATATATTATTTCTATATTCTTCAATCCATTCATCATTGAGTATTGCAATTGAAAAACATAAAAACATATAAATCAAACACTAAAAACCTATACTTCCAGAGTATTTGTCAAAGGTTGAAGATCAAGGAAGGTGATCGGAGTTCCAGTTGTTGGAGAACAAGTAGTTCTCGAAAATCAACAGAGGATAGACCAAATCAAAAAGCTAGGAATTGGTGCATGAGCATGCTATCCAGGAAGGCATTTGTGAATTACAGTCAAGATGTCAAAAGTACTTGTATTGGTCGAGTCTTACAATACTGTAAGTTGATTAGTTTATAGTGGATTCATACTAACTTGGGCCCAGAGTTTTTAATCTCGCAATGGGTTTCTCCGCCAATAAATATCCTATGTTGTTATTATTATTATTATTATTTGCAATTTACTATATTGTGGCAATTCAACATAGGATAAATTAATGCATGTGAATTCATCTGGACAAATTAATAACTGTGACTTGTTGCAGTTATTAATTAAATTTTTTAAATTCCGCACAAACACCTATTCACCCCGCCTCTAGGTGTTAGTTGGGTCAAACCATATTATTTTTAGAAATAATGGAACTTAGATGCTAAAACTTTAAAACACTATATTATATATCCTTAAACCATTTTTGCATAGTATGAGGTGATTAAACTATTAAATGAAGATATCATGTTGAATGAGGATTCTAACCAAAGTTATTGCATACTTGCTTATTGAGATATGTTATAATTTTATTTGTGGACAAACAAATCTTCAAGTTTAAGGATGATTGATAAGTGTACAAAAATACACTTATCTAGGCCTATAAATACAGACATTTAGGAGTACTTTTAATAAATTATAGCTTAATCCCTTTTATGTTTTGTTTGCCAGATAAAACTCAATGGTTAGACAAATTAGAAGAAATGAGCAAAAATCAATGAAAATGGATGGTTTCCAAAATTCGGGGACAAAAGTACACATCTCCAAAAATGCAAGTGGTGCTATCGCAGCGACCAAGTCCTGCAAACCTGAGAGCAACTTGTTAAAGCGATGTGAATGCAACCTGTTGGCCCATGTTGCATTGGGCCATTTTTTGCCATACATGTATCTTTCCTTTTGTAACCAAAACTCATTTGAAAATCATTTTTGAAGCGATTTTAACCTTTTTTGGTGACCATAAGTAGAAAACATGGGCTAACATTACATGGATCTCTCTCACCTCTCATATCAATTTATATCATATAATCTTTTAAGAATGAAGGGCCAGGTCATATTAAGTTGGAGAGGAGAACAAACCTAATAAGAAATTGAAGGCAAATGATATAAAGAACTTGAAGAATCAAGGCCTATGATCGAAGATCAAGATCAGGAAATAGATTACACATCTCCTTCTTGGAATTATACGTTTCGGGTGATGCTTTTTCTTTCTTCTTATTATTTTATTATTAGAATCATGTTATGCTAGATTTCCTTTGTGTTGGATGAATATGAACCAAGTAGTTTTGTTAATTTATGCTTTTAATTGATATTGTGTTCTTTGTTGAATTATTTAATTGCTCGGTCATCAATTAGGTAATTAGTTACTTGTTGTAGTGGTGGATGATTCACAATAGATTTAAAAATTGTAATTTTAACAAATGGGAAATAGATGTTAAGAAGAACATGTATGACTTGTGCAATCACATAGATAATCATGTAATTGAATGCGTTATTTTGCATGTGAATTCAGAATAGGAATACAAACGTGTCGTGCTTAGTTTAACTTACCTCGTAAGAAATACTTAAACAAAATCAAATTATCGATTGTCATGAATAGACGAATCACACTAAATCACATAGGCCGAGAATTGAAAATATGATACCAGTAGATGGATTCGAAATTCTAGCACATACATCTCATATTTTAGTTTAAAAATCATCTTAGCTAATTAGTAGATTAATTCAGACATAATACATAAATCTCTTTTGTCATGATTAAATTCAAATTTCATAACGATTTGATATAATTGAATTTAAAGTTTATTATTTGTAGGACTATACTCTTCTATCGCATTATTACTTTTCAAAGATCCCCTACGATTGTAGGATTTATACAAACAAATACTATCTTGTATGATACAAATTATCCATCGTGTTGTTGTTTAACTATGAAACTCTTGAGGTTTTCTAATACATTCCATGGATCACAGTTTGTGTGACAGAAAAATAGAAAAACTTCTAGATCATATAGTATTGATATCTAATGAATACATTGTCAATTTCAAATTTCCACTTAATTTCCACTTAAATTTATTTAATAGAAGATAAAAATAACATCAGACAGAGAAAATAAGAAAAAGGAAAGAGAAAGTTGAAAATTTTCAATTAACTCTGTCTAACATAATCTCTAATCTATACGAACCTCTAGACATTTGACTTATTTTCTTTCCTAACATCAACTTGACCGAGTCACATTCAACATGTATTGGAGAGGAATTTATTATCCATCTTCTATTTTTATTTATGTGGTACAATTTTTTAAGCAATTCATGACTTCATTGGAGATTCTCTAATATCTTGATTTTCTCAATGTAATTTTCATCTATTTCATCTCTCATTTATCAAATTATCAAAATAAATTTATTTGAATTGAAGATTTCAAAATATTTATTTAAAAATGTCTTGAGCAAGATGTAAAGGTATAACTTTCTGGACGAGTAAAAGTTTTTTATTGTCTCATCCATCCAATAACAAATTATCATATATATGTCACGTAAGACGACTATTGACAGTTTTCACTATGAATAATATTATTTTTCTTAGACTTTTCTATTGTTTATGGTTTTATTATATTAGAAACTTGTTTATAATAGAATGGTAATGACGGCACCAACATGGCGGCCAAAATGACATGTCTGTGTAAGCAATATGTACTGGATGCTATTGTCTTTTTCAAATAAAGCTAATAAAAAATAATTAAATGAGAAAAAATCAAAATGCCAACTTTTTAAATCTGAAACATTCAGAGGACGAGGGAAACGGTGAGATATTCTAAGTTTAATAAATTAATATTCTTGAATTTAATTACTTTGAACAAACTTAATTAACAGAACATAAACATTTGAAAGCACTAGAAATCATAAGTTATCATATCTGTTCTAGAAATTAAATTTTTCAATAGATACTTTTCGAATTCAATTCTCGTGCTAATCTGTGTAAACTTTCGAGTACTATATTGTATCCAATATCTCATCTTCTAATATTTTTTTCTCAATAAAATTAAAATCGACTACTTCGTCACTCTTTTAACCACGTTTAATAGGGAAAAAAAAAATTATATAGACCATCACGTTGTATCAAAAATTGTCACCCTCTACTTCCAAAGTTAGCTTAGTATTTAAATTCAAGAAAATCAAACCCAGAGTCCCAGACAGATGGATTTTGATACAAAGTGATGTCATTCTTAGCTCTTAGTGGGCTGACCAAATATAGACCATAAAGCATGGAAAAGCATGCTCATTTAGAGTCCCCAAAGCTTAATGACCACATTTGCTCATTGGCCTCTACAAGAGAAAGAGCGTCGCTATGTTCTGCGACGGAAATTTGAAATCTGTTGCTAATTAGTCACAGACAATGGATCTTCTCAAATATAACTATGGCACATTACTACAAGTCTTTGTCATTTTTATATTTTATGCTTGTCATTGTTCACGTACGTAAACACTATTCTCAGCTGTTTTATAGTGAAAAAGTTGCCGAATTATTAAGTAATTTCTTTCAATTACAATAGTTTAATTTCAATCCCATATTAGATAACTTCATGAATTCCCTCAAAGTCTGTAACCTTATCTGAAATATACTTCAACTTTAATGATAACACCAAATAAATGCTTTCCTTAGACCCACATCTATGGTTAATGAAGTTATATACATGAGATGTATTGACACTACATTTTTTACATATCTTTTTAACAAGAAATTAAAAGGGATAATGAATAAAAGAAAGCAAAACAACTATTTTTCTTTAGGTATAGGTCACTATGTATCAACATTCTCTCTAAATATTCCAACTGAATTTGATATCTATTATGCTAAAAATAAACTTTACAATGAAGGAGTTAAAAAAGCAACCACATTCCTTGAACTTATACGCAACTAAAAATTGTACTTTCATCTCGTTTTCTGAAGATCAGGTGTAACCAACTCCTATGATATATTTTATGTTTTTTAATTAATGAAACCGCGCCTTAGTTGTGGATTTCGCGAAAGAAAAAAAAAAGTCTACATAAAAAGCATAAAAAGGGTATAAAAACGATTTCATTAGGCCAGCTGCATATAGTTTTCAATTTTAGAAAGTTGTCACAGAGTACATGGAAAATATTTCTATGGGTACATATACACTTTTGCTAGCTGGCTACTTTTTCTATTTTCTCCATCCTATGAGGTTTAAACAGAGTCACCATTTCCATACCTAGAATTGTTGGAGTACGAATCACAAGGCAAAGAATCAATTAAGGACAGGCAACTTCATTTTGGGGGCAATGAACCGTCAATTGTTTTAACATTTAGGGGTAGGTCATTTGTTGTCTACTCACACCACATGGAATAGAATCAAAGTGGGCACATAAAAAAATGTTTTTCTTGGAGAAATTTATGAAATAAAGGGCAAAAGTGAATTAGATTCATATTGATAGATTAACACCTGGCAGACAAAACGAAAAGGATTTCTTAGTGCACCATGATATCACTTGCTACCTTTCTTTTCAAAGGGCTTTTGTGTATTTTTATGATTAACTTTTCTTTGATTTTTTTGCAATTATCCGTACAAAATGGAATTACGTTAGCACCTACACCAAACAAATTAAAGAATTAAACTCCTTATACAAATGAAAAGCACATGATTTTTTTTTTTTTTTTTTTTTTTTTTTTTTCAGATAATGAGCTGGTAACATTGGATTAGCTAATTTGAAGTTGTTATTTGTCCAACGCTCAATAAAATTTGTGCCCACTGTCAATGCGTCAAGTCATCCGACAAAAATTCCTATACATGTACTATGATTGTAAATTAAAAAGTGGAGAAGAAAATAAGGTTTCGTAAAGGAATCAATCCACCTGCACCACACAACATGTTTATTATTTAGTACTTAAGACAATATTGATTTAGAATAATGTTACTTATATATAATAGAGTTACATAATGATTTATATACAAATGAGATATCAAAAGTGAATGAGGAAGTTTATTTATTTATTTGATTGAAAAAATTATGATATAATCATATCTCCTTACATCATGTGTATATAAACTATTATGTAATGGGACGGATTCTTATGCTCATAAATTTGACATACTTATTTGACAAATAATCGTGACCTTTAATAAAAGTCAATTCAACGCTCAATATGTATTTCGCTAAGATCATGAGAGAGTTGGTTATAACCATTTGAGATTCATAAGATATTGAGCGTTAGATTGACTTAAATTAAAGGTCACGATTATTTCGTCAAATAAGTGTGTCAAATTCATGAGTAGGATGATCCGTCTCGATTATGTAAATCATTATATACATGCAGCACAACCGATTTTTCTATGCAAGTGACTTCATAAATTAAGTGCTGAACCCTACTAATTAATTCTATATGCTCTCGGCTTCATACTTTTCTTAAAACTCAATTTGGGACATCCACACTTAACAAACCTCCATGTGAAAACAAGGTGACCCTCTAATACTACATAATTGAATTAATTGTACACAAGGACAAACCCTCATCATAGCAAGTTTCTATCCACTAGAGCTCATTAATGACAGTGACTTAATTTGCTGGTAAATCAATTTCTCTAGTACATGGAATATTTTCTTTATTTTCTTTTCAACTGTATGACAGAGTAATATTTGTATAATTCAAGTGGTGCAAAAAGCAAACCCTGTCCCTTGGCCTCTATAATACACACACCACACACAAAAACAAAATATCTCTCTACTCGCCCCCGGGCATATCTCCAAGTGATAAAAGAGGAAGGTGGAGAAATCCAGTTTTACTTAATTAAAGCTGTCACGTCAAGAGTTCGAATCCTGAAATGTGGATTTGGCTCTTGGGTAAGTGCAAGTGTATAAGTAGTCTTCCATCCTGTACCTTTGGAGGCATAACATGCGATTTACCCCATTCACCAAGGCTCAGGGCAGGACAGGTGGGAGCGTCAATAATGGGGTGTAATCCAAAACAAATAAAAAATAAAAATAAAAATATCTCTACTCATCAACTTTTGGGCTCTACAAATTCAAACTCAACCCTTCACTTTTCCATCATTCAATCTTCTCTTCACATCTCCTCATTCTCTCTCTCTCTCTCTCTCTCTCTCTCTCTCTCTCTCTCTCTCTATTCTTCTTCCTCTTCCTCAACCCTTAAATTTTATAATTCTTTTACTCAAATTTTGATCATATTTAGGCCTATTTCTCCATGTCGACATTAGTTTATCAAAGTCTTGTATCATGTTATGAGTCTCAACTGACATAGACAACAATCTTAAAGATGAAAGTGGCGCCTGCCTCGACTATGGTAGACTTGGGAAGGAGCTCCTCCATTGTAGGAAGTGAACAAAACATGAGAGAAAATCTTGAAACAGGCGGTTGGAATTTCCTTCAGAGCCTTTCCAAGATTTCAACATGTCCTCAAGAAGCAATGGAGAAGGAAAACTTATATGTTCAAAGAAAATCTTCATTTCAAAAACTAACTGTAAATAGCCTGGATCTTTGTACTGAAAATTTGGGAAGTGAAACAGGTACTGAATGTATCACAGACAGCACCAGCATTTTCTCATTAGACACATTCAAATTGCAGCATGAAAATTCGTTGTCAATGGATCAGCAACAACAAAGGGAGCATCAACAAATGAAATCTTCAAGAAATGATAAGATGAAGACGGAATCTCACAGTTTTCCTCCGCCCTTGACAACGATGAGTGGGTCGAGTTCGCTTCTAATAAGGCCTCACCGTGAAGACGGAAGGCTTATAATCAAGGCGGTCCAGGCCCCATTTAGGCGTTCTTATCTACAAGCTGAAAGAAGCCACGGCCGCCTCAGGATATCATTTTTCCAAGATTATGACTCAAACTTTGAATCTGATCTTATAATGACCACCAAAGACGAAACTGAAGGTGACATCCATTTAGATGATGAAATTGAAAGCGACTCAAAAGGTGGAGATCATGAGCTAGAAAATGAAGAAATTGAATCAGAACAAGAAGATGAAGAGGAAGAATGTGATGTTAAAATGAGCCAGGTAGCGGATGTTGAAATGGAAATGGAGAAATTTCAAAGGCTTAGCAGGTGCAATGAAGGTGGACATGGTACTAAAGGATTATGTAATTGGAAGACTTCATTTTGGGTTGCCACTTCCTAGTAATTTTTTTTTTTTTTTCGAAATCTACAATTTTAAGTTTGCCATTTTCTTTTCTTTACTTCTTTTGTATTTCTTTAATTCGACATAAACTATGATGTTTAAGTTGGAAGTTATTATCGTTATTGGACCATAAACTCTTTTCATCCCCCACACAAACCCTCTCTTAAACTTCACATGTTCGATTAAAAAGTTCTGACCTTTCCATATGCATGTGAACTTTTATAGTAGAAAAGAGAACTCTGCAGTCCGCATATTGAAATCTTCTGTTCTGAATATAAGACATTGTTTACACACACACCTTCTTGTCAATTTTCTCTACATTATTCAGGGAATGGCACTTAATCGTGCATTCTAATGTGTAATGCAATACTTACACGAGTCATATTGGTGAACAAAACAAAGGGATTTGTTTAAAAACAAAAGTCACAATATTATAAATGTAGGTTTTATAAAATGCGTGGATAAAACTAATTTTGACCGGAGCGGTTTAGCAAAAAAATACCTAACAATCATACACTTAGTAAAAGAAAACCTAACAATCATGCACTTAGCCCTTACATTCTTATTTTAGAGAGACAAACTTTTTTTTCTAAGAGTGGAAAAACTTTTTACCGGACCATTGCTCTTACTCATAAATTTGACACACTTATTTGACAAATAATCGACACATTTAATTTAGGAAAATGCTATTTGTACACTTCATGGTGTACCAAATGCATTACACTCCCCTCACATGGAGGGGGGCCCACCAATATTTTATTGTGTGTGGGCCCCCCTCCATGTGAGGGGGGTGTAATGCATTTGATGATACATTATATACGTATAGCATGATTGTTTAATTTAAGTCAATACAACGCCAATATCTTATGAATCTCAAATAGTTATAATCAACTCTTCCATAATTTTAGTGAAATACATATTGAGCGTTGGATTTACTTAAATTAAATGTCGCAATTATTTGTTAAATAAGTGCGTTAATTTTTTTAGTATGAGGATTGGTCCTGAACTTTTTATATAAAAAATAAATAGTTGTTTCCTTTGAATTATACTTTTAGTGAAGTTATTTATTATCTCACAACTTTCCATGCATATCTTTAATATATATATATATATAAATGTATGTGTGTGCGTGTGTGTGTGATGGAAGCTAGGTAAAAAAGGGAGGTAAAATGATGAGTCATAATTGCTAAAAAAAAATAGAAATGAAAATTTAAATATAAATAATGTTGCTGGGTTTGGATAAAAAAAAACCTTTATTTCTAAATGTTCTTCAAGTTGTTCCTTAGGCTAAGATACTCTTTTAAATATATAGTATTGCTAGAGAAGTACTAGCAAAGTTTTGTGGTGTAGAACGGTAATTCTGATCAGATTTTGAATCTGATATTGTAGTGAAGTAAAACTGAGAATTGAGAAATTATTCTATTCAATCTACTGAAATGAAAGTCTGAGATTCGACTCTTGTATAGACACAATTAGGCTTCCATCTAATCATATATGGACAGCTCGGTAAACAAACAAAACGGAAATAGAAAACAAGAAGAAAACGTGAAGGAAACCGGTATCACTCATATACGGTAAGTGACCTGTGATATCCGGTAAGTATAGAGGATAAAATCCGGTAAGTAAGTCCCATATACAGTATGTGGTCACTAATATACGGTAAGTAACCTGTGATATCTGGTATGTCCCATATATCCGGTAATGCACCACCTATTTGTTCCCATATCCGGTAATTCCCTTATTTGTTCACCCTCTCCTCAAGTTGGAGCACGGTGGATATCAGCCATGCCCAACTTGAAGAGTAAACTTCGGAATTGAGGAGCAGCGAGAGGCTTCGTGAAGAGGTCTGCCAGCTGAAGTTGTGAGGCCAAATATTGAGGGACAATGAAGTCATCTTTGAACTTATTTCAAACTATATGACAAATGATATCCAAGTGTTTGGTTCGTTCATGAAAAATCGGGTTCGCAGTGATATGGATTGCAGCCTTATTGGCACACCAAAGAGGTATAGGTAAAGTGATGGGAAGGAAAAGATCACCCAAAATGTAGGAAATCGACTGCAACTCACATACGGTAGTAACAAGGCTCCGGTATTCTACTACAGCACTAGATCGTGAAACCGTAACCTGTTTCTTTGTTTTCCATGAAATTAATGAGGTCCCAAGAAAAATACAGTAACCAGTTAATGATTTGCAAGAATCCAAACATGATGCCCAGTCAGCATCAGAAAAACTTGAAGAGAAAGATCAGTTTTAGCTTAAAAGAAAAGACCCTGTGAAGGTTTATCTTTCAGATACTTAAGAAGATGTATTGCCAAATCCCAGTGATCTTGAGCAGGAGCATAGACATATTGGCTGAGTTGTTGGACAGCAAAAGTGATATCAGCGCGCGTAAAATTCAGATATAATAGCCGCCCAATCAGTCGTCTATATTTATCCGGTTCAGACAATAAATGATTTGTCTGTGTACTCAACTTAGTGCCTTTTGGCATTGGTACTGAAACTAACTTAGCTCCACATAAACCAGCATCTTTGATTATGTCCAAAATGTATTTCCTCTTATTTACATATATCCCATCTGTGCTTCTTGCAATTTTCAGATCAAGGAAGTATTTAGCATCTCCAAGATCCTTCATAGTGAATTCTTTGTGTAAAAATCGTTTAACAGCTATGATTTCAGCCTCATCTGATCCAGTGATCAATACATCATCAACATAAACCAAAAGAATTAACATAAATGCAGAAGTTTGCTTTACAAATAAGCAATGATCATTGCCTGATTGATTAAATCCATAGGCTATCAGTTTCTGGCTAAATTCTACATTCCACTAGCGTGAAGCCTGTTTTAAACCATAAAGACTCCTCTTTAACTTGCAAACTTGGTCTGGCTTGCCTTTTTGTATCCTTGAGGAGGTATCATATATACATCTTCATCCAACTAACCATGTAGAAATGCGTTGTTGATGTCCAGATGATGTAGTGCCCAATTCCTTGCCGCCACAATGGTAAACAAGATTCATATTGTCACCAATTTAGCAACGAGAGAAAAACTATCAAAATAGTCAACTCTTTGTAATTGATGGTAACCTTTCGCTACTAGCCATGCCTTGAGGTTGTCAACAGTGCCATCAGCATTAAGTTTCACTTTGTACACCCACTTTGAACCAATAGTCTTTTTACCCTTCGGTAGAGATGTCAATTCCCAGGTGTCATTACGTTCCAAAGCTTCCAGCTCATTATTCATTGCTTGAATCCACTTAGGTAGTTTGCATGCCTGGTAATAAGAAATAGGTTCCTGTACACAAGATATGTTGGCTAAAAACACCATATAAGCATGACTGAGATTTGAGTTAAGCATGTAGGGATAAGTTGGTGGTGTGTGTTTAGAGGAAAATTTGGTTTTACAGAGCAAAGAACCTTCAGCAGTTGGCAAATTCTAATTTACACAGAGGTGTGTTATATAGTCCTGCATCCAACTTGGTTTAGATTTTTGTCTTACGCTATGCCTAGTAACATCATTGGTTGAATTATCATTTATGTGTGTGGAAGTATCAGCAAAGGAAACATGTATCAAAGGTATTGAGTCAAAAGAGTTCGGATTAGTAGTTTCAAAAGAATAGGAACTGTTTTGATCGTTAGTGTCAGGGAACAAATTTGGAGCTTGATGAAGATTCTGAGAATTGGACACAGAAGGTATAGCGGCATCTGATTCATGAATTAATTCAAGAGGAGTTGTCATAGGAACTGGTGGTTGTGTGTCATTATCAGAACATGTGACATGTTGGAAAGGGAGAGTAGATTCAAAAAAGATAACATCCCGGGAGATATGAATTTGTTTAGTGTTGAGATCAAAAACTTTATAACCCTTTTTGCCCTGGGCTATATCCAATGAAAATGCATCTATGAGTCCTTGAGTCAAACTTATCTTTGTGTGGCTGATTATTTGTCATATAACAAAGACATCCAAAGGTCTTGAGTAGATTGTAGTTGGTTTTTTTTTTTTTGAACAATTTTTTCGAATGGAGTTAACCAATGCAGTAAAGCAGTGGTTATTCTATTGATAAGATAGGTAGCCATAAGGATTGAATGTGACCAAAACCTTTTTGGAAGATTGACATGAAACATCAAGGATCTAACCACTTGTAGAAGATGTTTATGTCTATGTTCAACCACCCCATTTTGTTGAGGGGTATATACACAAGTCCTTTGATGTTGAATACCCAATGAATGAAATAAATTTTGGCAGCCAGCATTGGTGAATTTTGTTCCATTATCGGTTCTAACAATCTTAACTCCCCTTTGAAACTGAGTTCTTGTCATATGAAAGAAGTTTTCTAAGGTTTTCAATACCTGGGTTTTATGGATTAGAAGAAAAGTTCAGGTAGTTCTACTGAAATCATCAACGATAGTCAACATGAATGGTATTCTTGTCAAAGATTGTTCTCTATAGGGACCCCAAACATCCACGTGTATAAGATAAAAAATATCACTGGAATGTATCTCGCTGATAGGGAAAGGCAGTCTGGATTGTTTAGCACGATGGCAGGCATCACATTGCAAAATGTCATCAATATCTGACTTGGTATGTTTGTTGTGTAGAAAATCTAGATGTTGCACTGTTTGAGAAGAAATATGACCAAGTTTATTGTGCCACTCCATAACAGTACAAGTAAAAGCACTATTGAAATTAAAATCATATGGTAATGTAACACAGGAGGACTGATTACATGAGGTAATTTTCTGTTCCAAAAGACATGATTTATCTAACAGGTAAAGTTTTCCTATTAACCTACCAACTGCCAAGGTTTTCTTAGTCTGTAGGTCCTGCAGTACGCAATAAGTAGGATAGAAAATAAATCGCATGTTTGCTGTTTGACTTAGTTTAGGAACTGAAAGCAGGTTAAACTTGAAACTAGGCAAATGTAGTGTTTCCTCCAGACAGATGTGCTGGTTTAAATGTACATTTCCAATGTGTTTAACCATTTTTGTTGAGGCATCAGGTAGGATAACTTGTGTTGGCTGTTTAAGAGGTTTGATTTGAGTCATTAATCTCATGTCAACACATATATGATTACTAGCCCCCATATCAATGATCCAAGAATCTGATTCTAAATTATCAAGCGTTGCAGGACTAAAATTGAATGTATTCGTACCTGCATAGTCCTTCAAATGGGCAAAATGAATCTGGCTATCCACATCTACCAATGCTTTTCCCTTTAAAGCCTTCATCAATTCTTGTTGAACTAGATTTGTAATACCTGCAGCAGACATAGTAGTAGAAGCAGTGGATATCAGATCCTTACTCTCAGCATAATCATCTTCAAAGTCAATTGGAGATTTCAACATATTTGCCATTGCTCTTCCTCTATCTTGACTACTTGTTCTTTGTTTTGCCAACTCTTTATACCAATCAGGATACCCGTGGATTTTGAAGCATTTATCTATGCTATGGCAATTAACATTACAGTGATCACAGTAAGAGTGCTCCTTCTCAAATGAATTACCTCATCGTGAGAAACCTCTTCCAGCAGCAATGTAGGAGGTTCTTCCATATCCTGATCTTCCACATCTAGAACCAGATCTACCATTACCATATCCTGATTTGCTTCCATTATAACCTCTATTTCCACCTGATCTACCAAAGCCATCATTCCTGTAAGATTGTAATCTAATTAACATTGCATAATGGTCATTTACCTTAGGAAATATACTGTGAACTTCCCTTTGCTTCTCAACTCTTAAGATCATGGAGTATGCCTTGTTTACTGAAGGCAATGGTTCCATAACAAGGATTTGATTTTTGATATTGTCATATGTGTCATTTATCCCCATCATAAATTGCATCAACCGAGTAAACGAAGTCAGATCTGTCACTTGCTTCTGTGCAGTGCAAGTGCAAATTGGCATTGGCATCAAACAGATCAATTCATCCCAGAGCCTTTTTAATTTTGTAAAGTATTTATCAATAGACATTTTCCCTTGTGAAATGGTGCTAGTTTCTCTCTGTAATTGATACATTAAAGGTCCATTACATTCACCATATTGTTGTTCTAATTCCAACCATAAATCCTTTGCTGTAAGTGTGTATATAAAGGCCTCCACGATGTCCTTTGAAATTGAATTTAAAATCCAGGATCTCACCATATAGTCAACTCTTATCCACTGGTCTTCCTTGTTTGAATTGTTTAGAGGCTTCTCACAATCTCCATTTATAAATCCTAACTTCATCTTAGCACCTAATGCTATTTTAATAGATCTACTACAGCTAAGATAGTTGGTTCCAGTTAGTGGAGATGTAACTAGGAGCATACCTGGGTGATCCGAGCTTTGGAGATCCAATGGATCTCCATTATTATATTCCTTTGCAATCGTTCGTTCTATCATACCTCCTTCTTGTAAATTTTCGTCGTCTGCCATGATTAACCAAAAAAGATAATGAAATTCAGATTGGGTAAAATTGGATTAAGCTCAAGGCTCTAATACCATGATCAGATTTTGAATCTGATATTGTACTGAAGTAAAACTGAGAATTGAGAAATTATTATATTCAATCAACTGAAATGAAAGTCTGAGATTTATCCGTTGTATAGACACAATTAGGCTTCCATCTAATCATATATGGACAACTTAGTAAACAAACAAAACGGAAATAGAAAACAGGAAGAAAACGTGAAGGAAACCGGTATCACTCATATACGGTAAGTGACCTGTGATATCCGGTAAGTATAGAGGATAAAATCCGGTAAGTCCCATATCCGGTATGTGGTCACTAATATACGGTAAGTGACCTGTGATATCTGGTATGTCCCATATATCCGGCAATGCACCTATTTGTTCCCATATTCGGTAAGTTTCATATCCGGTAATTCTCTTATTTGTTCACTCTCAACAATTTTAATTAGTTACGAAATTAAATGACAACTAGAGCATGTTGGTAAGATGTAATTTACCATATTGAATAACAGTACAGAAAAAAGTTTAAATATTATTTATTATACTGATTATATTTTAAAAAAAAATAAGGCTCACTGGTTTATATGCAAAAAAAAGATTGATTATAAGTGTTATTCAATTTCAAAAATCATATACCAATAATTGCTCTGGTCAAGTTCCTACAGTGATTTTTTTTTTAATTTGGCGCTCTTTAATAAAACTCAAATTGATATTATTGTGGAATGTGGCAGTAGGATTCAAAATTTCTCCAACAAAATTGCTCGAATTTTCCATTTAGGTGAGTCTTCAATGGCTATGACTTCAACTTAAGAACATTAATCCAAAACGACAGATTTTAATATGGATGGATGGATAGCGTAAATCGTTACTTTTTTTTACACAGTAATGAAATTTTATTTGTGTAAAGTTAATTATCAAAATATAGAGTATAAATCTTCCACGAGAAATCATCAATTATAAATAAATGATCGTGTTATAGAATGACACCCTTGCTCCGAGTAATGCTAGTGGACCTGGAATGTGACGTGCGTTGATGATAGATACTAACCCAAAGTCGGATCCACTATCAAGACTTCTACGATCAGCACCTTTTTATAAATTATTTTTAACAGAATTTCGACATTATCTGCCCTATAAATAGGACTAACCGACTTGCAATTCCCTATGCACAAATCCCAAAAGTAACACAACACAATAGAGATAAAAGCCAAAATCTCAACTTTTACTATAAAAATATCATGAAATGTACATATGGATACAAAGTACACAATGAGCCCCATAACTATCTACAAGTGATGCAAAATCACATCTAAAAATGAACATGTATCCCAAAACACTGACTACATGCTCTATGAAATGAGTCATACTGGCAAACTCTGTCGTGTGACTATCTCCAAAATCAAGTCTCAACTCCAAAATGATTACGAGATACTCCGTGTGCTCATCATGATCTCGAGAGCACACCAATATATCATCATTGAATAGAATCACAAATCTGTCTAAATATGGGCGAAACACTCTATTCATCATATCCATAAATGTTGATAGTGCATTGGTCAACCCAAACGGCATCACAAAAAACTCATAATGACCATACTTTGTCCAGAAAGCAGTCTTCGACACCTATCTATCCCTGATTTTTTAAGTTGATCCAAAAATGCAAATTAATCTTTGAAAATACTAAAGCACTATGAAGCTGATCAAACAGATCATTAATATGTGACAAGAGATATTTATTGCAAATTGTCACTTTGTTCAACTATCTGTAATCTATATACAATCGCATGGTGCCATTTTTCTTCTTCACAAACAAAATTGGTGCCCCCATAGAGATATAATAGGTTCGATAAAGCCCTTGTGTACCAGCTCTTACAACTGAACTTTTAGCTCTTTCAATTCTGCTGGAACCATTTTATATGATACCCATGAAATAGGTGCAGTTCGTGAAATCAGATATATAGTAAACTCAATATCCCTATCTGATTTTAAACTTAGTAGTCCTTCTAGAAATATATCAAGAAAGTCTCTGATCACTAGGATATCTTCGAGTTTTATTTTGCTAGCATCCATATTAATCACATGAGCCAATATGCATGATAGCCCTTATTAAGTAATCTTCTAGCATCAATAGCGGATATCACACAAGATGGTAAAATTCTACGTTGTCCATTGAATATAACTTCAGGCTATCCTGGTTGCCTAAACACAACCTCCTTTCGAAAAAAATCAACTGAAACTCGATTTGTGGCTAAAAAGTCCATACCCAAAATATCATCAAAATCATGTATACCAAGAGGTATTAAATTTTCCTTCATCTCATGCTCATTTACATTAATTCCTCAATTTCGATATATACAGTCTACTAATAATGATTCACCAACTGGTGTACCCACTACCAAACAATTGCCTAAAGGTTTGGGCTTTTGATTCACATTTATAGCAAGTGTAAATGAAATAAAAGAATATGTAGATCCAAGATCAATTAAAATATGACATCTTTATAAAAAATAGACAACATACCCATAATAGCATCTAATAACTCCTCTGCTGCCTGCTGAGTCGTAGTAAAAACTTTACATTGGATCTTCGATAGTCGTGTCTGGCCTTTTGGTTTAGTATCATTACCACTTGCAATATTGAATTGGACAGTATTATTCGCACCTCTCTATTAGCCGAAGCATCTCTCTAAATTTGATTGTGTCTTGTACTACCAACACTCTGCTGAGTAAGCATCCTCTATAGTATGTCACTCTCATTGGATAAAACTGGACAATTTCTTCTGAGGTGTTCGCCATTGCGAGATGATAATAGACACAAATTCTCTTGAACTTCGAACACTCTCCGGGATGCGATCATCCACATAACTGACAATATGGAAATCTACGCTACTAAAGCTATCACCTTGTTGAGGGGTAAATGATCGTTGAAAAGAACCTTGAGCATGAAGACGACTTGCCAATGTCTGCTATATAGTACTTTGACTAAATTGAGGACCCTAACTTTCCCCTGATCTAGGCTTGAATTGATCAAAACTGGACACAACAAGTCGAAGTCCTCTAATGCCCCTTCGTGGTGATCTATAGCTAGAAGAAACCTCCAACGTCAGACTGTTGCTTGTTTTAAACTCTATTTGTTCTCTACCAATTAGTCTATCAGAAATACTCTTCTCTACTCTCAAAGTTGATTAAAACAAGTTGCCAAATTCGTTCCAACCTGCAGCCATCACTGCTGACTTGAATTCTTCTCTTAACCCATTTTCAAACCGTCTGCATTTATTAATCTCATTGTCAACCAGAACTTGAGCATACTTTGAAAGTTCAATGAATTTCACCTGATATTCTTCAACAATCATCTACCTTTGTACTAACCTCAAAAATTCTTCTTCTTTTGCATCTTTATATGAACGCGGGTAATAAACATTATAAAATATACATCTAAAATATGTCTAAGTGATAATAGAAGTGTCTTGATATGTGCTTTGTACTGTCTGCCACCAATCATATGTACCATCGCCTAACAAAAAAATGTCAAGATGTAACTTTCAATCATCTGGGCAACTCATAACATCAAATCTCCTTTCTATCTTCATCATCCATGTCACATCAAATCTCCTTTCTATCTCTGTCAGTAATACGCATGGCAGAAGCAACAGCAAAAGCAAAAGCAATTCTTTCAACAACCATAGGATCATTTCCAACCACATTTTCCTATCCCCATTGTTCATGAGGTTGGTGAAATGATTCATCTACTCTCTCGAACTCTCTAAGTTCATCTATATCAGGAGCAATGTGAGACTGGGACAATATATCTCGGAACCTTCAAGTTCTGCCACCACAAGGTATGACTCACCTACAGTTATGCATGATATGCTAAACATCAGAATGTATGTACAATGCAATCGTACGGACTCTAAAGCATGCTTTGATATCAATCTAACATGCCCCTTTCCGAGTAACGCTAGTAGAGTCAAAACGTGACGTGTGCTGCTGATAGATACCTGATAAGTGCGGGATTCGCACTTAATTGAACCTTTAAATTTGGATGTTTATTGGTTTTCGTTTGTGATTTAGCGCTTAAATTGTTCAATTTTTATTTTGTAGGCGAAACCCGAGTTAATTGAAGTATTGGAAGGAATTTGTGCGAGAAACGAGCTAAAAGAATGGAAGTACGAGAATCCCCAAGTTCGGCGAGCTAGACCTTCACTTTTTGTATAAAGAAATATGGCTTAAGGTGGTGAAATGGGTTAAAAAACCAGAATTGCGAAGCTGGACACCAAAAAATCTTAATATGAATCGGAAAATGAAGTTAGCGTCATTGAAACTGAAAATAAGTGGCAAAAGAAATTAAGTGGGAGAATTACTTGGCTTGGGAAGCAAGATCTTCACCTGTGGTTTAAGGAATTGTAGCTGGAGGGGTTGAACAGGAAGGCAAGGCCATGAGAAGGACAAAATTCTGGCTGCAGCAGGAAGGTGGACAGAGCAGCTCACGCCATGGCGTGACTCCTTCACGCCATGGCGCCACCGAAATTGTTGCTGTAGAGAAGGTGGACAGAGCAGCTCACGCCATGGCGTGACTCTTACACACTATAGCGTGACTCTTACACACCATGGCGCCCGGATAAAGGTCCAAAACCAGCAGGAGAAGCCACGCCAGGGCGTGGTGCCTTCATGCCATGGCGCCCAAATCCGGGTGCGAGAAATTTGAATTTTTATGACCCGGTTGTGGCCCATTCTCTTCCCACCTCTTCTCCAATCTTCCTTGCAATATAAATAGAACATTAAGACCACTTCTAGGGCACGTTTTAGAGGCTGGAAGTCGACCACAAGGAGGTAGAATCTAGGTGCATTTTCTAGTGTGAAAATCTGGCCATTGAAGGAGCTTGAAGAAGAAGAAGAAGACTCTTGGCATTGAAGATTTCCACCATAAATCTCTTTATCAATAAGTCTTCTTTTTCCTTTAACTTCATTTTCCTCAATGTATTTCATGATTTTGTTAGCTATTTATAATAACATTATGAGTGGCTAAACCTAGATGTGATTGGGGGTGATTTTCTAACCCTTGAATGAAGTTCCAATAATTTTGTGCTTGAAAGTTCTTGTGGTTAATGTGATTTATCCATTGTGCTTATTGTTCATATTGTTCTTCTCAATTATTTAGCGGCGCAACTAAGTGATTGGATTATTTCAATATTCGCCATTGTGGGATTTAAAGTCCGTAATTACTTTTTATTTCATAACTTAGTGGCAAGCATATTTTGATTGACGGTAGTACGTAATCGCTATTCAATTAATTATATGTATGGATTATCGCTTAAGTGAGTAAACCGGGTTTTCGAGTTTGCGCTTAATTCAATTGGACTCTCTCGTGTTAATGCGTTTATTAAATTAAATCTTGCGATCTTTTCGTAGGTTGTTTGATAAATAGGGTTGGGTAACAAAACTTTTCTTATTCAACCAAGATTAAGGGGAGTTTGAGGTAGTCGAACCTTTGATTATTCTTGAATTGTTGTTAACCATTTGAACAAAAATCTTTTGTGAAAATGTATTGGAAAGTCACTCTTGCGGTGAAGAAATATCCCCCGATCACACTCTCTCTTTTGTCGATTAATTGCCTTCTTGTCATGAACAAGGCGACTGAGATGGTCGGCTACTGAGTTTTCACTTTCCTTCTAGTCTTTTATTTCGAGGTCGAACTCTTGCAAGAGAAGTATCCACCGGATTAACCTCGGTTTTGCCTCTTTCTTGGCAAGCAAGTACTTGAGAGCTGCATGATCAGAAAATACAGTTACTTTAGTGCCAATAAGATATGAGCGAAATTTTTCTAAGGCAAAAATAACTACTAAAAGTTCTTTTTCTGTAGTGGAGTAGTTGAGTTGGGCGTCATTTAGAGTTCGTGACGCATAATAAATAACATGCGGTGCCTTCCCAACTCGTTGCCCTAAAGACTGCCCCCAATGCAAAGTCACTTGCGTCGCACATTAACTCGAACGGCCTACTCCAATCTGGTGGTTGTATGATGGGTGCCGAAGTCAAGAATTCCTTCAAAGTTTCAAACGCCATCTTACAATCCTCATCGAAGTGAAATGTCACCTCTTTTTGCAATAGCCTGTACAATGGTCTAGCACACTTTGAAAAGTCTTTGATAAATCTTCGATAAAACCCTACATGGCCAAGAAAGGATCAAATCTCCCTCTCACTAGTTGGAGGGGTTAGAGAGCGAATTAAATCAATTTTCGATTTATCTACTTCTATCCCTTTAGATGAAATGACATGACCTAGTACTATTCCTTGATCAACCATAAAATGACATTTTTCCCAATTAAGTACTAGGTTAGCATCCATGCATCGCTTAAGTACAAGTGTGAGATTTTGCAAGCAATTATCAAAGGTATTACCATACACACTAAAATCATCCATAAACACTTCAATGATGCTTTCAATGTAATCGGAAAATATACTTATCATGCATCGTTGAAATGTCGTCGGAGCATTGCAAAGACCGAAAGGCATGCGATGATAGGCGAATGTGCCAAATGGGCAAGTAAACATTGTCTTTTCTTGGTCCTCCGGCGCAATCACAATTTGATTATAACTTGAATAACCATCAAGAAAACAATAGTGAGAATGACCCGCTAACCTTTCCAACATTTGATCAATAAAGGGTAAGGAGAAGTGGTCTTTTCGGGTTGCACAATTAAGCTTTCTATAGTCAATACAAACCCTCCAACCCGTTTGGACCCGGGTTGGTACAAGCTCATTCTCTTCGTTAGTTACCACGGTGATTCCGGACTTCTTTAGGACAACTTGCACCGGACTTACCCTCTTGCTATCGGATATGGGAAAAATAATGCCCACATCTAGCAATTTCAAAATTCCCTTCTTCACCACCTCCATCATAGGTGGGTTCAAACGGCGTTGAGGTTCCCTTGATGGTTTTGTGCCATCCTCAAGCAATATCCGATGCATACACATGGACGGGCGTATCCCCTTGATGTCAGCTATTGTCCAACCAATAGCCAATTTATGGTCCTTAAGTACCCGAACAAGTTTATCCTCTTGGAGACTTGTGATATTTTTCGCAATGATTACCGGCAAGGTCTCTTTTTCTCCCAAATATATATACTTTAAATGCTCGGGGAGAGGCTTGAGTTCCAAAGTGGGAGCCTGCATCACCGAAGGTAAAAATTTCTCTTTAGAAATTGGAAGAGTGATATAAGAAAGATTATACCTTGGGAGAACACTTGGTAGTGTCTCAAGTGATGCCACACACTCAATAATATTCTCACACACCTGTAGATCCTTGCCCAAATCGGTGAGATTATTAACATTAATGCTCTTAATCAAAGTGGTGTTCAGTGCATCTTCATGTGATATGTCGAAAAAAATTTTGTATTAAAGGATCCACAATATCAATTGAAAAACAATAATGAACATCACTTGGATACCTCATCGCTTCAAAGATGTTGAAGCGAATAACCTCACTGTCGAACTCCATTGTTAAAGTACCATCATGTACATTGATCTTTGTCCGCGCCGTTCTCATAAATGGCCTTCCCAAGAGCAAAGGCGGCGATATGGATGTTGATTCATCTTGCATGTCAAGGACGTAAAAATCCGCCGGAAAAATCAATTGGTTAACCTGCACCAACACATCTTCCAAAACACCCTTTGGAAAGGCATTAGATCTATCCGCAAGTTAAATTATAACACCGGTTTCCTTAAGTGTGCCTAGATTTAGTGAAGCATAAATAGAATATGGCATGACATTTATGGATGCTCCTAAATCTAGCATGGCCTTTTCAACCCTAGTGTTACCAATTATGCATGGGATGGTAAAACTTCCCGGATCTTTACATTTTGGTGGGAGTTTTCTTTGTAAGACCGCCGAGACATTTTCTCCTACACTTACCACTTCATTGCCTTTTAATTTGCGTTTGTTTGTGCACAATTCCTTAAGAAATTTAGCATAGCGTGGTACTTGATAAATGGCATCTAGAAGTGGTATGTTTACTTGGACTTTTCGAAAAGTCTCTAAAATTTCTCTCTCATGTTCCTCTTTCTTAGATTTAGCAAATCTACTAGGAAATGGGGGAACGGGAACATAAGTAGAAAGTTTAGGAGTTACCATGGATTCCGAGGTTGGAGGATCATTTTCCACTTTTTCACTTGATGAGTCCTCCTCTTCTTTTTGCTTTGGCTCCTCAACATGAACATTCCTTTCCCTTGGTGCCTCTTCTAAAAATTTTCCACTTCTAAGTGTCACGGCGTTGGCATTTTCTCTCGGGTTGATAGCTTGAGAGGGGAGCTTTCCCGATCCTTGGGCTTCCAACTTACTCATAGAACTAGCCAATTGACTCATTTGTGTCTCCAAGCTTTTGATTGAGGTTTTAGTCTCTTGTTGGAATTGTATAGAGCTTGATGCAAGAGATTTAACCATGTCTTCGAGAGACATACTCGAACTTGGAGGCGGTACTTGTTGGCGAAGTTGAAATTGTTGTTGCGGCCTTTGTTGATTGAATCCCGGGGGTGGATTAAATTGAGCTTGAGGAGCTATGAAGTGATTTCCTCCATAACTAAGATTTGGATGATCTCTCAACCCGGGATTATATGTGTTTGCATAGGGGTTATACATTTACCTTTGTTGCATTGGGAATCCCCCAATGGCATTTGCTTGCTCCGCGGTCCCTTCTTATAGTGTTGGGCATGTATCGGTGTGGTGACCCGAACTAGAACAAATCTCGCACACATTAACTTGTTGCATTGACCCGCGTGCCATTTGTTGCACAAGCAATGTAAGATCGGATAATTTCCTTTCAATTTGAGAAGTGGCACCCACTTCATTCACTTGTTTAATCGGCACATCCATTCTACTCCCAAATTGTTGAGAGTTAGCGGCCATGTTGGCTATCAATTCTCTAGCAACCGCCGGCGTTTTATCCATTAAAGCCCCACCACTCGCCGCATCTATCATACTTCTTTCCATCGGGAGCAACCCTTCGTAAAAATATTGCAAGAGAAGTTGCTCGCTTATTTGGTGGTTCGGGCAACTTGCACAAAGTCTTTTAAACCTCTTCCAAAATTCATAGAGATTCTCCCCTTGTGATTGCCGAATGCTACATATCTCCTTTCTAATATTTGTAGCCTTTGAAGTCGGAAAATACCTCTCCAAGAATAGCTTTTGCATTTCATTCCATGTAGTGATTACTCCGGAGGATAGATAGTAGAGTCATTCCTTAGCGGTGTCCGCAAGAGAAAAAGGGAATGCTCGCAATTTAACTTGGTCTTCCGATACTCCCGTCGGCTTCATGCTTGAGCAAACAACATAAAATTCTTTCAAGTGTTTGTTGGGATCTTCACCGGCAAATCCTTAGAAAGTGGGGAGAAGATGGATCATCCCGGATTTAAGCTCAAACCCCCCTTCTATTGGAGGATATTGGATGCATAAGGGTTGTTGAACAAAAGTTGGAGCGGCTAGCTCCTTTAATGTTCGGTTTGCATCCGCCATCTCGGTTTCTATTTGTTCGGATTCACTTGAAGAGTCGATACCCAAATTCCTTAGAAGTTCGGTTGGAGAATCCTCTTCTTCACTTCCCGACGTGTCGACTTCTTTTCTTGATCTTAGATTATAGTGCGATGTTTGTTTTTTGCTCATTCACAACCTAAAAGATCAAGGAAAGCAAAAATAAGAGAAAAGTAACAAAAAGAAAAATAACGCAATTAACAAATTGAAAAACAATCCCCGGCGACACGGCGCCAAAATTGACATTTTCACTCTAGCTCAAAGTTGTCGAAAACATAGTGTTGCTTTCAAATCACTCAATGTTTCACTCAAAATCATTCCAATGAAAATGTCCTACCATAAGCTTGCAAATTTTCTCGTCCGCCACCACTTAGATCACATGTTTTACACAAATCATAAGGTCTTTTCATGGGTTGTAATGTGGCTTAAGGTCAAGGTGTGGAGAATATTTAGGTAAGTGACAAAGAAGCCATAAAAATCAGTGGAGTAAAGATAAACAACTTAGCTCAGCAAAGATAGATCATGAAAGCCCCCAATCACTCCAAACAATGACTTCTTGATTTTCATAAATTCAACACAATCGACCTTATCCTTCGAATATCAAGAGAAATCAAGAATATAGACATAAAGATCAATCTCACTCAAAGTCGGACCCACCATCAAGGCTGCTACAATGTGCACATTTTTATAAATTATTTTTAATAAAATTTCGGCATTACCTCCCCTATAAATAAGATTAACTGATCTGGAATTTACTATACACAAATCTTAAAAATAACAAAACACAATAGAGATAAAATCCGAAATCTCAAGTTTTACTATAAAAATAACATGAAATGTACATATAGATGTAAAGTACACAGTGAGCCCCATAACTATCTACAAGTGATGCAAAATCACATCTGGAAATGAACATATATCCCAAAACACTGACTAAATGCTCTATGAAATGACTCATACTGAAAAATTCTATCGTGTGACTATCTCCAAAATCAAGGCTCAACTCCGAAGATACCCAGAACTCAATTGCTACCAAATAAGAAAAATCGTGAGAAAATATATGAGTTGATAGTTTAGTGAGTGGGGGAAGTTTGAAAATAATTATATCATTACATTTATACATTTTTATCAAAATCGAGTATACATCGTATAACAGGTCATGATATAACATTATATAATAATAATCAATATAAGAATCATTCTTGTAATACTGAAAAATATCATCTCACATACATGATAAAATCATCAATGTAAACTAGAAATATTTTAATTTGAAAATTTCATTTTTATTGGGCTCTTCACACACCTACTAGGCACTAGATAAAGCTCTGTGCAATATCAACATTAGTAATCAATAATCAACTGAGCATAGTTCAGTGACCTATCATCGTGCGATCATTAGAGGTAAATCCCCTGACAACCCTTATGATCACATAAGAAATATCCCACCCGAAATGCCAATAATCACAATATCATAGTCAACGGGACCATCCTTCTGTGATCACTAGAGGTATATTCCCTGACATCTCCCATGATCATCTAGGAATTATTCCACCCGAGATACTAATAATCACCATATGACAACGGCACAAACAAGTGGTCAGTCCTCCCGTGATCACCAAATACACATTCCTTTACTATCCTTTCGATCACCGAGAAGTCTTACTTGCGGCCAACACAATCACATGTCTCGGTGCCCTAATAATGGTCAATAAAACATATGTCTCATAGTCTAATTCACAAGTAATCCACATACAATCTTTTTAATTCCACATATATCATAATGAGAGAATATTTTATAATAATCATGTAGCTGAAATAATTCATATAATCCCATGTAACGTGATAATATAATCATTTATCAATGCTTGAAAATATTTAAGTTTTTTCACTCACAAACTATGTATGCAAAATCAACTCGGTTGGTTGGTTGTCCCAATCTCCGTATTGTTGTTTGAAATATAATATAATTTTTAGATTAACATTTAACAATTTTAGGTAACTTCAATAATTAAATAGGCAATGCTAAGCCCTGATCTTTTTATACTTAAGCAATTTTTCCAATTTCATTAATCACTTAATTTTTTTTGTCCTTCCCTTTAACCTAATTTCATAATTTATTATACTTAATTCAATAGTTTCCTTTCAATAAAATTGAATTTAAACTAATAATATAACAACTCTAAACTTAAACACAACTATTCAATAAGTAACTTTTTACTTACCTTTGAATTGAAGAATTCAAACTTAATAGTAAGAAGCACTTATTTTTTTAACAACGTTAGCAAATTTTCCTATTTTTTTTTTCTTTTCTTCATTTTCATCTTTATTTTTCCCCCTCTTTTCTCTTTCTTTTTTCTCTGTATCTCGGCTTCTCTATGTGTTTTGTGTGGAAATGAAATGGATTAATATAGCATTTGTTCGGATTAAATATGAAATAGATTAGTAAGAGTTTCTTAGTATATCTCAACTTGATATAAATTTTTAAATGCTTGAATAAGATTTTCATTTAAGTACTTTTGCTTCAATGGATTACTTCCATTTTCTATGTAAATTAAGGCTCATATGTAAAATTATTTAAATATTTAATTATATTTGTTGCAGAGAATTTATATAAATTTCGACAATTAGAGGATGTTTAGAATTCAAAATTTGCACTTTGTTTGTGATACTGTATTAATAAAATATGTCACCACGCATTGGCAAAATTAGTGGGGTCTGTGGGTGCCCCCTACTTCTCTTTTTTTTTTTTTTTTTTTACTAAAAATTATAGTAAAAATATAAATTTTAGTTTAGTTTAGTCGTACACCCAAAATTAGTGGGGTCTGTTTTTCTCTTCTTCGAAGATTTCCTCTCCTTTCTTCTTCTATTCGTTTTTCTCTTCTTCAAAGATTTCTCCTCATTTCTTCTTCTATTTTGTGATCTTATAGTAGATATTGATCAGTGTTATGGTGGAACCAGGGGCGGATCCAGCTAGTGGCGAGCTAGAGCGGCCGCTCTAGCTGGATTCGCCGGAATTTTTGAGTTCCTGTGACTGTGGCGCCGGCGGGGAGGGGAGTGGAGAGGGAGACCGGAGAGGGAGACCGGAGAAGACGAACGTTTCTGTTCTCTCATTCTGTGGCCAACATTCTGGGCCTTTTTTAAAAAAAAATAAAAAAAATTGGCCCAAATCAATTGGGCCCAATTACCCAATACGTAAATAACCCGAATTCCAAACGAATTTCATTCAATCCCCCCCCAATCCCTAACCCACCGGCAGAACCGCAGAAGAGTAGAGAGTGGAGAGACACAGAGAGAGAGAGAGTCCGAGAGGCGAGAGTGAACCCTCGAAGTCGAAAGGCAGAAGCTGGCTTTGGTAGTTTGGTTGGTTGGAGTCTTGGAGTTGGAGCTTTGGATTTTGGGTTGCTGGTTCACTGGCAGTGGCTGCGAGCGGCAGCGGCAGCGGCAGCGTGCGGGCTGGCGGTGCGGCTGTGAAGGAATCGGACTTCACCATTTCGAGAGTTGGAACTTGGTCATCCACTTGACTTGGGTAAGTTTGGTTGTAACTCTTATCTTTGCTTCACTCTTCATTTGTGATTGTGATTTGTGAGCCTGTGAGGGCGTTACTCGTGAGGCTGTGACTGTGTCTTTTGCGCTGCTTGTGAGTTGCTCATTGCTGTGTGTGTCGTACTTGTATCGTGTTTTTCCATTGTTTTGCTACTGTGCAGGAGCGCTGGCCATGGAGTCTGGAGAAGGAGTTGCTGGCCTGGCTGACAGTGTGAAGCGCAGAGTTATTGGGTAGTTGCTGAGTCAAAAGGATGGTTTGGTGAATGGTGAGTGAATTTCTTGTGTTTATTTTCTTGCTGAGACGATTTAGTAGGATTCAGGAATGATCTATTAATATTGGAATGACTGAAAATGTTTGAACTTGAAGTATTCTTATGTTTGAAAATAGCAAAGTAGGAATATCTTGCCTAAATCTGATATTTTTGGATCAGTCTTTGCTATGCTAGTGACATTTTATTTACTGGAATAGTATTTTTTTTTTCTATCATTATTAAGATCAAAGCTTTCTAGAGTTTTGAGTGAAATTTGGTTTTAGATGTGAGACTTGTGGATAGCTAGTAAAGAAGCTTCTGTTAGTTGATTAAACATAATTTCCTTGTTTTGGATTATTTGGTTCTTGCATTTCTCTGGCATTGTATGTTATGTGAGTTGATTTTTAGTACTTGGTTTTCAGTTTTTAGACTAATATTTTATATGGAAATGGTTGGTATTGTGAGACATTGATCTCATTTTTATATGTAGTGCATTTACATATATATTGAAGAATTTTAATATTATTTAATTAAATATTAATAAACGATATCGTTATTACGTCGTTGATTATCAACGGTCAACGGGTCAACGGTCAACCGCTCTAGCTGGACTCCAATCCTGGATTCGCCGCTGGGTGGAACCCTGTGTAGTTATTGTATTTGGGTGTACTCCAATTATATATATTTTTTATTTGGTTATGATAAAGTCTTGGTTTTAATCCAATTAGAATTTCAATTGAAATTTATCTTGCATGAAAGTTGTTTGTTCTAACGAGATAGGATACGAGATAAAGTTGTTTGTCTCATTTAAATTATTTTTTCATATTGTTAAACTATTATACTTATGAAAGTTAAATGTATGATATAATATTTATGATATGGCCATCCGATACTAATAATATGATATGTATTGAGCTCTTACCGATTTCTAAAGATATGATGACGGTATAATATTTTTAACACGTGTTTTAAATATTTTTTCGGGATTGCACCATAATTTTCGTGTCCTATTGAGTATTTCCATATACTCACCATTTTCCCTACTTCTAACAGATTAGAACAGGTCGTTGGTTGGAGGGCGATGAGGTGTAGTCGTGGTGCTAAAAATTATGGAGCTCAATAAATAAATTTCGGTGTAACGTGACTATTTATTTTTAATTTGAATCCATATTATAATTTTATTTGGTCAAACTTTCTATATGATTTATTATTTGTAGAACTAGAATTTTCATGTTGTGACGTTTAATGTGTTTATTTATTTATTGAATGAAATTCTTAGTAACGATTTAAATATTAAAATTTGGATCGTTACAATAGTGGAACCCTGTGTAGTTGTTGCTACAGTAATTTTGGCCAGTTTGTGTGGCTGGGTCGTGCCTTTTGTGTTAGGCAATGTGTACTATGAAAGGTCCAAACACATCGAGGTGAAGTATCACTGCATAAGAGAAAAGATATCCATTGGTGAAGTAAACCTAAAGAAAATTCACACTGATGAAACCCATCTGATATGGGCATTAAAATTTTACTTGTTAATAAGTTTAAATTATGCTTATCCATTCTTCATATTGATACAGGATGATTTCTCTTACACCTTAGGTAATGATGAAGGGTCAAGTCCGTTCATGTGCAAATGTAGCATACTAGAGACAGTATGTGATTTGAGAATCAAGGTGAAGATTGTAAAAATGTGTTTCTCAAATTAGAAAGTTAGTAAGGGCAAATATGTCATTTGGATGTGGAAGGGCCAAGTGGCAACCCCCAATTGGCTATTGAAGCTTCACCTGAGTTGTGCTTCTTTGAACTTCATTTCTACCATCCATATTAGATCAGTGGCTGAAACCAATTGAGAAAAAAAGTCTTGTACTTGGACAGTCGCTTGGATGGTCATTTTTTACTTCTTGGAAGAATAAGGGCTTCTGTGCCTAGGAGACATACTATCTTCGTTTTTCTCTTCTTCGAAGATTTCTCCTCATTTTTTCTTCTATTTTGTGATCTTATAGTAGATATTGATCAGTGTTATGGTGGAACCCTGTGTAGTTGTTGTTGCTACAGTAATTTTGGCCAATTTGTGTAGCTGGGTCGTGCCTTTTGTGTTTGGCAGTAGGTTCTTGGTTTTATTGACCGATTTAAGTATTATCTGTGAGATCCTTGTTGCATCGAGGATCAGATCAAGGATCTGATTGTAGTCTCGTTTCATATACTGTCTCTTGGAAGATTGATTTGCACATAGTGAACGGGCTAACCTCTGAGCCCCCCCCCCCCCCCCCCCCCCCCCCCCCCCCCAAATTAAGCAATTTGTTGAACTGGGTGAACAATTGTTTGTGTTCCTTACTGTTTTATGTGTGATTGATTGTTATATTTCACACGAGCACACAGACGAGGGATTAAATTCCAACATTATTATTATTATTATTATGTTTTCGTAATAAAGTGCAAATAAATAGGTAACTTTATAGTTTTCTTCAAATGTCATTCTATCACGAAATGTCTCTACGCTGCCAGCCATCATAGCATCTTAACTGTGCCATAGTGCTCAAGCCAAAAATCTTGGCTCCGTCATTTAATTGTGAACACGGACATTTAGAGTTATTGAATCACAATCAAACTTATTTAAAAATTACAAAATATATATATATATATATATATATATTTATTCTACAAAACTTTATACATGTGATCACTATCACAGATTCACAAATATCTTATATATAATAAATAATAATTCCCAAACAATTACAAATAATTTCACATATATGATGAATAACAATTTTCAAAGAATTCTCAAATTAAATATCACAAATAACAAAATAATCTCAACTTTCCCTCTCTCAATTGTTCGATCATTGATGTAACTCTATTCCAATAAAAAAAAAAAAAAGTCCAACTATCTTTATTGTCCAATTTTAAATTTTAGTTGGAAAAAAAAATAATAATAATCTTGAAGCTGGGGGTCACTTGACCCACAGGACCTTGAGCAGGTTCGGCAATGCCACCATTGACACCACAAGACATGGATTTAACAAAAAAAGAAAAGAAAAGAAAATCCTCATTTCTAGAAATTACTAATAGTAACAAAATTAATAATGAGTTCATGGTCTTCCAACAAATGTCATGTTGAAAAATTATATAAAAAATATAAATCAATTAATTATTTCGTTTCCTAACTACATGAGCTTTAGTTGAACATATTATTACTTTTTCAAAATTGATTCCATCATTTTGTCTCACCACATATCTGTATATAGTGGGTTTGTGAACCTCTTTGGCAACCAAAAGTAAGAAATGAAGCAGAAAACAAGATGACTGTTGGTAATTTGAAAGGATAATGAATTAGCTCATCCTCCACCACTGCTGCACAGTGCATATCTCATATATATAGCAGCAAAGATTTGTACCCCAAACCTTGTACAAAATGGGGTCGACAAATATCCTGTTTATTTACGAATATCTTCACGTGTTTTCACTAAAATGTTGTTATACCTCAAACCCGGACCCTGCTGAAAGAGAATACACGTGTGACACTTAGCACAAAATCTGGAGAAGATGCGTGTCAGTGAAACTGAGCAATCATGATGTGATGCGCGCAAGTGTAAAAGTTGCAAGTTGAGGTATAGGAAGTTGTAATACAGTCACAATTGGACAAGTATGTAATATGCCCTTTTGATTTTATTGTCTTCACAAAATTGACAATTTTGTGAACAAAAATAATCAAATTGAAAAAGTGTAAAAGTCGAGGAGTTAAGTGCATGTTTGTGTAAAAGTGGTTGATAGGTTAGGGTTAAACTTCAAAACAAGGAAAGAAGACCCGCCGCAATTTCGCTTGCTTCTTGCCAACACATTGCTCAAGCGATAAAAACATAATGGATGTCGCTAGCTTGTCGCCAAGACCTCGCTCGAGTGAAAGACCGTCACTAGCTCTTCGCTAGACGGTCGCTCGAGCGACATTGTATCCAGAAAAAACCTAATTTGCGATTTCCAAGATTTTCAATGAGACCATACTACCCAAAACGTCCCATATATACCTACGCTATTTCACGAAAAAGCTCGGATGATCAATTGTGAGAAAATGCTTGCACTCTTCAAAAACATCCAATCCATCCTCCATTTATTTTGGTGATAGAAAAAAAAAAAAAAAAAAAAAAACCCTTCCAAAGGATCTGTCAGAGGTTGAAGATCAAGGAAGGTGATCGGAGTTCCATTCGTTGCAAAACAAGGAGTTCTCGAAAATCCACAGGAGATCAATGAGAACACACAGTCAGGAGTTGGTGCAAGAGCAAGCAATCCAGGAGAACTTTGGGAATTACAGTACATGAGGTCAGAAAGTACTTTTGTTGGTCGAGTCAGGTGGTACTGTAAGTTGTGTTTGTTTATAGTGGATTCATACTGGATTGTGTCCTGAGTTTTTACTTAGTTGGGGCTTCTCTGTCATCAAATTTTTTGTGTGCTTTACTTACCAGCAATTTATTACACTGTTGTAATTCAACATAGGGTAGATTGCATGTGAATTGGTTTGGACTAATTAATAACTGTAACGTGTTACAATTGGTAATTAAATTTGCTTAAATTCCACACAAACACTTATTCACCCCTCATCTAGGTGTAATTTGGTCGAACTGTATAACTTTCACTAGTTGTACAAAGTTTGTTTATAAAATAAGTGTTAGCAAAATTCAGATCATTGATTTTCATTGATATAAAAATCTATTTTTCAAATGATTAACCTAGATGTTGCTTTGTAAATCAAATTTGTCAATCTAGTTTGTACATGTAACATCTTTAGTTACAAAATATAAAATAAAATCCTAAACTACGAATTAAGATACTAGACACTAATAACTGATTTTTTTTTTCCTTTTCTGAATATTGTTGGTACATCTTCCCTCCAAATATTTTGTAACTTTTTTAAACTCACTGTACACCATTTTATGTCCATTATCCTTCTTGGAAACAGAGAAATCAGTGCTATAAATAGTTCGCTACAAGTGATTGGGAGGGCTTGATCGTGCAGTTAATTTATCCATTCATTCTGATTGATTGTTTGAGTGTCTCTTTAGAGAGAGAGAGAATGGATGACAAATGGACAGCAAAAAATCATTTTCTTTTTCGTTGTGTTATTTTTTAATTACCCGTCAGAAATTATTAGTATTATTCATTTTATTGTTGGACCGTGCTGCTGTTACAAAATTTTTCATACAGATATTTTACAGAACAGACACAGCAGCATGGGGTCCATAGGGGTGGGTATTTTTTGTATTATTTTATTCACATGGAGCTCACCTACATGTGAGTTGTCTGTAATGTGTCTGTGAAAATCGTTCTATACATATAGTTTTATCCTTTATTTTTACACTGAACACCCCAGAAAACAAAAGCAAAGAGTATTCTTAGATATGACAAACCTAGTACAAAACGAGGGCTAATTGCTATTTACTTCATTCATTTTGTCCCCTCACATCTTTTAGTGTGTATAACTCAAAATTTTGTGAAATTTTTTTGTGAAATTTCAGATGTGGAAAAAATTATACGAAAGGGCAATAATCTCAGAAGTAATTCTAAGCAAAATTCTTAAAATGTTTGTTTCTTACGTTGAATTGTGAACTTATTTGGTAGTGTTTATAAGGATTGATTAATTGCAAGGCATGTCAGCTTTTGTTTGTTCGAGCTTATTAGTACTTAAGTTAGTTCCTTGTGATGAATTGAAAGAACGACCACCACAGAGCCGTGGCCCACAAATATGTGAATAAAATGTATGTTTTACTAGCTTAAATTATAATTTAAGACGTGTCAAACATGCTCTTAAAAAAATGAAAAAAAAATGTTGTAATGTACTTTCCTATTCAATATTGCGTGTCTGTTAAGAGTAAACGTTACATATGTTAAGTACAAAAATATTAACCAACATAAAAGAGTTTGAACTACTCATCTTAATTAGATTAATCTATTAATAAGAAACACGAGTATTTATATAGAATTCAGATAAATTTTAGAATTTCAAGATTGATATATTCAAAACGACCCACTATATTATGATGGGCATATTAATCGTATAAGCCTACAACATTTAGTTATAAAAATACTAACAAGCATCTAAAGGTTTGTACTACACCTCTTCTTAGATCCGTTAATAGCAATTTACGAAAATTAATTAATGGTTTATTAATTTAGTAAATAAATAAATAAAAGTTAAAAAACCATAAATAATAACATAGACAATTTGACATGGAATGCCAACTGACTACATCCACGAGGTCATGCCCAGCTATTGAACAATCCTTTGAGTTAAACAGATTATGAACAGAGACTTAGGCTTAAACAAATAGACTTAATTTGAAGTTTTTGAACTCCTCCTGAGCTGCAAATCTTCTTCTCCTGAATAACACGGTGACTTCTTTCAAAAATTACCAAAGATGGTCTCCAAAACACTTAAGAAGATCACGAAGTTTATAACCAAGAATAAAATATCCCGAGTTAAATTAAAAAAAATTGGTTGTTTTAAAGTCGAAGCAATAGGACGTAGTGGTGGTATTTCACTACTTTGGAAATCTGATGTATGATTATCTATTCTAAATTATTCCAGAAATCATATTGATGCAAAAATTGAATCGCCGCACTGTATCTGGTTTATAACTGGAATATACGGCCACCCTGAAATAAGTAAACGCATGGAAGTCTGGAATTTATTAAGGAAACTGAAGAGAGATTCTGCAGATGCTTGGCTTGTTTTTGGCGACTTCAACGAAATTCTATCCAACGACGAAAAATGGGGAGGTCGAGATAGACCAAAACAGCAACTTGAGAACTTCCAACAGATGTTTTTTGATTGCAAGCTACGGGATCTTGGGTTTACAGGTCCTAAATATACATGGTACAATGGAAGAACTGACTCGACAAAATTTTTCGAAATGCTTGATCGCTTCATCGCAAATGAATCTTGGTGCCGCCTATTTGCTCAGGCCTCCACCACCCACAACTCAACCATATACTCAGATCATCTCCCAATCTGGATACAGCTCGAAGGTGCTACTCAACCACTAACCGGACCTAAGCCATTCCGTTTTGAGGCAATGTGGCTAGGTGAAACTGAGTGCTCCAATATTTTGCTTAATCAGTGGTCTGAAACCAGCCCACAGATGTTGGAAAATGTCACGAGAACAATCACCTGCTGTAGCAATCAACTCCAAACTTGGAACCAGGCAACTTTCGGCAAGGTGCACATGAAGCTTAAAGGAGCCAGAGCTAAGCTCGTCCAAATACAACAACAGGATCCTACAACCATCAACACAAATGATCTTTATCAAGCTGTCGAAGAGGTGCAAACTTGGATGGACAGAGAAGAAATCATGTGGAAACAGCGATCAAGAGCAACCTGGCTCGAAGAAGGGGACCAAAACACACGGTACTTCCATGCTAAAGCCTCCCAGCGAAGGAAGAAAAACTCAATCACTAGACTTTTGGATGATCAAGGGTGCTGGCAAGAGAGAGAAGCGTGCGACCGACTTATCGTCAAATATTTCTCTAAGCTGTTCACCTCAAATGGCTCAAGAAATCAAGATTCTGTCTTGACCAACATAGAAAATAAAGTTACATCAAATATGAATCATGAATTGACAGAGCCTTTCACCGCAGTTGAAGTTTCTCAGGCATTATAGGAAATGCACCCCACCAAAGCTCCCAGACGGGATGGTATGCCTCCTCTTTTTTTCCAGAAGTTTTGGCCTCATATCGGCCCTTTTATAACAAATGCAGTCTTACATGCTTTGAATACCTGTGATTTTCCTGAAAACATAAATCATACATTTATTACATTTATTCCTAAGACAAAGAATCCCCAGCATGTCAAGGATTACAGACCTATTAGCCTATGTAATGTCATTTATAAATTGGTTTCCAACGTCGTGGCTAACAGGTTAAAACAAGTGTTACCTATGGTGATTTCAGAAACTCAATCAGCTTTCATCAAAGGCAGACTTATCTCCGACAATGTGCTTGTTGCGTATGAGGTGCTTCACTTCTTGAGAAGGAAAAAGACTGGAAAAAAGGTTACATGTCCCTTAAGCTTGATATGAGCAAAGCTTATGATAGAGTGGAGTGGTCGTTCCTTGAAGGGGTTATGCATAAATTGGGATTTCATGAAAAGATTATTAACCTGGTGATGAAATGTGTCACGACTGCATCCTTCTCGATCATCATTAATGGCACACCTACTGGTCGCATCGTCCCGTCTAGGGGTTTAAGGTAAGGAGACCCCATTTCCCCCTACTTGTTCTTCCTATGTACTGAAGGACTGATTACGTTACTGAAGGAAGCCGAAAGAAGAAACCTTGCGACTGGTATTCGAGTTTGAAGAGGAGCTCCAAGATTAAATCACCTTCTCTTTGCGGATGATAGCTTGATTTTCCGTGAAGCCAATGAATCAACCACTACTCGACTACATGCTATCCTAAAAAATTATGAAGATGCATCAGGTCAACAACTAAATAGAGATAAAACTGCAATGGTATTCAGCGCAAATGTGGAGCAAGATGAGCAGCGAACAATTATGGCCTTATGGAATCCCCCGCAAGTACAACAATATGAGAAGTATTTAGGACTGCCACCTATGGTTGGTAGGTCCAAAACTCGAGCCTTCGCCGAGATAAAGCACAAGGTTAAAATTGCAAGGATGGAAGAGTGGCATGTTCTCACAAGGAGGAAGAGAGATCCTCCTCAAATCCGTGGCTTTGGCGATACCCTCCTATGTTATGAGTTGCTTCAAACTCCCCACCACACTATGCTCTAAAATTGAAAAGATGATGGCTCGATTTTGGTGGGCCCAAAAAATGAGGAAAGGAAAATTCACTGGCTATCTTGGAAAAACATGTGTCAACCGAAATCAATAGGGGGCATGGGCTTCAAGGAGTTGGAGATCTTCAACATGGCCATGCTTGATAAACAAGCTTGGAGACTACTGTAAAATAGGGACAACTTGATCTATAAAATATACTCAGCCCGCTACTTCGCTGATGGTAACATTTTGAAAGCCCCTCTAGGTGGTAATCCGTCATATGCGTGTCGTGGAATTTGGGAGGCAAAAAACCTACTGATGGGAGGAAGATGGATTGTGGGAAGTGGAGAAACCATAAGTACTCTCAATGATAGATGGATCTTAGAGGTGACAGATCTGAGCAAGGAACTAGGGACTAATTTACAACCAATAGAGAGAGCATTGTCCAGTCTCCTTATTGATTGACCCTATCTTTGGGTCGTGGAACCTGGAAAAGCTTAGAACTCTATTCAATCCAAAAATCGTGGAGAGCATCCTGAAGTTACAACCAAGCTATTCGAGGAAGCAGGATGTTTGGATGTGGGAACACGAAAAATCTGGTATATACTCTGTAAGCAGTGCATATACTTTCTTCAAAAATTGTCTTATTCTTGATTGCGGAAACTCCTCAAATACGGCTGAAAAGAAGAAATTTTGGGACACAATGTGGCAACTGAAAATCCCCCAAAAAATCAAAGTCTTTGCGTGGAGAGCTTGTAAAGAAGTCTGCCATCGAAAGAAACTTTGATTCGACTGAAAATTCCTGTTGAAACCCAATGTTGTTTTTGCGGCTACCAAGTGGAAGATTTATGCCATGCCCTGATCTACTGTCCTTCTATACATCAACGCCTTACCAGTCGCTTCCCAGTACTACAACATAAACATTATCCAGGAGGTTTCATGGACGCATCTACCGATATTTTGACAACTACATCTAAGGAGGCTCTCATGGATTTTCTGATTATCAGATGGGGCTTTTGGTACAGGTGAAATAAAATGGTCCATGATTAGATCGACATACCACCACAAGAAGTTATCGCCACCGCCTTTGCAAACAAACTCGCTACAGCTACAAATTATTGAAAACCCGCTCCAGGACTGCTGCTGCGAAAATACAGCTGGTCTGCACCACCTGTTGGAACCTTCAAGCTAAATGTTGATGGCGCTTTGTTCTTTGACTTTAATAAGGCTGGAATCGGTATTGTTCTACGAGACCATGAAGGGGAAGTACTTATGGCAGCTAGTGGACCTAACCATTGTATTCTGGAACCGGAACACATTGAAGCGGCTGGAATTGTGAGAGGCCTACAACTATGCCTCAATCTGGGGATTTCTAATCTACTGGTGGAAAGTAATTGTATTTTCCTTGTCAATGAACTTAACAAACCAGCCTTATCCCCAACATCAATTCGACCCCTGGTAGCTGAAATAAAGAGGTTAATGTAACGACTCCCTCATTGTAGCATCCATCACTGCATTAGAATTACCAATCAAGATGCTCACTACTTGGCATGACATGCTTGGTCTCTTCAAGGCATGGCTCTTTGGTGGCATAGTGTACCTTTATTCATTGAAAATGTAATTTTCATTGATAAACACTATTGTACCCTTTCTTAAAACTCTTTGCCTTCATGAAATGAAGCATTTTTTCCATAAGAAAAATAAAGAATAAAATATCAGAAGGGTTCCCTACCTATAGATTTATCACTCTAAAATTGAAAATACAAATAGATCGATTCTCATGTTATAATTATTAAAACAAATGGGATTGCCCGATTTCTGTCAATTTTTGGACTCGACATTGGCTTAAAGTTTTAATAATATTTTTTTACATATAAGTTCATTCTATAGTACTTGGGATACGCCGTAAAGATGCCAACATAATAATTTTAACTTCTCTTAATAAGATTGACTTTTTATGATGAAATTTCAAATTTTAATAGTATCATCAAACATGAGATTTAATTGGATGTACTTTTTGTTTTTTTGTGTATATATAAAGAATTTGAGAGAGATTGACCGGGCGAGCCTAGTGATGGCAATTGAGTCGAGACGCTCGTGAGCTCGTGGGCCCGACTCGTCTAAAACGAGCCACGAGCCCGAGCAACGAGCCGAACAAAAAAAAAATTTGAACGAGTCGAGCTCGGCTCGGCTCGTCAGATAGACGAGCCTCTTGTCGAGCGGCTCGTGGGCTCGTCCAAACCAAAAAAAAAAAAAAAAAATTTAAATATTTGCAGAGACTGACCAGACGGTCACTTTTTTTTGTCAAATTTTTTTTTTTTTTCAAATTTCATTTTTTTCCTATAAATACCCATCAATTACAACTTTTTTTCTCACTAAATTTACTATCAATCTCTTATTCTCTACTATACTCTCTACAAATCAATTATAATCAATATTATTTATTCATTCTTATTTCTATACTCTTCTACATTTTATATTCATATCATTAAATTATAATCTTGATTTTACAATATATTTTCTACACTACTACATAATATTCATTCATTCACTTCTCAATTCTACTTCACTTCTTCTTCTTCTTCAATATTCAATTTCAATTATTCACAAATGGATCCACGCTCATTTATTGAAAACTTGTTCGATGTCGGAGTCGAGAATGTAGCACGTGCCCCAAAATCAATTTGGGAATGAGTTCGTCGGTCTAGATGAAGTACCAATTCTAGAAAATATTGAAGATTACAATGTTCATGAAAGTAGTCATCCAATTGATTTGGATGACGTTGATCTCGATGCTCCAATTGATTTGGAACAGGATGATAAACCTGTTATTGAAATTCCCGATGCAAGAGGGAAGAGAAAGGGGAAGAAGCAGGCAAAATGTTGGGACCATTTTAAATTGGTTCAAACTGGTCGTGTGATCGATGGAATTCAAGAAACCAAAGCAGTATGTAAATACTGTCAACAATGATTGGCCCATAAAAAAGGCATTGGAACCACCCACCTCAACCGTCACTACAAATCATGTGCGGCCAAACATGGTCTTCTTCCTGCTGGTCAAACGCAACTACAATTTGGTAGTCCAGGCAGCGGTGCTACTACTACGCCACTTAGTACGTGGATGTATTCGGCGGAAAGAACTCGAACAGGAATGGTGAAATACCTTGCCGGATCTGAGTTGCCACTAGCACAAACGGACAACCAACATTTCGTTACATTTGTGCAAGAATGTCTTCAACCGAGGTACGTTGGGGTAAGTCGAAATACTGTTCGTTCTGATACAATAGAATATTTTGAAACTGCAAAGAAAACATTGATTGCCGATTTAGAAAAATATGGGGATGTGATATCTTTAACTTCGGATTTATGGGAAAAGATTAATAAAAGAGGTTATATTGCTGCAACTGCACATTATATAGACCCACTTTGGATCATGCATAAAAGAATATTGCTTTTAAAATTATTGAGTACCCGCACAATACTCCCAATATATTTAGTGCTATTATGAACATTATCAGAGAATATAAATGCGAGAGTAAAATTCGTTCTTTTACGTTCGACAACGCTAGTGTAAATAAGGTTGTTATCGAGAAATTGAAAAGAGTATTTCAACCCGAATTCGGTGGTTATTTATTTCATATTCGATGTGTATGCCATATTTTAAATTTAATAGTACAAGATAGTTTAAAATATGTTAAGGATGAAATTCAACGAATTAAGAATGCACTAACTTATATCACTATTACACCTAGTAGAAAACAAGCGTTTGAGGATTTTTGTGCCGAAAATGGGGTGTTGCATTCAAAAACTTTTAGTAATGACGTAGCGCATAGATGGAACTCCACATATTTATTATTAAAATCATGTGAAGGTTTCGAACATTTAATTACTGAATTTTATAACAATAGGCATATGAGGGACGACGACGAAAATATTTTGAATGAATCCGATTGGGTTTTAGTTATTAAAATTAAAGCTTTTTTGAAATATTTTTATGATTCTACAAATATTTTATCTGGTGTTTATTATCCTACTAGTTGTATGGTCTTTCAACGTCTTTATCTAATTTCTAAGGCTTTTGATAGATATAAAGATGACCCCGATTTTAATTCAGTTATAATTACCATGGAATTAAAGTTTAGAAAATATTGGGAAGACTTGCCCATGTTATTTCCATTAGCATGCGGCATGGACCCCCAATATAATTTATCGAGTACTAAATTTATAATTGAACGAATGTCAAAATCTTTAACTTTTAACGTACCTATTACTTATAGGAATTTGGAAGTAACTTTATCTGAAATGTATGTAACATATGCTTCACAAATGGGTACACATGTTACTCGTGTACCATTTGGCTCTACAAGTACTCCTCCCACTAATTTAGGAGATGATGACGCTGAAATTTTAAATTTATTTGAAGGCATGAACTCATATAGATATGGTCAAACTGGATATGCATATGGTTCATCCAGTCATAGTAGTTTGTCTTCCATTGCATGTACTCAAACATCGAGTAACAGTCCCAATGCAATGCCTGCTGAATTACTTGAATCATAATTGGCCTAGTAACAATGTACTAAGGAAAAATTCAGAAGAAGTAGTTGACTTTGGGCGAAAGTATGAACGTCGATGGCCAATTGTTTCTGCAATGGTAAAAGATCTACTAACACCTTCGGTTAACACTGTAGCTTCGAAATCTGCTTTTAGTGCAGGGTCTAGGGTTCTCTCTGAAGTTAGAAATCGACTAAAAGAAGATATTTTAGAAGCATTAATGTGCGTAAAGGACTGACAAGACGCTCATTTTCGACTGCAAGATAAATATGCTGAAATTGCATGTAGTCAAGTAAGTGATATTTAATTTAATCATATTTATGACGAATTTTTATTTTAATACCTTTATAATTTTTTTTAAAAAATTGTATACGTAACAAGTTGTTCGTGTACAATTTTTAACTCCGCCTACTCGAAATTGAACTATTGAAGTAGCCGGTCCCAAACCCGGATAAAGGATGAGGGTTTATATTTTAATATTTTTAAAATGAAAGATATTTTGAAAAATCATTTGATAATTTCTCATATATTTTTTTTAATTTTATCATTTATAAAATAATTATTTTCAATTAATATATTTTTTTCAAAATAAACTTGAAAATGAAAATATATTAATTAAAAATTATTTATAAGTAAAAAAATAAAATTGTAATTACAAAAAACTTATAAGTATTATTTATAAGATAAATTCATAAAAAAAATATATTATAAAAATATACTTTATCAAAGTCTAAATAAATTGTTTACAAAATAAAAATACTTATAAAATAAAATTTTACCGAAAATCTATTTTTTTTTTAAAAAAATTTAGGAAAAAAGCGTGTATTAAAAAAAAAAAAAAAAAAAAAAAATTTGCAGGCGAGCCGAGCTCGGCTCGCTCCGGCCCACGAGCCCAGCTCGTGAGCTCGGCTCGTCAAAGCCCACGAGCCACGAGCTCGTGGGCCGAGCCGAACATCCTTTTTTTACGAGCCGAGCTCGGCTCGGCTCGTTGCCCAAGAGCTCGTTGAACAACGAGCCCGAACCCGAACCGAGCCCGCAGGATAACAAGCCGAGCCGAGCACCCATTACCATCACTATTATTAATACTTTTCACATTATCTTGAAAAACAATTGACCGCTTTGTAGAATATTAAAGCAATATATGCATTGTACAATACCAAAAAAAATTTAACATTTATACAAAAATTGTTATATCACAAAGTGCGATATTAAGAGTATAACAACCACATAGTGTGCAAAATGTCATTGGATTTACTTCTAGTACTATTTTCCATAAACATGCATGCTTCCAACGTGCATGCTTCCATTTCATATTAAAATCATTATCATAATCTTGACCTCTTAAATCACCAATGCCAAGTTCAAATTTTTTATATATAATTATTCAACGAACAATTCCTGCTTGAAGTATTATCCACCTTGAGGAACACCCAAAAAAAAAAATAATAATAATAAAATAAAATAAAATCTTTTACTTTAATTGAACTTATTAAAACATCTACATAATTAAGTTTTAAATACTTCTACAAAATAAAGACTAAATTGACTTAAAAGTGTATATTTTAATTATATATCAATATATTTTCTAATTGGACCATTGGGTTGGCTTGGTTGACTACATTTAGACTTTATTTAATTTAATTTTTATGAACTATATAAAAAATATTTTTGGGCCCTCACAGAAGCGGGGCCTTAGGAGATCGTCTATATTTAGAGTCGTCATTTAGATTGAAGCAACAAATATTCATAATCATAGTATGCGAGTGCACAGATGACATTTTCTACGTTTACATGTTGCACGCGGAAATTTGTTAATCTCGCATATACAGATCATCGGATCCAGAGTCCCAATTCATGCGTCTACGGTTGGACCATGAATAAAAGCTAAATTCTTTTGACAAAAACCTTTTAAAATACCTATAAAATCACTGAAAATTTTGTTAATAACACTTCATACTCAAGTCCGTGAGAGTATATTAAAGAAAGACTAACCGGAATCTCACCATGGATCACGAAAGCTAAACTTGATAAAAATAACTAAAGAAAAAGAAAAAATTGAAAAAGGAATGGTGAAAACCAATTGAAATTGAACACTTGCTTAACACCCGCCCAGATGCAAAAACACATAATTTGTCACTAATTTCTCCTCTCTCCATAAATCTTCTTCAGCACTAAGGTCTGACTTTTTAAAAGTTGCATATGAAAAAAGAAAAAATGAATAATTACTGTAATTCAAAAAGTAACACAAGAATAATAATAAACCTTCCCCCAATACTGAGGTGACATAATTTGTACGTTAAATTAGCAAGAAAACTAATAAAATTTCAGAATTCATATAATCATTCATATTATAGACTGTTAAATTCAAATATAAGGTAATGATATCTGCATTTATTGCACAAGAAGGCATGATTATGCAATGGATGCTTTTGATTAAGTTAATGGAAAAATAGATGATTAGATCGGTAAATTACTTAGTTATGAATTATAAATTAATTTTAGGATTCTCAAATGTCAGTTTAAAAAATCACAACGATCTTGCCAAGTAAATATCTATGCACACGATGACATGAAGTATGATCTATTTATGCTTTTATGACTCAATGAAAGTTTTTTTTTTTTTTTTTTTTATATATTTTTTTTATTTTTAACGGAGGAACCCGTAGCCGCTATCTTTCAGGTGCGCACTGGGTAAACTCTCGAACTGATACAATAGCCTGCAAATCACGCTATCTAGGTTAATCACACTAGGCAAGTTCGGTGCGACAGACTCGACCAAGAAAGTGTTAATATGGGGAATCGAACTCGTAACCAATGTAAGTTTCTTTATTATAGGTGAGGTCGACCCCTCCTAAATTCTATTTGCCAGTTTATTTTAATATGAATATACCATGTCAAAACGAGTGATTTTATGAATAAAAAAAAGGAAACCAAGGTAATGCACGTGATAATAAATTTTTCTCCCAATTGTTAGGAAAAGTAAATATATACCGTTATTAATGATTCTATGTAATAATTAGAAATAACTTGGCATGCTTAATTGTAGAATGGAAATCATTAAAAGGTTCAATGATTGTAATTTGAAATTGACCCCACCAAGCCTCTAGTTGCAAGGACACAGATAAACGTGAACATTATAAGGTAGAATTTAAGTATGAAGGTCCGCATCTTAATTTTGCATTGGATATCTAGAAAATGATACATTTCAAACTATATGTAAACCATGGCATAAAAGTTGTAGACGTAACATTTTAATAGAGAGTGTGAAGACAAGTCGAGATTGTTTTTTAAGGGTCAACATTGAGTATGCGGTATTTCACAATATTGAATCATATAAATATCATTTTTTGTTAATCTTATCAAACGTTGAATAATCAACTATACATAACAAGTCATCATGGTTGGTTTCACTTACTTCCACTAGATTCTTTAATCTTATCCATTTGGTTCATTGTTTAGGATAACCTTACGATAAATCAGTCAAGGAGGACAAAGAAAGGGATTGTTCACTCAATATTAGATGATGATGATGAGAGAGAGAGAGAGAGAGAGAGAGAGAGAGAGAGAGAGAGAGAGAGAGAGAGAGAGAGGTTGTTCTATCATTTCAGAAAGTGGAAAAAGATAAATACCCTCAATTAGTGGAGACGGATTATGGGCAGAAGTTTAGAAGTTTTGAGCGTGAAACTGACCATGAACCTGAAAAATAACTCCCACGACTGCATGGGATATTAAAAAATCAAACAATTGTAGATTAGACCATCTCCAATTATGCACTAAACTAAAAATCATCTCCAACCATTATACCAAAACATACACTAAATCAACAATGTTTAATCATTTTCTTCATTTTTTTTCTATTCTTAACAATTTATTTATTTGGCAAAAAAATTTATTTATTTATTTTACAACTACATAAATTACTAAATAAATAATTATATTAAATTAACGAAAATATTAAATTCATTAACTATTATTTTTTACATGACTAAAATTTATTATAAATTAATAATAATAATAATAATTTATTGTATGAAAATAATATAACACAAATACCCTTAATCAATTTATTTGGGAAATGAAAATAAAGGATGAAAATGAATATAGTACAACACTATTCACTTTACATCAAATTGCACCAAAATGGTGCAAGATGTAAATTGCACCAAAATGGTGCAAAGTTTGGTGTTACATTGGAGTGCAATTTGGTGTTTTGGTGTCTCCTTTGGTGATGCCCTTAGATCTTTGTACTCTCAATCTTTTAGCCCTGTTTAAAATTAAATTTTTAGTAGATTTTAATAAACGTTGATGAGATATATGGTTGAAAAGTTGTGGATCGCATGAAATATATGGTTACAATTGTAGATTAGACCATCTCCAACTATGCACTAAGATTTGATGTAAGTTTTGTATCACTTTACATCAAATTTTGTATCAAACTAAAAATCATCTCCAACCATTATACCAAAACATACATCAAATGAACAATGTTTAATCATTTTCTTCATTTTTTTCTATTCTTAACAATTTATTTATTTGAAAAAATATTTATTCATTTATTTTACAACTACATAAATTACTAAATAAATAAGTATATTAAATTAATGAAAAATTTAATATTCATTAACTATTATTTTTTACATTATTAAAATTTAGAATAATAATAATAATAATAATAATAATAATAATAATAATAATAATAATTTATTGTATGAAAAAAAGATAAAACAAATGACATAAATACCTTTAATCATTTTATTTGGGAAATGAAAATAAAGGATGAAATTGAATATGATGCAAAACTATCCACTTTGCATCAAATTGCACCAAAATGGTGCAAAGTTTGGTGTTATATTGGAGTGCAATTTGATGTTTTGGCGTCTCCTTTGGCGATGCTCTTAGATCTTTGTATTCCCCAGCTTTTAGCCCTATTTAAAATTAATTTTTTAGTAGATTTTAATAAAAAGTTGATGAGATATATGGTTGAAAAGTTGTGGATAACATGAAATATATGATTAAATTAATTGTTGAATTTAACTTAGATTAAAATCTAGATTTCTCCCATGGGCTTAGTATAATTAAGGGTTTTCACTTACTTTTCTGTAGTTGGATTAAACTTATAATTTAAACCATTTATACAAGCGAATTTCGATCAAAATAGTTTGCATCTATAAAAGTGGATATAAAAAAATCTCAAATTTTGTACACGAGATCTTGAAATTGTGTTTTTCTGAGGGAAAATTGCTTCAATGTTTGAGTCCATAAATATTCTATTTGGTTGACGTTTAGGGTTTAAGTCTCCGACCTTCAATTTTCAAAGCAAATTAACCCTTCTGTTGAGGACTCAATATCAAGGACCTCAAATTTTGGGGATTATAAGCATTACCTTCCCTTCTTTAAACAGAGATAATGCAATGTTTATAAACTTAAAAACCAACTTCCATTTGGGGTCATCAATATTGTTAACTATCTCATAGAGAAGAGACACATCTTAAATCTACACGTTTCTCAGGCACAAAACAAATTTAATTTTTTAATAAAAAATCTAACTGAGTATAAACATTTTTCAGATATACCACAATCACAATCCCTAAATTTATAATGATGAGGGTTAACAATGAAGAAGCACCAAAATTTTTGGAATGCACCCTTTTCCCTGCATGCTCTATTCAAAAGTTATAAAACCCTTTTTCCTCCATGCTTTATTCCGAAGTCATCGAACCAGTAACTAAGATCTTGTTTGATTTCCATTTTTTTAAAATGTATTTTTTTCTTTTTTTTTTTTAACCACACATTCTTTAATAAAATAATATTACATGTAACCAATTTTTATTTATTTATTTATTTTTTAACTACACATTCTCCTTCAAATCACTATTCAAAAATGAATTATTTGCAAAAGAAGGGCATCAAACATGATCTAAATGAATATGTTTGTAGATTACTAGTAACTTTTTTCTTTGTGAAACATATAGAATCTCTGAGGATCTTGGCTATCATTTCGATCCAACATTTTGTCAAATGAAATCAATCATACTTGTAATTCACTGGGGAAACATGATTGGAATCATTAATAGTAAATTTGTACCATTACAATAATTCATTTAATAATCATGTTTCTTGGAGTCAAAGAAACAATGGACCCCTTTAGATTGAGCGATATATCAATTTTGATTTATTAGCAATTACAATATTTGTCAATGAAGCATAAGGATTCCCAAACCAAACTGAATCACACAGAAATAAATATTATTCTAACAAAGGCATGAGCAACACCTTGTCTTTTAAACCAATTTTAAAAACCCAACCTAGTAGCAACTTCCCAGGCCTGGACCGGCCCCAAAAAAAATGTAAAGCTCAACAAAATATTTCCTTTATTTTTATGAGTTGGGTCATCTGTTCACATTTCATGCTCTTTGGTGGACCATGGTCGCTCCCACAAACATTTCACACGCATTGTTATAAGAAATAAAATGGGCCTACAATTTAAACTATTACCTAGTTCTATAAGGTTTGTAGTGTTTTGCTATCTAACAAAATATGAAAAACTAAAAAAAAATCAACGTAAAAAAAAAAAGAATAAATAAATACAAATTTAAAGAATCACTTTTAGCTTTTTGCTCAGCTTATAAAGTTTCTTTATAATTAATAAATTGATTTTAAGAAAAAAAAAATTAGTTAATTATTTTAATAATTAAGAATTTTGAATTCTGACTTTGAATGATTATTTGGTATGAAGTTTTGAAAAATGTTACTGGATAAGCAAATATTTATAAACAGAAGACATGCATATTACATTTGCTATAAACCATTTAAAAGGGCTTATTTCATTTTTGTAATTGCAACGAAAAATTTGTTCCTAATTTCGATGTTAGGTAGCTACGGAAATAGTTCTTGGTAAACACCAATGGAATTTTTTTGTCGCTAATTTACTAATAGTCAATGAATTTCGTAGGTAAATTAGTAGCGTCACTATTAGCGTCAAATTTATCGACAGAGAATTTTCGTTGATAAAATCTGTTACCAATAGAATTCAAGGCATCAGCGATGGATTTTTCGTCTCTGAAGCCACATTTTATTCTAGTGGATGCTTTATTTTGCTACTTTATCTTTTGAATTTTACAAAATTTTCGTTCAAATATAAATATATTATTTTAAGGAAAAATTGCAGCAGCGGTCCCAACCTTAAACATTTTTACAAACTTTATTCTAACATTCACTTTGTACCACCCACAGTCTCAAACCTTTCAAAAATATGCATATGATGTCCAAATGGATCTGATCGCTAGTTAACTAAAAAAGTCAATATTTAATTAATTTTGACCAAATTAAAAATGACAAGATGATACTTTTGCTATTAATTCCCATTTATCCCTTATAATCTTTAATTAAAAATAAAAATAAAAATAAAAATCTAAATAGGCAATGTACCTAGACACAGAAATTAGGAGAACGATGGCGGAAGAGGAAAACAGCGAGAGGATGAAGAGAAAAGTAGAGGCTGAGGGACGGAGGCTGTTGGAGGTTAGAGCGGTGGAGAGGGTTGCATTTTGGTATACCACGAACTTCCAAGGCTTCATCAGGTTCTTGTTGTCCTCCATCCATTGATTTTTGAGTTATCGTTGATACTCAATTTAGGGTTTTAGGATTGAAATTTTAGAATTGGGGAAGAATGTTTTGCAGATTTTTAGCTTATTATTTATTTCAAAATAATATAAACCACCATCATTTAGGTGGTCATTTCTCGGTCTGGTTTCTTGTTATTTGGAATAGATGTTATAGCTATAACAATGGTGGGTTATCTATAGCTGTTGAAGACATTCAAAATGAAAATTCAGTGCGACGGCATGTTGGTGGCTGGGTGATCTGATTTCTAGTTTTGATTTGGGTGGATGAGATTTGATTTTTGGATTTGATTTTTGAATGTGTTGTGGGGGTGAGCTTTATTGGTTTGATTTTCGAATGTGCTTGGGCTGAAAGGTGACAATGGTGAGTAAGAGTACTGTGGTGGCCGTGGTGACGATTTCTGACACACCCAAAATGGGGGTCAAAATAATATTCTTTACTTTTCTAAAATTTGTCGTTCAAGTAGTAATGTACAAGTAAGGGTCATTCCCGCAGAGGATTGTTTTCAATTACGTCAATTGCAACGAGAAAAATAAGATACGCAAATAAATAAATGGGGGGGGGGGGTTTGGTTGGTTAATTAAACTAAGGAAGCGAAAAAATATAAAAGACAGAACTAAAATGATGAAAAACACAGAGTGATGGAAATGTGATCGAGGGGTACTTCTTCACCACTAGAATGATTTTCCTTTCAATGTTCGCAAAAAATTTTCATTCTCAAGATTAACAACAATTCGAGAATAATCAAAAGCTTGATTACCTCAATCTCTTCTTACATATTAGTTGAATACGATACGCATTGTCCTTTTCATCAAACAACCTAGGATAAGCTCGCTAGATTTAATTCAATAAAACATTACGACGAAAGAGACGAATTGAATTTAGCGCAAACTCGCAAACTCGATTTACTAACTTAAGTGATAATCCACCTACAATTAATAGAAAATTCCTCATAATCCATCAAAATGTAGTCGCCACTAGGGTTCGGTCAAATTAGCAATTATGGACTAAAAATCCCAAAATGGCAAATATTGTAAACAACTCAATAATCTAGTTGTACCGCTAAATAACCGAGAAGAACAATAAACACATAAACCCAATGAATTAATCACATCAATCTCAAGAGCACAATAAATCACAAATTGATTTAAATCTCATCCTAGGGTTAGAAAATAACCCCCAATCACATATGGGTTAACTATCCATAGAACATTTACATAAACCCAACAAAATAATACAACAAATGGATAAAAATGAAGATAAAGAAAAGAAGATCTTATTGATGAAGAGATGGAAATATGAGGTCTTCTATATCAATGGAGTTCCCTTCTTCTTCTTCCCCAAAATCACCCAATATAGTAGAAATGGAGCTCCCAAATTTTCTCTTGTTTTTGTGGTCTGCTCCTCTACCCTTGCTCGCCCTAGAAATGAGCCCCAAGTGGTATTTAAAATATGTAAGAGAGGAAAAATGGGTTTCGAATAAAAGGGGTCAGATTAGAATTTAAAATCGGGTTTCGCGTGTTTTTCCGGGTTCTGCTCAAGATTTGTACTATGTGTATGCATGGCTTTGTCTGTGCGTACGCATAGTGGAATCTAATAGGTTTCAGTTGTTAGTTTTGCTAATCTTGCGTACGCACTCCCTGCATGCCTATAAGTATGCATAGGCCAAACCTGTGCCAACTTCATTTTCTTACTGGTTTTTCACCCATTTCACCTCCCTTCAAACCACCATTTCTTCATGGTTTAGATCGCCGAATCTTGGAATATTTCATCTTCAATTCTTTTGGCTCAATTCACGTTTGAAATCCTCTCTAACCTTCAATCACCTCGGGTTACCACCTATATAACAAAAGTAACAAAAAGAATAAAAAACTAATAAACAAAAACTAACAACTATTTAAGTTTAACGGTCTAAATGAGTGCGAAACTCGCACTCATCAATTTCTGATGAGGTATCACCGGAGAAGACGAGCTGCATTTTGATTTGTGGGATGAGATGGGGTGGGGTGGGTTTATATTTATATTTAAATTTTTTAGGTTTTTTTAACATAATTAATATGAGAAAAGTACAAAGTACCATCTTACCCTTTTCAATTTGGTCAAAATTAACGAAATTTTGACTTTTTTGATCAACTAACGGTTTAGATTGTAGGTGGTGCAAAGTAAAGATTAGGGTAAAGTCTGCAAAAGAGTGAAAGATTAGGGACTGCTGTTGCAATTTTTCCTTATTTTAATAAAGTATTGCTATGCATGTAATAATAATAATAATAATAATAATAATAATAATAATAATAATGTTTAAGAGCCTAATAATAAATTGCCTCATGTCTTGCAGCCTTTGGATATGGGTCTCTCCCTCCTCACTGGACAAGTACTGGTTCAAGAAGGCTTTCTTGAGGTCCGGCCAGCTTTTGACACTGGTAGCTGGTATACGACTATACCAAATCTCGGTGGCTTCGATTAAAGTAAGATGAAAAGCTCTACATTTTAATGCTAGCGAGGCCCCTCTAAGGGACATGTGAGTTTTATAGTTGTTGAGGTGCTTTGTTGGGTCCCATTTCCCTTCATACTTAGGTATCTTTAGGGGCACAAAATGGTTCGGAACATGGGCGTTCCTTAGCTCCTGCAAAAATGGGAGACTTTTGTCGTCATAATCCAGTTCAAAAAACCTACAAGGGTCATTGAATTCTCTTTCATCAGCTTGATGTCGGGGTGGTTGTGAGGTCCTCGTTTGGTTCCGCAAATTCGCCGCGTCCCTTATTTCTCTCCTATTTCTAGGCAGCCGGACCTCCTGGGATTTCAGCTTTAGGCCATACTCTTGTTATCTCGGAATGGAAGATAATTGTAGGGGCCTATTTCTATGCATTGAGGGTTCGATCCGCTTAAACACACTGGCAGATCTTAGCGGCTCTAGTTCTTGTGCATACTCCGGGGGTAAGGCTTTCCGCCTCTTGTGGTAGGTTACCCACAG